>OZ012678.1:42410291-43010291 GCA_963942445.1 Argyra leucocephala
TTACATTACATAATATCATTATATTAATATCATCTTACAAAGCATATATAAGCAATTAACACATATTTATCATTATCGGTCAAAACACTCAAAACAAAGAATATAGTCGCTTGTCCCACTTTTACTTTTCCGACTAAATTAACAATAGGTTAAGAAAATAGGGTAAATATAAAATTTAAAAAAAGTAATAAGACAATGAAAATGAAAATAGAAATTTGAATGACACGACAAATATTTCAAGTACAATTTTAGTCGACAGAGCTAGGTAAATTTGCTTTATTGACATAATGCTTTATATAAGTTCTAACTCTAAGTTCTAAATAATAATAACTATAATAATTAATTCTAACTTCAACACTGTTACAAAGATGATCTCGTTACTCATTTAAATTATTCAAAGACAGAATCACTACTTAAAAAGAATTCATTATCACTGTCCTGTCAAACATCTGTTCTGTAAAAAACTAATCAAATTTAATTTAATTAGTATTCGAAATGATAAGTGTAAGATATAACAGCTTAAGTTCAAAATAATTATGAATTTCAACTACAAAGTAAAAAAAACCGGATACATTGGTTACAACAGTAGTTAAAATTGATCCAGATGGTATTATTTATTTTTAAATCTGGCCCTCGGGGTAAATTCAGTATCTCTTTAGTAGCATCATTCTGCTGATAGAATATTTCAATTTCATTTATTTATCTTTTTTTTTTCAAATTGTCTTTCATTTCGTAACTGTCGGAACATTTCAACATTTTTTTTTTTATTTTTATTTTCATTATATAAAAATTATCTAGGATCTTACAAACGATTGCTAAAAATTATAAAAACAAAAAAAAAAACACAAAACTACAGGGAAGGAAATTAAAATCCTTCATATAAATTTGTATTTTATGAAATTTTTTCATTTTTTTTATTTTTATTGCTATATGCTTTTTAATTAAAAAAAATAAAACATTGATATAAATAAAAAAAGAAACACAAACAAAAAAAGATCACATTGTATCAGAATGTGAATTCACATCAATTTTCATTCTTGTGTATTGAATTGAACTGAGTTGAATTGAATGGAATTGAATTGAATTGAATGAGTTGAAAACTCATCAATTAATAATCTAGAGCATATTTCCCTTCATTTTACCATTTTACGTATATACGATTAAACCCAGAGGTGTAAACATCATATATCTGGTTAATATATGTATATACATAATATATATATATAAATGTATATTATGTAAATTAATTTATTCCAAAAAAAAAACAGCAAAAAACTTGAATATTTTTTCTTCTCAGATTGCTTTCAATTTAATGCATTAATGAATGAATATCACGAGTACGAAGGGCAGACTAAAAGTTTTACAATTTTATTTTTTATTAGTTTTGTTCAAAAGAAAAAAAAAATATTTTTTAATTTTAATTCCAGTATTAAATGAAATGTACATCTTAACTGGTACCAATCACAAGCATTAATTTTTTTTTTCGTTTGAAGTTTCCATAGTTAAATGTGGGAAATTTATTGTAGTTTTATGATAATCGTATATTTCTACTTTTGTTATGGGATATTATATTTTCAAAGTGGTATGAAGAAATGGTTTTACAATATCCATGCTCTAAACCCTGCCCCTGGTCTACAACCACTGCTTCATATCGTTTTAAAAGTTGTAAGTGGATATGTATTACCTTGGGGCTGCTATTTTGAAAAAAATTACGATTGTGATTTACTAAGCTTAAATTTTCTACATAAATAAATATTTGAACCATACATTGGAATCTGGATATTTGATCTAGTCTAGATATTTGATTTGATCACTATATCTAAATATATAAATATTTGATTTAATTACTAAAAATTTTTCCCAACACTATAAATGAACTTTTTTTTTATATTTTTAAATAAAATACAGTATTCGCTTCCTCCTGGTAATTCGAGGAAGTTTAATAAAAGCTGAACTCAATTTCTTTGTGAATTGTTTTCCATTATTTCAATTTATTCTTTGTATTATATTTTTATTGATTTAATAAAAAAATTCTTAATCAATGATTTAACTTAGACAACAACCATATATGTAATAATTTGTTTAAATGAAAAAAAAATAATATAAATTTAATTTTGGCGATAGGTGAATCAATCACCAATGTTTAAGTTATTTTGACATTTGTATGTTAAAATAACTTAAACATGGGGTGAAATTTTAAATTGAAATTTCTAATTGAAGATTATAGAAATATTTACTTTCGCTATGTCTCCTTTTAAATATCTATCATTAGATAAAGCAATAATAATGAAAATAGATTGTGAAATCATTCAGTTATTCGGATGTTTGTACCGTACTTTTTTCAATTTACCGATTAAAGATAATGATTTTATTTCAGATTAATTTTTCGAATTTCGATAACAATAGACCTTCTTAGTTAGGTTCCGTTCAGTCAAGGTTATTTAACTATGATAACGAAAAATTTTGTCCAAATTCTTGACAATAATAAATTAATATATGATTTTATTTTTTGGTTTGACAATTAATAGACATGATGGAATTTTTCGGTTCAAACGTATATAAAATTTCAAAAGTCCAAATGGTCAAATTTCTTTAAATTTTTCAAAACCGAGACTATAAAATTAATTTTAAAACTTTAAAAGATTTTGAGTTAGGATTTGCTCCATTCTGAAACGAATTTTAAAATATTTTATTTATTTTACTCTTTTTTTGACAATAACTCAAAAATGAAACTTTCAATTTACTTAAACAGATGCAATTTTAAAATATCACCATCAAAAAATCATTTATATATGTATATATATATGTATGTCCTAAAGCTTTTAACCAATCAAATAATTTAATTTTTCTTTTTTACGTTTTTATTTGAAAATAAACTAATCGTGATCTTATAACTGATATCCATAAAATATTTATTATCCTTTCATATATTCATTTTATTTATTTTTGTTTGTCTTTTTATATAATTTTAGATAACGTCAATATCCTGTCAAAGGACATAAAATAATAATTTATTTATTTTAGAAAAAATAAAAACAAATGAAAAGAACATACAAATTTCATTCATTGAAATTAAATTTGGCGTAGCTGTGTACAAAACGAATGAAGCTTTTAATTTCAAGTTTTTATTTATTTTTTTTTTTTTGGTTCTGCTCTTTGGAAATCATTCACCCTAGAGTGAAAATTTTTCACACATGACTTATTTATGTACATAAGTATGTAATATGTACTTCTTCTATAGGCAGATAATCAATAGAAAAGGGAAGTAATTTAATTTTTTGGTTTTTTTTTTTAAAAATTAAATCAAAATGATTTTAAGTGGGTAATTATTTTTGAATTACAGTTTGAGAATCTATGTAGTAAATAAAAAAGAAATTAGGTGAAACTAAGGAAATTAAAAATGAATTAAACTGGAGCAAATAATTTTTCTTTTTAAGGTTCAAAAAGATTTTAAGAGTGAAAATGCACATTTGTACTACAAATTGCTCAGATATTCGTCACTATATTATCAATAAAGAACAGTAGGGCTTACTTAAAATATATTTCAAAATACCAAATTATGATATTTTATTTCTTTCACTATACAAATGAATATAGTGACACATTTTAAAGTGTAAACAAGCCTTATATTAAAGTATAGTACGTTGAATGCTGATGTGATGATGCAAACTGTAGTAGAAAAACAAACTATATTAATAATAGTTTTCATCACATTTATGTGTCACCTATTTTACGTCACACCTGTACTTCAAATAAATGTTTGTATCAATATTTAAAAAAAAAAATTTTCCATCGAAGAACGCAATTTATATATTTAGCAGTCTAAAGGATAGTCATGTTAAAATGGAAGTGAAATCAAATCTAAAATGCAGTTAAATGCCATGGAAATAAACCTAGATAGCAAAAATACTGCTAAGCCTGAGTTTTATAATGAAAAAAAACCAAAGCACTGGCGGATAATGTTACAGAATTTGCTGTTATAATCCTCTCAAAATACTCTCAAAATGAGCAAATGGCTTTCACTCAATAATTGTTTGTTCTAATACTTTTAAATTTTCAGTTAATTTATAAATTTGCAAGTCTTGAAATATTGGGCATTCACAAGTGTATTTACTTTTTCTTTTTCTTCGAAAATATTATTTTATCAATTATGCATGATTTGAATTAACAGACCTTTGTATGTCTATTTTATTTTATTTTTTTTTCTTATTTGCTTCATTATACAGGATGCCTCCAATTTCGGAATAAGCCGTGAACCGGGTAGACAGGATTAAAATTAACAAAAAATCATATTGAAAAAGGCCGGGGTCTATTTATTTAACACCTTTGCAAGCTATTTATAACCACTATTCTATGTATATTTTACCGGTCCGAAAGTTATTCCATCTCTAAAGTGCATATTATAATAAAGTACATGTTTCAAAAAAAAGTTTTTAGGTATATTTGTTTGCAAAAATAAAGGATCATAATAATGTTCCGTCAATACCAAATTTAGAAAAATACTTTGCTTGGCTGGATTTGCACCCAACAAATTTTTTACACTTTTTTAAAAAAAATTGTATCACTACGTATTATTTGTAATAATAAAATTTCAAACGGCAACTAAAATTTCCACTTAAATTAGATCATAGAATTTAAAAAATGAACAAATTCACTGAGAAATTAAATAAAGCTGGGTTGATTAGGCAAAGCATCAACGTATATAGTTTAACGCTTTACCAATTATTCAAAAAAACATATGTTAAAAATGGAAAATTTGGTAAAATAAATTTAATAATGGTAATAAAATTGGAAATTGAAGACTTATGTTTATCACATAAGTGGTTAGGGTAAATGTTGGTACACATTTTAATAAGAATTTTAGGATAATTTTGGTAAGAATCAAAACCAGTCATTTTGTCTATAATTAGTTAATTTATTTGTAACTAATGATCTTCTATTCATGAATATAAGCTTTGGGAAGTTGAGTAAGAAGCGAAAATGAAGAATAAAAGCTGTAAAAAATTATACAACAATAGCAATACACAAAACCGCAAAAATGTGTAAATATGGCTGCTAAATGATAGGCGTATTAAATCTCTTCTACTTTCGTATAAGAGAAATGTGAAATTTTAAAATGAGAAAATTGTATTATATGTCAAGTTCAAATTACATTATATGACTCTAATTAAATTTTTTTAAGTGGTATAAACTACTTTCAATGAAATCCACAGCTTTACAGACACCAGCAGTCTAGTGGCATCATTTTTATAAAAAAAAACCCCGCAATTACATATATCGGTTTATCAACCAAAAGAGACATCATGTCATAAATTTGTCATAAATTTGTCGCAATAGCTAATTGAGACAGAAAAATAGAGTCGAGTTTAGTACTAAAACAACTTAGAGCTTCTGTTACTATCTACAATCCTGATCTTTCCGCGGTTTAAAAGCTTTAGCTTTATCGTACTTAAATCTAAAACTGATCTAGAATGATCATATATTCGGTGTTCCAAAAAACACAGTCAAATGTTATGGTTTTCTTAGTCGCTGAAAGGCCTACTTCTTCTCCTGTGAGCTCTTGAAAGATTTATAAAGCTATATATACGAACCAAAATGGACAAAATGTTCTGGTGCTTCTAGTAATGAGTTAAAACATTTGAATAAAGCTCAAAAATGAGCTATTCGCCCTATCAATTGGTCAAATGTCAATGCTCATCTTGCTGCTCTTGATCATTTTCGTATATTTGGACTTCTCTCCGTTTTTTACAGATATCTCGTAGGTACGAGCATATGCTCGGTGGGAATTAAATTTGTATTATTTCTACTCAATGCCTCTGTTCTGAAAAACGATGGGTAGCTCACCGTTGAAATCCCTGGATGGAAGAAAACAAGTTATAGAAATTTTTTTATACCCTCAACACTCCGAATGGGGAATCAAATTTCATCTTATGTGTTCGCCAAACATGATCAATCCTAAATTTATGACATACACAAATTCAAGACGAACTGTAACATGTTCGTTCGTAATTGTTTTCTCTCTCTTTTACCCTTCTCCGTTCCTAATTTGGCTTTTCTTCCCCAGCCAAACATTCCAATTGGTATAAAAGGACCCCTCCACATTGTGTTTTGCTATGTATACAATTTACATTTCCACTTCAGACAAACATTTTTCTCAATAAAAAATTTAATAATCTTTAAAAATTTAGACAGTTTCAAACTCAACACACTATACTAGTTATAATAGTATTTATCTCTTTTTTTTGTAATGACACTGTTATCCAAATGGGATTTTGTTGTCCATCAGAAACAAAAACAACCAATAATCTATATTTATATATCCAAATGGCATTAGAATAGAAATTTTATTTTTGCCTCCAGAAATATTTTTCCATATTTCTTTTTCTCCCTAGTAACACTGTTACCCAAATCGATTTTTTGCCTACAGAAATATCTACATATTTATATTTCATAAATTTTTTAAAAATAAGTACCTATACACTTAATTGTAAATTGTTGTTGAATAGAAACTCATGTTTTATAATTTCATTTAATTTTTATTTACTGTCCCTCTCTATGCAATAACATGGAATTATCAAAAAAAATACAACAAAAAACAATTTTTTTTAAATAGAACAATTTAAAAAAAGCAATTTCACCTTGACTATTAACTTTTATAATAAGTTTAAAAATAATAAATTTTCTTTTTATGAACATTATTTTGTTGTCTTTTTATTTATTCAATATAAATTATAATATATTTGTTTTCTCTTTCTAATAAATTAAGTTAGATAAAATTTTAGATAATTTCTACACTTATGTATAACAACCTCAAATTATTATTCTGGCAATTTAATAAAAAAAAACAACCATTTTGTGGTTTACCAACTTCAAAGTACTTTTTAGATTCATATATGTATATATATACAAATATACATTTATATATATATATTATATATATATATCTATATAAAGCATATACAATATATTCTCAATAAATCTCTAATTCCTTCCCACTACCAGACTAGAATAATTGCAAATATTACCATATAATTGTCTCTGAATTCAGTACGTACACATTACTCTAAATAGGCATTGGTCTGTTTTATACCTGGGAGGCTTTTTTCTTACATTTTTACATTATTACGACGGAGATTCATTTTTATTTTTTATATTTTTTTTCCATAAATATTAAAATGAAAGGACATAAATACAAGCAAATTAAATCCTGTCAAGTAAGAAAAAATATGTCCTTTTTATTTTTTATTTATTATTATTAAATTATTATTATTATTGTTTTCAGTTTGTTTTGTTTTTTTTTTTTTTTAAACTCTAAACTTTACTTTAAATATTAGAAAATTACCAAGGATAAAATTTTCATATGAAATCATTGTTTGTTGTAAGTTTAGGTCTATATGTTGAATAAGAACATTTTTATTCACTAATATTTACACAGAATTGTGTATATTCAAACGCAGAAAATTAAAAATTTAGTTGACCAGCTCATCTACAAGATATCGATCAGAACTAAGAACTGATTAAAAATTTTAAAACTCTACAAGCGTTCATGCGAAACATATCTATCTAGTACTCTAAGTCCAATATAAAATCGATTTATCTGTATATTTTATTACGTCACATAAATTTAATAATTAACAGCATTAAAGAAATCAAAGAGTTGATGAAATATAGCTTTGAAAATATTTTTAAAGCTTTATGCAAGATTAAAAATTTTGTAACAATAATTTGAATAAATAGGAAAAAATAAAATTGATGAAAAATTATTTAAAAAAAGACAACTTTAACTGAAATTTAATAAGAAAAAGTTAAACTTGCTTGAATGACTAAAATTAGTTTTGTATCCGACTATGACAGTACATCAAGAATGCTAAATGAGTGGCTTACGATCATCGTAATATAGTTAATTTAATTTATTATACTGTTATCTGGAGATAGCCTAGTAGCTTTGTAATATATCTCTGTATGGAAATTTTATGCTACAAATATTTATTGGAAATTTGATCCTGTTAGATGGACATATTACATGCATTCCAGATATAATATATATTACACTTGCTTTCTAAACTGATCAGTTGATAACCATTATCACTGGTATGCCTTTTGTTTATCGAATTTTCGAAAATTGTCGAAAATTTAATTTTCTGATACTATTCAGTTCAATTCCTACAACGCGCTTTGTATGTATTAGCCTTACAAAGCTTTATATATGTCAATTTCATAAAATTTTCAATGTTGAATTTGGAATGTACAGTGCTCTACCGTTCCTAACTCTCCTTTATTGATATTAATTTGGTGTTATTTAGAATTATTTTAGTAATGATGTCAATATTTCCCTCAAACATAGGCTAGTTTAGTTTAAAATCAACCTAAAAACCCCCTAAATATCTTCATAATATGTCAAAAGTTGTGGAATTCAATGAAAATTAACAAACTCGCTTTAAATTTTAACTATAAAATGTCATGTTACAATAAATTATTCCCATTTAATATATTTATATTTTTAATTCGAATTATATTTTTAGTTCGAAATGTAATTTTATTTGAAAAAAAAAATAAAATTGGACAAATCCGATCAAATCGATAAGGCAATAAACGAAATTTTTACGACTTTTTAGAATTTATAACAATTTAATAATTTATTCCAAATAAACAAACGAATCCTTTATATATGCATACCTACTCCTTGAGATATTCTAAAAGTTGTATACAATTAATATAAAATAAATTTCAATTCTTTTAGTATCCCTTATCAATTCAAATGACCCAATATGAGTAAATAACAAAATATTTGCAAATGTTTGACATACAAATCAATTTGTAGAATTGGGCCATTAATTAAAAAATAGAAAAAAAAACAAATATCTTATCGTGAAAAATGGACATTCCGCATACACACCCATACACACACGTACGAATCTAATTATTAAAACAATATAATATATAAAATAGACAACATACATATACAAACACACACATTCGTATATTATATTATGTTGGAGCTTAGTCGTGCAAATAAATGTCCTTTTCAAAATTCTAAATAAAAGATTTAATCTTTTTTACGCACATATGTAGGTACTTATTTAGATATTTACAAATATACATACATACTTACATATATGGGCATATATTTTTGGGACAATCTATTTATTAACCATCTTTCTATCGCACCGAAAACAAATATTAGTTTTGTTGGAGAATTTTATTCTTTTTTTGCTTTCTTCCTCATTTTATTTATTTTTATTATTTTTATTGGAATTTTTAAGTAAATATTGTAACCAGTGAATGTTAAACTTTAAATTTGAATGTGGAAAATTAAAAATAATGTAAATGAAAATATTTTGATATTATGGAGAGTAAATTATAGATTTATTGTAATGAAAGGATCAAATAACAGACAAACCTCACTCTCTGAGAATTACAATCGTAATAAAATAAATCTATGTAATTATAAATTTTTTTTAAGTGTGAAATATTAAAATTTCCATGTCTTTTTAATTTTAATAAATAGAACAAATTCGATTTATTAATTAATATTGATATTTAGGCATTTTATGTTACCATTGTATCTATAAATATTATTATTATTTGTGTTAACAAACAAAATTATTTTTAGGAATTGTTTCGTTCATCATAACACTACTAGAACTCATCAGTAGGTATTTATAGGGTTAGACTACCTATACAACTCCTATTTTCATTTTGATTGATTTTATAACTTATTAGAAGATTTCAGTAGTACATCTGTGAGTTATAAAAATCGACCAAAAATTTCAATAATCGTATGTATTGTGAATTTCAAAATGCATGTATTGTGAATTTTCAGTATTTAAGAAAAATTCAAAAAATTACGATATAAATAAGAAACAAGAGCTTTTTTATCATATTATATATATATATATTTTATTAATGCAAAGTTCTACGTAAGCGCGACCTACTAAAATCAATTGTACTTCCCCATTTATTACCTAGAATGTAGGTTTATGTGCTTGATGAACGCTATTTTTTCTTTGATGTCAATTTCAGAATAAGCCGATATAGTCCTGGAAATATGTATATCTTTTGCGAGCTATGGCGTTGTAAACAAATAAAATGTGAGAGAAGGATTTCTCTTCTTCCTAGCAGCATCTGCACCTGTCTATGTTCGATCTTCTAATTTTAAACAGATGCTTGTTAAATGGGCCATGACTTGGGATAAGCCATGTCAGCATTCTGACATTGGATCTATTCTCCCTGTTTTGAGCTTTTAAGGCAACTAGGACATCAAAAATTATGTATATGTTGACTCCATTATGCCCTTATTTACTGCGTTTTAATGCCGATACCTAGATGGCATAGGTTTCAGTGGGATATATGTGTCGAATAAATGAAAATATGCAAAATACGTCGGCACTGGTTTTCTCTCCGATATCATTATATTCAAATTGATAGGATTTGTAATCAATCTGATAATTGCCAAATATTTGGTATAAGATTTGATTTTCGAATAACAACCATTCATAAACTGATGATGTATCAAAATAAAATAAACACATAAATGTTAAATAAAGTCTTAGTTGACTAAAGAATTATAACAATAAGTTTATTTGGGCTGCAATGATATAGGGCACACATTCCCTTCTGAAATTCACAATTCACCTCTCTGTGGTACAACAGGCGCAGTATCACATCAAGTGTATTTTATTGAGAAACTCCGGCATTGGTATCTTTCATATCGTCTGTAAAAATAAGCTTACGGAATTATTTTTAGTTATATATACTTTACACAGTAGACATAATTTTAGCTTTTAACAAATCCTCTTTATTAAGTATCCTACTATTATTTCGGCATGCTCTTTTGGAAGGATTGTTTTAAATAACAATATAATCCTTTATGATATACCATATAGAATGCCTGAGATATAGCGAACAAAATCCCAAGACTATCTCAATAGTGCAGTATTTGTTATTCTCTGTACCTATTCTATGATTGGAGTTTTGTTGATTCAGAATCATTTATCGAAGAACTTAAGAACTACTGATTTTTGAAAAAAAAAAAAGCAAAAAATTTAACAATAATAATTCTATTTCAGTTATTTATATTGTCCTCACAAAATAATTTACCAACAAAGATTTATTTTTAACATGTCATCTCTATTTATTTCTAAATATACATACTTACTTGTGTATTCTGAACAACATTCACCGATCCATAATTTAAGCGGGAACTCTGAAAGAGGAATATTAAGGATAATATACAGGAAGAAAATAGAACATATTTATGTTGAAATTGTTTTGTTTTTTCGTTTTTCTGGTCGTTACTGGTGTTTGTATTGTAAATGCTAATGTAAACATAAGAACCAAAAATGGTGCAATAAGCTTACAAAGCATTAAAATTTTCCATAAGAATAAAATAGAAGGGAATTGGAAAGAGAAAAAAATTGAAGGCGAAGCCACAATAATGGATACTCTATTTTTGTTTTTCCTGATAATTTTCTAAATATATATATATAATCTTTAAATAATATACATATATACCGTTAAATGTTAATTTTTTGAATAAAGGAGTGGACAATCGTAAAATAATTGAGACCCGGAGAGAATGGATATGGCAGCAGCAATTCCGAATTTTATTAAAATTTTTCCTCGATTTTCTTCAAATTTTGCACAAAGAAACTATTGTTTATGTATCGAACATCAATAAATTAATATTCCTGTAAACAAATTTGGATTTAAGGGGTTAAAATATGCTTATAAAGGTCATAAATAAATGTATCTTAATTTTATAGAAGTTGTATATTAACATAAAAGAAACCACTTTGAAGTTTCCTTTAACCTAATGTACACATACATTGCTGTAATTTATATGTGTAACAGAGTGTACCCATATTCAGGTACAAGGTAAATTTAGTGGGGTGCTTGCATTATATTCTTAGAAAATCTTGACCGTCTTCAGAATTGTTTTATTCATCTAACAATACAAGTTCATCCTTAACCATTCTCTTGAGCATCGTCCTATAGTTGTGGCACTTTTTCTATTTTCTGAGTACTTTATAGGTGTATGAACACATGATCAGCATTTCCAATGAATGGAAATAAGAGGAGCTAAAAATAATGACATCCTTACTGTACAATGGAAATTCCAAGATGACAAAAATTTGGGTGCAAAAATCCATTCGTAATCCGTACTTTTCAAAAGTAAAATAATATTCCCTCACACCCCACATTCAAAGAATATAACAACGTATAACCTATAAAAAGTCAAGGTTAGTTACATTTGAATTAAACTTTCCTTTAATTCATAGAATATTCTTCTCCTTCTTTATCCATCTCCTCATTTTATACATTACCTCTCCTAATCCGGTTTCACCACAGTCTAGTCGTACGAGTTTATCGAAGCGAGAGGCCTAAAAAACATAATATCTCATTTTAAACAACCTAATGCCGAATATTCAACTCTGGTTTTTTACAAACAATTTTCGGAACTATCTTCTAAATTTTAATAATTTTTTTTTATTTTTATTTATTTTATTTATTTTTTTGTTGTAATTCATATAGACATACCACAAAATGATGAATTATCGGAACAGAGAACACTTTAAGGATCGATTTTTCGGATTGTCTTTTTCAATAAAAATTAAATTAAAATAACAAAGAAAAACAACAACAACAATAACAACAAAACAAAACCAACTAAACTGGACTGCCAATCTAAAATGGGAGGTAGAGAAAATGAATGTCGGTTTAGGAGGAGTAGTGTGAGTGAAAAATAAGGCAAAGAATTTGCAAGTCATGAGTTATTTGGCCGGCCATAAGGCTTATTGATTTATTAGAGAGGGGGTCTTACACACATTTTTTTATTTTATTGTTATTTTTTTTATTCTGTTATATAAAATTATCTTTATAATTTGTATAATTTTCTCTTACTTGCCATTTATTAACGAAATTCAATAGGATGGATGAGTAAGAAAGTGTAAAGATTCAAAATAAATTTTAAAAGATAAAACAATGAAAAATAAAACAAAAGAAAAATATATTTTTAACATGTTAAATTAAATTCCATTTTGAACACATTTTACTATTTAATAAAACAAAAAAAAAACAGGACATTTCAAATCGAGATTTTGTCCTAAAAATGAAAATTATTGAGTATATCTGGGTTAACACTAAGTTAGTTTAGTTATTGTAGCTTGATTTTAATACATTATTATATAAGATTGAATCTATATAATTAGTAAATTTATATTCTTATTGGATTAATTTGATGATGACACCACACATGGATATTGATATAGTTTAATAAATAATTAATGATAATTAAGTTAGAAATTGTATACAAATATCACTTATTATAGAGTTGTAGCAATATGGTTTAAAAATAAAATATCAATTTGTCCAGCTTGTCATCTTAAAACTAATAATAAATATTTTTGATAATATTATTTATTTGTTTTATGAGCAACATAGGACATGTATAATATCGGGATGTAATATGTTTCAGAATTATTACACCTTTTTCTTATCTAGTAATCATGAAATTCAAAATCGATGTTCTCTTTTAATTGGTTTAGTTTAATTAAAATTTTATTATCTAACTTGAATATAATTCAAATAATCATCGTTGTTGATCTGAAATACTCTTGATAAAGAGTTAAGTAAACTCCGAATACTTCAGAACATTCTTCAGTTATAACCAAAAAACGTATTTTGTTCTACTTTGTATCCAAACAGAAATTTCAAGTCCCTAGTCGATGACAAGTGTGCCTGGAATGCTAAAAGTGTTTCTATATTAAAATATTGATTCAAAAAAATGCCTCAGGGTGGACCAGCTCCACCAAATTTTAAAAGAAAGTGGTGCTTTCAGGACTGCATTCAAAATTTCAAATCTCTAAATGGCAAGTGTGACTAAAAGTTCACATTGAAATTTAGATTTCGGTACAAAACTGAGCGCCGGGATCAACGACCTCAAAATACATGGTCCGTGACTGTATTTTATTTTAGTAAGATAATTATTATGTCCTATTCTTAGATATCAAACTCATATAACTCTATGAAAAATGTTCTGCAATTTCTGGGTTTTCTCTCATTGGTTTCTACTACCTAGAAGAAGGTAAACAAGGAATTATCATGTTCTTTTCCCACGTAACATTTTATTGCTATAAAAACAAAATTAGTGCTATAAGACTCCTATATGACTCCCAATAAGCACTAAAGGTGTTATAATGATGTTTTATAAAGTGATTAACATTGCGATAAGAATGTTCTTATAGCAAATGCGGAAGTTGTTGTAATGGTATTTTCAGCAAGTGCTACAGCAATGTTGTTATCAGTAGTAGTAATATTATTTTACTGTATTCATATAATGTTACTGATAAACTTACTGTAGCTTTTGAATAAATAATTAGAATAAATATTTTTCAAAGGATTTTCTATAACCATGGTAAAAAAATTATTTTGCATTCTTTTCGCAAAAGTGTAGTTTTTACTTAAAAGAATAATTATTTAAATATCAAATTTTATGTTACGCATTAATTAACGTACATTATTTAGCATTTTAAAGATGCAATTTAAAAATATATTTTCTTTTATTTATTTAAAAATTGGTTATTTTTGAAGGGCAATGTATTTTTTCGAAGTATTATTATAATAAATGTCAATGAAATTTCTTTCCCAGCCAAATTTTGCATTTTGATCCCAATAATTATAAATATTAAAACATTTATTCTTAACCGCAGAATATTATTTATTAGTAAGACTTTTTTTATTTTATAAATCATTTACATACAAATATAGAAATACGTAATTAATATCTATCTTCCTTTCCCATGAGACAAATATAAACTCCATAAAATTATTTTTTTAAAATAAAAAATAATACCTACTACCTCACACTCGCACAACATAAATTATTTCAAATGAATTTCATTTCAAAATAAAAACATAAGTACAAGTACATATTATGTACACTAATCCTATAACAATATTACAGCAATTGTCCGGTGTCTTATAGGATTCTGAATTTTGGTGCTATAATGTATTTAAAACGTTTCTCAACAATTGCGGAGCACTCAAATTAACATTAATACTATAGAGCTTAAAAATGTTTATAATAGTGTTATAAGAGTGTGTTAGAGGCTTGTAGTAATAAAATTGTTACGTGGGTTTCTTTTTTTAAGAGAACTGCGTCTTGTTTTAGAATGTCTAATTTTTAGTTGTCTATGGCTTTGGAAGACATTTTTGCAAACGATTACCCCTTGGTTTCTTCTCGTATACTATTTTCTGCAGCCAAATATGATCGAATTTTGTTGTTTTTTTAGTTTTATTTTATTTATCGAAACTGTGTCATTTATAATTAATTTTGTTATTGTTTTTAATATTGGCTATGTCATAAATTTATGTAATATTTTTTTTTTTTTGATATTTTTTTTATGTCTCTTTTCTATATTTCTGGTAGTTCAAATCGTTAATTAACTGCAATTTCTTCAGTTATACATCAGGGGATACCAATGTCGAGTACATGCAATGATTCATAAGGAGGTTTATTCCAGTTCAAATTCAAATCTTTAATGATAATCAGATGAAAATAGCTATAGTAGGTTAAATTCAATTATGATACGCGATAAATTAAATCTATCTGCAAGATATCTAGTTTTCTGTGGCTCTGTGTCTTAGCACAATTTCTTCAACTTTACATCTAATTTTTTTTTTTAAATATTTCTACGTTTATTTACAATCTTTCATAATATTTTTAAAATTTTAACAAAATTTCTAATAGATTTTCCGGTAAATTTTTATAACAATGAATATAGGGTTTTGGTTTGTGAAGGTACATTTCAACAAGTATAATCGTATGATTTACATTTTACTTAACAGCATTAAGTGGTAAAGCTAAACGGAAAGCCTGCTCTAGACAAGTGTCTTAATCTTCTGTGTTGACTACCTGATTGTCTCAGCAGTTTTTCCGTCACTGGATTTAGGTGGCTTCCCAATCGGGTCCATTAAGTTTAATTAATTCTTCGTCGGTTTTTTACTTTAACTTTTTGAATAAGTGTAAGGATGATTGGAATATATTTTTAAATTTTTAAGACAATATTTCACTCTGAGATATGATTAATTACATCTTTCTTGCTCTTATTTTAAAGAAATATACATCAATAATGTTTTCTTTTTTTTGTGCTTCCACATATTATTTTCCCTTAGAAATTGAAATTATTAAAGCTTCCGTATATTTATAATTTTAAGTACTAGAATATGATCTGAAAATGGTGATATTTGAAAAAAATTCAAATTGAATTTAACTTAAACAATTATTCGTTAAATGTTCTCAGTTTCATTTTCATCCTTATCTACTTTTAACATTATTAAAAATCACAGAAAAAAGGATCTAGTCTTTTTTTTTAGTTGCTGGTTTTTTTCTCATTTCATCTTTTTGTTTTTTGGCTATTATTGTCTTTGTGATTGACTGGAAAATTAAGTTATGTCAACAAATGATTGAATGAGAGGATATTCTTTGAAAATAAATAAATAAAAGAAAAGTAATAATAATAATAATAATAATAAAAATAAAAACTAAAAAAAAAACTTTTCTAATTTTCTTGTCATTTCTGATACTAAGGAATTTTCATTGTTTTTATCCTGTTTTTATACTCATCAGTGTTATGTAGTTTGTTTATTTATGTACAATTTTTTTTTTTATTATTATTATTTTATCCTATATAATTTTAAAGTACATACATATATGTACATATTATATCCCTAAAAATAGAAAATAAAAATAAAAAACAATAAAAAACTTTTTTCTCATTGAAAATTCATTGTTTATTTTTGAAATTTCAAGGCAAAACAGAGTGAACATTTTTTAAGGATAAATTTTATATCCTTTTTTTCTTATTTTTTTCTTTCTTCTTATATCTTTTCTTTATTTTGGAAATTAGGACAAATCTATTTACATCGCTGAATATTTTTATCGCAGTTAAATATTTTTATTGAATTAATTTAATCAAAAATAAATAAAATTTGAGATAAGTTCAAAAAAGAAGATTAAAGCAATTTTAAAGTCAGTTGCTAATGAATACGATGGAAAAGTTGGTTGTGTTTGAGTGGGTAGCTTTGTGGTTAAATTTTAATGAAAATATTTTTAATCCTTTTTATTTTAGATTTAGTTTATTATATAGTCATCTCAAAGGAAAAATTAATTTATTTAATAGTTGATGTGATTCAAAATTTTTGATAATAAATTTTCAAAAGATGATGAAAGAATATTTTGCAAATCGTAAATTAATTCTGAAATTAATTCAAACCCATTTGATATTTGGATTTTGGATATAAAATTTTTGGATCTTCTGACAGAGATGTTGTATAGGTGTAAGCCCTAATTACAATATCCCAAGGATAGCTGGAAATGCTAGCTTTCCAAAAATATATATATATATCCTTTAAGGACGAAAAGAACATTTTAACTATCCTTGTTGTTTTGATGTTTTTGTATAAAAACCGTAATATCTGTTGATCTATTAGATATATATGTACTCAGTCATTTATTCCAGATATATATTCTAGAAAGATATCGGTCAGAGCATATTTTAAAATTTATTTGATGATGATTAGTGCTGCCGTTATGGCGATATTGTAGTTCAAAATATAAAATTTAAAAAAAAAAACAATCTTTATTTTGTTGCTTGAAAAACCAAATACCTCAAGATTTTACTATAAAAATTACCCAATATTTATATACTGTTGGAAAGGTATATTTTTTTCCTATAACTCATACATACATATTTTATATCTACGTCGAATAGTTTCGAAGATATAAGCATTTATTTAAAAAAATTGTTGTTTTTTTACCCTTTTTCTATATAAAACTAGGAATGTACACCTTTTACGAAATAACAACCTTCCGAATTAAATGTTACACCATCTTATTACATTACTTTGTAAAAAGCGCAACATAATTTTTTATATATAAAAACACTATAAAATAGATTTTTTTTTTGTTAAATAAAGCTTTTATATAACCGAAGAGAAACAGGCTCTTCTAACAAGATAAAAATATTAAACGTTTCTTTAGCAAAATTTTGAAGTATCTTAGTTTTAAGAAAAAGGTATGGAAGACTGTTCTTTTTTCTTCAAATACTGAACTTTCCTAGCATAAGACTCTACAAGTTGAGCCATTTCGAGCTTTTTACAAAGCGGTGGAAGTCTTTGATTTTTAATGCTTTCAAGGTCACCCAGCAAGTCCAGAAAGAAAACTCCTAGATAGGTTTTCCTTTTATGACAAAAACCAGGGCAGGTACAGAGTATAGGTTTTGGATAGTTTCATTTTCATTTTCTTCCTCCTCTCTACACACTCAGCAAAAGGAGGGAAGTCCAAGCATTCTTACATGTTTACCAATAAGACATGTAATGGCCCCTACCATAGTGCTAATGTCACACCTTTTCAAAGATAGTAGGTTAAATTATATTTTTTTGTTAATTCAAATTTATCGTATTGTTAAATGCAAGGTTCAAAGGTGCTGTTTTATCATAAAGTTAGATCCAAATAATCGTTAAAACACTCTGAGAAAGAAGATTTTGCAGAATATTCTAACCCAACGCCGTTAGCAGTAATAAAGGACTTATAGTAGATATCAGGTGAAGAACCAGCAGTAAACCAAACCAAGTTAAGAGTAGAAAATGGATAGGTCACACTTTGCGAAAGCCTCAAAAAAATATAACTAAATTAGTCCTAAAATGGAATCCCCCAGGACAATAAAAGGTGAGGAAGACCCAACAACACATTGCGTCGAACCATAACAGCTGAAATAACTACAGTTATGAACGAACGTGGGAGGAAAACAAGATCACTGCACAAATTAGATAAAACTTAGTGGAGGAGGCTAGTTAATGCCTTATACTCACCGAGGAGTAACAGGAAAAAAAACACTCTGAATTGAAGAAAAAAAGAGAGATAAAAAAAATGTAATGAAGGGAACAAAGAATACTGAAAATTTAAATTTAAATCGTTTTGCTATCAATGACATTTGTTTCTGAGACATTCAACTAATCAAATTTATATAACTGCGAAAACTCTTCAAAACCCCAACTACATTTCAAAGTATTCAAATTTTGATAAAATTCACCTCATATTATTGAAAATAAAAAATTAAATAATTGTATGCGTATTTATTGTGTTTGAAAATTGTTGGGACTTTGGCATAAATAAACCTTTTTCTATCATAGTTTTGGTCATACACAAAGAGTTAAACGAATTTCGGCCTCATCCCACCTGGTTTTCCCATACTTGTTTACTAAGACATTGCTAAATTACTTAGCGCCAATTATCTTTCCAAAACCATCAACCAATTAATGTATCGACATCTAAGTATACTGAAAATTAAAAAAACAGCACTTCATCCAAACCATTTAACATAATTTAGAAACTTTCGAACATTATTAAAATTTTTAACTTTTGAAAATAAACTGGTTCAATTTTCACTATTTAAATACCTTTGCTAAATATTCTTAATATTGACGAGAGTATTAATTTCTATACAAACATTTTTAATATACATTCAAATTAATTATTTTAAGCGATTTGGGAAAGTATTTGATGTTCAAAACTTTTTTATTAAAGTCAAAAATTAAGTCTAAATGTTTTTTAGTACCTAATAATATTATAACATGATATTTTCAATAGAATCAGATTGAATCAAATAATTTTTAATTGCTTTCACATCAAGAAAAGTTATTATTTTATATTTCGGAAATTACTAAAACTTTATCTAAAATTTTCAAGTCTTATGATATCTATCTATTTATCTATCTATATTTTTTTTATTCAAACATTTTAAGTTTATAATAATTGCATCAACATCCTAGATACTTAATAAATATATACATTCTGAGTTTATCAAAGAAAATTCAAAAAATTACTATACTAATTTTCTCTACTTCGTCTGAGTTCTGTCAACTAAAGCACATAAGATATCTAATATATATCTATATATATGAATCCATTATAGACATATCTATATCCAATACATATCAAGACCAACACATTTATAATTGTTCATGTTTATGATAGAGTACTTCAATAATAAGAGGATAGATACGATACCTAAACCGGATATTAAATAAATCTTAAATTTGTGTACAATCATCAAAAAAAAAAAGGAAAAGACAAAAAAAATTTCGTTTTGGAACTGAACCGAGAAAAAAAAATTATGCTTGGCCTATTAACCTCACATAACACACATACATTCTTATTAATTTAATATACATATAATAAATATTATTCACATACCTTAATACATTATATTATATATATATATATATATCTATGCTCATACACGATTAATATTTAATGAGAATGTCAACAAGGGTATCAATTTAGTACTGAGATTCAAGGATTCCTATATAAGATATGTACAACATACAACAAACATTCCACATTTAAATTTAAGGAGAGATTGTTTTTTTTTTTCTGTAGAATAATAGGAAAAAAAAAGCACAAAAAAAGAAAACAAAAAACTTGAGACAGCAAAAAAAAAACAGAAAAAATAGCAACCATAGAGTCCTGTTTATTTTTAGGATTTTTATAGGAATTTCTTCTGTTTTTACAAATTTGTTTTCTTTCATTTTGTTTTTTTTTTTATAATATTTTGATTTTATAAAATTGCTAAGAATTTTTTTTTCCCATCTCCTCTCAACCTTTCTCCAATACACAATATTCAAGATATGAAACTAAACACGCACTCTTGACTTCTATACAAAATAATTTATTAGGTTACCCATATAGAAAAAGAAAATATTTTTTATATGTTTGGGTTAGAAAGAGATAGCATCAATTTAATATTTATTTTTTTATCGTTTTTGTTATTGTTGTTTTTTGTTGTTGTTATTATTATTATTTTAGTAGAACCTTTTTCATTATTATTTCTGTGTGTTGAAGTGTATTAATATGTGTTGTTGTTTTTGTTGTTATTTTTATGACTGAATTGAAATTGAATATAGAAATGAGAAAAGCAGAAAATGTGCCACGTAATTTCCTTTTTGATTGACACATTTCTTCTTCCTTGTTTTTTTTTCTATTCTATTTTTATTTTATTTTTCCTTTGGTTTGGTCAAAATAAAAACACAAAAAAGAAAACAAAAACAAAATAGGAAATAAAAATTTTATTATTATATTTTTTGTTCCTCAAATATACGGATACGGAAATCCTTGTTAATATTAAAAAAAAAAAAAAAAAAGGATATATTTTTATTTTTTTTTTTTGCTGAAATTTTTTAATTTAAATTGAATTTAAAAACAAAAAATAAAAATAATTTTTTTACCTCAAAGAATGAATTGCGGATGTGGTGAAAAATGATTATAGGTAGCGATTTAATTTTGATACAAAAATTTTTTGACATTAAACATGACATGAGGCTAAATCTTAATAAAATGGAAGGTTCTTTCTTTCATATGTAATAAAAATATATTTTTTTTTGTGTTTCGGTTTACTTCGTTTTTTTTTATTTATTTTTGTGACATATTTTTGATATCATGTTATTTTTTTTGGTATTAATATTAGGTGAGGTTAACTTTACGTTAAAAAAAAAAGATGTGTAAGTCATCAATCTATGTAAAAATTTGAAAAATCCTTATTTTAGATAACGAACCTTGAACCAGTTTTGTACTTTTCACAAATGTCAACTAGACCTTTACTGCATTAATTGGATTGGAAAATATTGGAAAGACTTTAACCATCGGATCCAATAACCTAAATATTTATTTTCAATTATTATTTTAACGAAATTTTTGTATTGGATGGAAAGGCTTAAATTGCATGCGCCAGAGCTCTGCATTATTTTTTAATTTTATCCTTGTTGTTTTAATGTTGTTGTATATACCGTTATATCTGTTGATCTATTAGATATACATATATATATATATAAAATATTTATATATTCATATTCAGTTTTGTTTTATTTAGTAAGATAAGCCTGGAGCATATTTGAACATTTATTTGAGGATAATTGGTGCTGCCGTTATGTAGATGTTGTAGTTCAAAGTAGATAGTTTTGAAAAAAAAAACAAACTTTATTAACTTTCTTTAAAAACCAAATACCTCAAGATTTTACCTTTTTTAAGTAGACCTAGGAAAATAAACCTAAAAAAGTTTATTCTTAAGATATTGTTATTGTATTTTTACGAATTTATGTTTAAAAATTTATATTAGTTAGCCTAATTCGATAGCATATCCTAACATCAAAATTTATCTAGTCATGTTATGAAAATGAACAACATATAAAAAATTAAAATAATGTTTTTAAGGCAAAAATTATTTTTTTATTTTAACAAATAAAAATAGAAATTAGAAATACTTTATGCAAAAAATATGCAGTAGCCAGTTTAGCTAAATGAAAATTAAATTACGTAAAATATAAAAAGTGCTGAAATAATTGGTTTTAAACATTTTAAAGATAACAAAAAATTATTATCAATAACTTTTTGTTTTAAAAAATACAAATGAAGTTTTAATTAAATAAATAAGTAAAATTTACTTAATTATCTGTACTGAGTCATTGAAGTTGAAAAACCAAGATTAAATAATTTAGAGCCATAACACAGTTATGCAATTGGTTGAAATAAGCGTAAAAAATGTCGTACATTATGAGGAGGGGGTATGATACCTAATATTCTGTTCTTATTTCGCAAAATAAACATTTGTGAATTCGTGATATATAAATATATAAAAATTATGGAATTTTAAGTTGTCTTGGATAAAAGTATTTTTTTTTGTAAGTTAATATAATATTATATAATATAATTTCGTTAAGACTCAGACATTTAAAAAAAGTTTACTAATGCTGATAATTGGTTTAATTTCTTGTAAAATTTTAGTACATCTAAGCTAATGTGCTCATTTGGAAATGATTTAATTATTACAAAAACTTTCTTAACTTTTTCATTTTTAAATTCAAATTACATTCAAATGAACTACAAAAATTTGAATATTCCACAAAAAAAATTTCTTAGAAACAATTCAAACTAAATGACATTTCAAAATGATAAATCTGTAATGGGGAGAAACCATTAGAAATAATTATGACATATAGATTAGACATAGTAATGGGGAGAAACCATCAAACCAAAAGACAACTTTATGAACTCTTTTGCGAACATTTAGATAACATTTTTTTTACTAATTCCACAAAATCGCCGTTTTTGAGTTGTTACAGTCTTACAACAAACAGATCTAATATGTATTAGATTTACATATAAAATAAATAGATTTATATAATAAATCAAAACCTTTTGCATGGAACTGGAAAGTGGTGGTTTATAACAGAGACATAGCATTACATTAATGAATGATCAGACGCCAAGTAGGAGCCCCATGACTTCACCTCTATTTGAATTTACTTAGTTTTTATTTTCATTTAATATCAAACTATTTTAGATTGTGCACAAGATAATTTTTTTTTTAATTTTTTACATATGTATGTGACAGTTTTCCAAATTTTACAAGTACACACTTTTTTCAATTTAAGATTATGTATAACTCATTTTTTTTTATTTTTGCATTATATATAATACATTTTTTTTTAATTTGGCATTGTGTATAAAACAATTTTTTCCAATTTTACATAGTGTCAGACAAGTTTTTTTCTTCTAAGAATTTTCTTTTTCTTTAAGAAAATTTTTTTAACTTAGGTATAAAATTTTTTTTATGTCATATTGTGTATAGTATATTATGTCTAATATCTTATAGGTATATAATATAAAAGATGAATGACGTGGGGAGTAAAAAAGCAAGAATAGCTGAATAGTAAATTACACCACTAAAATATTGAAATTTTAGCAAGTTAAATAGTTACACCAAATAAATGACGGTTATTTCCGACATCTATACTCTAAAATAAATTTGAATCACAGACAATTTTTAAAAAGGCTTCATAAAAATTCTTTCATTTTAAATAAACACGCAAACTTATAGAAAAAAGTACATAAACGAAAACACAAACAAAAATTTAAAACAAAACAGAAAAACAAAAATCAGATCATACTCTTCAAAAATAATGTAATAAATGTTAGTTCATGCTTCTGCTATTCAAAAAAAATGTATACAGTAAAACATGGTTATAGTTTATTCCCTAAATTTAAATAATATTTGTGACTATAAACGCAGTAAAAACAAATTGCATCTTTATAAATCAAATTCAATAAAATATTACTTTCGTATAACAATTTTAAACTTTATTTAATTCATAAATAGCAACTCTGTTATGAATCACAAAATATATATATTTGTAATAAAGTTACAGAAAAAGACAATATACATTATAGTATTTTTTAATAAAATAATTCACCTTTGACTTTTTTTTTGTTTTATGGAAAAAATTAGCGTTATATTTTAATGTGACTATAAACGACATCGATTGTATGAACTTTCAAAAGAATTTTTAAATATAACAGAATTGTGACTACACACGTTTTTGACTACAAAATACACAAAAAAATATTAAAAATTATGAGGACAGTAAAAATGTCGACTAAAAACGAATTGTGCCTATAACCAGTAGTGACTATAACCGATTTTTACTGTAATTGATGTCAAACTTATCATGGTGTCATGGTAAATACTAAGATTAAAGAGATATAAGGATAGGCTAATAGCAGAAAAAATTTAGGCAATTCCAATACTATGACAAAATACTAAAAAATAAAGAAAAGAATTTTACACTTTTAACTTTATTTCATTTTTAAATCACTTTTTTAAAGCTTTTAATTAATGTTAATTTAAATTTACTTTAATATTTTACAAAAAAACTTTTTTAATTAATAATACAAAAACATAACCACAATTTAAATTATGTAAAAAAACATATAATTTTTTTTTTCTGACAGTAAGAATTTATTAGTCGATCTATCATGGATTTGTTATATATGAAAAACAAAAAAGAGGTGGTTTTAGTGCGCGCGTGACTGAAACCACCTACCTACAGAAAAAAAAATAAGATTCATATAAATTGATATGATTATGTTGTTATCCAAAATTTTTTAAATTAAGTTACTACTGTGCAATTTCACAGGGGTCCACTAGTTACATTATGCAAATTCAAGTATCTTAACTGTAAATTTGAATCAGAGATAAAAACTTCAAATACAAATTCACCTTGAAATCTTAACCACTATTTGCCGTTCATAACCTAAAATTAGTACACCGTTAGTTACATAATTTTCAGCATTTGCTTGTAAATCATTTCTTTATCATTTCATCTTTTTCCTATATTGTATTTTTTTTACTATCTCTATTTTATTGCTACCTCTATAATATAATTTATTATAATTTATGACCCCCAACAGAATACTATTAAAAAATGAACTAAAAAAAAATAATTAAGTCTAGATAAAAAAAAAATTGTATTTAGCTTTGATGAAGACAACAAAATGTACGCAGTTTTAAAAATTCTAAACAATACAATGTTCTCATATCCAATGGGGTTTGAACTTTCATCTAATCTATTTGTCTGCGAATCATTAATTATATTATTAAAAAGATTATTTCAAAACAAAAAACAATTAATTGTCACCAAAATAAACATTTTATGACAATAAAAAAAAACCACTAACAATAAATTTATCTTATCTCGAAAGTATACATGTGGTGATGTATCTATGATTATGGCAGCACAAATTAATAACACCAAATGACACTGAATTAAAAAAAAACTCTATAAAAACAGTCAATACTGCGTTTGTTCTTTTTGTTTTTTGTTTTAGAAGACAGATTTGTTACAGATTTGAATTCAGTTCATAAACTAAAAGTTTATACTATAGACAATCTTTAAAGCCAGAATAATAACTATCAATAAAAATTAATTTAACTTGTTTTTATTTTTTTATACCAATACCAAATCAGACAAACATTAGTGCTCATGTGTTGTTTGGTACAAAAAATGGAAAGGATATTTCGTAGTAGAAAAGAGAAAAAAGAATAGAAGAATGGTTCGGCGTGGAATTGGAAAGAATGATGATAATGTGAACTCCAATTTTTGGTAAATAAAACACATATAAAAACTTACACTTATTGGAAATACCTGAAATGGAATTTGATTTTCATAACTGATATTTGCACAGTATGGGAAAGGGGATTTCGAAGCCTCTCGCGATCGTCCATACAATTTTTTTTTTATTCAAGTTTTAAGTTTTTTGTGGAACATCTACTAATTTAAATATGAAAAACTATATCTACTGTAGAGTACTTCGCCTTCATAGTAACATATAGTTCCATTTTTAATTTCAGTGATAACCAAAACTCCCAACCATTTTTCATTTATTTTATTCCAATGATAATGGATACTTATAAACCCAGAAAGCATTTTTTGCCTTAGTCGGAAATCGAACCATTGACCTTTCGATTGAAAGGCAGGTGCTCTCTTTACTGCTCTATCTATTGCGTCACCCGACGTGTAACTATTGCTTAAGATAGTGTAGTGGTATTCAAGTTATTGCAAACATGTATAAACCTGCAAAATATCTATAAAATAGAATTAAATAGGTAATTGAAAAACAATTAATTTAATTTCAAATTTCATCCGTAATACCTACATAGCAAAGCATATAAATGTATATATACGTAATAAAACAAGTAAGTTCACAGGTCATTTTAAACTTCAAGGTCTATATATAAAATAAAAAAACATCCAAATTGTATTAAAATTTACATGCATTACCAGTCTATCGATAGATGTAGGTATTACATTTCTACATAAACAATTCATGGGTTCTTACCAAAATAAAACTAACTTGATTACGATTCATGCATAATTTCTAGATCCGAGTCTGTCTCTGATAACAGTAACAACAATAAAAATTATATATACGCAATAAATAAACAATTTAAAAATCTCCTCTATATGGAGACGTGACAGTGTGTTCGAAAATAGCTATAAAAACTAAATTTCTTTTTTACATGAAATTTTTCGAAATTATATTCTCTGACATTAATAAATCATTAAAACCAAAACAAAAGAAAAACATAAAAATTAAGGCACGAATAAATTTTACGAGTCAAAATGGAAAAAAAAAACAAAAAAAATCAATCAATTAATCTAATAAAGTCGCATTTTTATTAGATTAATGAATTCAATATTAACACGATAGCAAAAAAAAAAAAAATATATATATATATCCACAGATAAATAGAAAAAAACAAAACAAAAAACGATACAAAAGAAGCAACAACTAAAATTGAAACGAGACAAAAAATACAAATTTATTTTCCAACACCCAAAAAGCAAAAAAAAATATAATCAAATAACAAATTCATCAAAATTTATGTTAGTCGAAAACTCAATTTCAATGGCCACAAAAAGTTCTACATACATAAGTGTATTAGTGGGCAAATATGAAATTAAAATTACGGATAGGGACTTATTGTGGTAAGGAATTTCGTCCCGAAACATTTATAAAGTAAATCTATCAATTTCTGGTTCAACCTACATGTCTACTTATTAGAATCTAATAGACAGGCATTGAAGGACCTGCGCAATAGACTCATTTACATTTTATCTCTTCTACTTAATGAACTCTTAATTTATAAATAAGTTATATATACAACAATAATGCGCACACAGTTGAAAAAATTTCTAATCATTATGATTTTATTTTTCAACAAATACATTATGCATATGTGAGGTGAGTTATATTTAAAATAAAAAACAGAAAGAAACAAATCAGTTATAATTGCAATGAACACAAATATGTCAAATAAAAACAAAATAAATCTGAAATAAAAACAACAAAAACAAAAAAAAAATCAGTTGAAATCTTCATATGACCGGCAATTTCATCTTTACACAGTAGAGTTAGCGTATACCTCTTTAATTACAAAAATATTTTATTTTTAGTAATTTCATCCGTTGAATGCCATTTATCTTATGTCGAAACAAAACAGTATATAGTAGAGTAGTATTGATGTTTTCTAAATCAAACCTAGTAATCTCCAAATTTTTATGGAAACATGAGTGGTTGTTACTTTATCTTGAAAAGTCTATGTCAGTACATGAATTACTATACTTTTAAAAACTTGAAATTTGGCTTCAACTTGAATTATAATTACTCAACAGGGTCCAATAGTTATTTTATAATTATTATTGGTAGTCACGTTTTGTGACTTTTTATTTCCTACTTTTCTAAATGGATATATTAGATATATACATATAACTAGGGCTTACCAA
Organism: Argyra leucocephala; assembly: GCA_963942445.1. Taxonomy (NCBI): domain Eukaryota; kingdom Metazoa; phylum Arthropoda; class Insecta; order Diptera; family Dolichopodidae; genus Argyra; species Argyra leucocephala. The sequence continues at coordinate 42,438,474 of OZ012678.1, forward strand.
ACATTTCTAGTAGCTCAAGCTTTAGCAGTTTTTCTTGGCATTTTGTATATTTTTTTTGAAAAACAATTAATTTACAATTCAATTCAAATAAAAAAAAAGCAATGTCAATTTAACGTGCTTTGATTATATTCATATAGATTCTTAATAGCTTTGTTTTGGATTTTTTGTATACACTTAATGTTTTTGTCGAACGTTTATTACTATCTAACTGCATTACTACTAGAATCGATATGATGTTGCTGGTATGTTTTTGGTTTCGCAACCAGAACGTTATCCTAGTAAATGCAATTTACATCAACATAAGTCCTTTTGAAGTAAGGTCGATGTAAATATTATTATGAATATGATTTTGTTTTTCAGTTCACTCATTGATTTTAGGAAGTTTAAGATTTTAAGATCCTCGATGTTGGCAACTGCCATACAACTTGGATTTTCTTTTCAAAATATATGGCAGGACATATGCAGAAATACTGTAGGATAGTTGTATCTTTTACCTCATTTCTAAAAGCTCACGCAAAAAAACATTTGGGAAGACTTGAAAGCATGCTTGTGAGTAAAACAGTTTCCCATATTATAACTCCATTATCATGGTGGTATTAATTCATTTTATAGCTAGAGTATGAGTATGTTTTTGGTTAAATGAGAGTTGCCAATAATTCTGATCTGACATCATCAATTTTTTAAATTTAAAAGCATTAATCTTTACTCAAAACCAAACCATATTAACAATAATTAAATTTTGTAAGTTCTCTCAAGACAAACTTTTGCTATTTCATTTCGCAGAGCATAGTTCGAATTAAATTCAATTCAAAATTTGTATTAAGTCAAAAACAAAATTTATTTAATATTAGTTTTCAAGCTTTGAATTAATTACTTTATAGAATTTTATAATGAGCCCACCAACCTCCTGGTTTTTTTCAGAAAAAAAAAATTATGAGCAACTTTTCTGGGAGTTAAAATTTTCATACAAAATTCCCTAAGTCTTTGAATTTTGTTGCTTTTTTTTGTCTATACTTAAGTAAATTTTATTTGTATTGAAAAGGATATTAAAATGTTCATTTTCTAAATATGTAGTTGGTAACAACTTGAATGACTTTGTATAAAGTTATATATAAGGGAATTGCAACACCTGTGTGGTTTTTTTTTTTGTTTTGATTTGTTTTTTGTTATCATTATTATTGTTATTAGTTTTATTTATAATAATATATTTATTTATTAGCATAAAGGATAAGATAAATATCAAAACTACTTAAAGGATACTTTAAGACTATTTATGACAGGAAAATAACAGACCATTTACAAATATAGAAAATACCTTGTAAAACACAATTTGAAGTGGTTAGGTATACAAAGATATATATTATATTATATATGTAGTTAAATGTATATATATATAATAATAGGATTTAAGATAAGAGTTTATTTAATAAGTTAATTCTCGATTCAAAGGTATAAAATAGAATCTTATATACATATTATGTATAGAACAGTATTCAGTATTATCAATTCATATTACATAATAAATAAATAAATGGAATCTCGATAAAGTTGTAATATTATTTTATTTTCTATATATTATATAGGGAATAAGTCTATTTGTAGATTAGGTCTTACTTGTCAATGTATTGCATAGAATTCATTTATAATAATTAATTAAATCTTAAAATTGATAAATAGCTATATAGGATTTATTATATGGTATTTATATTTGAAAATTGTTTATACTTATAGTTTGAAATGATTGATGTTAGTTAGTTTACTTTTTTTTTTGTTTTTGAAAAGACTTATTGCAAATTAATGATATAAAATGTGGTTAAATAAGTTTTTTTTTTTTATAAATTATGAAATTATAAATTAAAATATTTGTTTTACTGCTTTTGACAACATAATTTCAGGAAATTTGAAGATATTTAATTATAAGGTGATAAAAGGTTTTTAAGATGAGAGCTAATTCAGTTTATTTTGTTTTGTATATGACAATGACAATGTACAATGTATTTATTTGAGCAGTGTTCAATTATGCTATCGAATATAATTATCCAATTCAGTTGTGTCAACACACGCAATTTTATTTAGTTTGAATCCTTGGGTTTATTAGTTTGAAATTCAATATGCAAATTAGTGTTATAGTTTTTCTTTGTTACAGCTCAATTTCATTATTTGTAATGAAATAAACCCGAATTGATTCTCATATTGATTTTCTTAGTATTATTAGAACTCAACTTTTCCATATTGGATAGAAAATATTACAGTTTAAATATATTTTAAGCAAAGGATGTGTTCAAAAGTTTTATTATCGTATTTTTCATTGATTAAATTTGAATTAAAAATAAATTTCACTGATTTTATTAAATATTTAAATAAATTTCGGTTGTTTCGTCATCATCAAAAGACTGATACAGTATTTTTACACTTATGTTAATATTTATAGTATTTTTGCTTTTTACATGAGATATCTGCAATATTATTTATATATTACAGTTACAAAGGCTTAATTATTATTATTATTATTTTATTATGCCTTAATTTCATTTTACAATTTTCCTTATTTCTAATTTTAATAATTAAGAGCTCATACTAATGTATTTACACCTATAAGACTTAATAAATGTTAAGAGATTTGATTTTATTAGGTCTACCTGTTCGTTCATCATATTTTTTGTTGATTAAAATTCAATAGCTTATGCACGTATAGCTATGAAAAGCGGACATTTTAGTATTGATGGGATGATTATAATTTGATAAAATGACAATATTAGAATATGTGTCTTTTCTATAAATCTTGAAATCAAATTTTCCCTCTTTACTATAATAACAATACCAACAAGTATAAACTAGTCAATAATAAAATCATTACCAGGAATAATATAAATAAATCTGGTATTAACCAAATAAAATGTTATGAGTGTGAATCCATATATGTATATCGGGAAAACTGGAATAAGTTTTCAAACCAGATTTAAGGATAATTTTTAAGGTCTGAGTTTAATAAAAAAAATTATTCAAATTTAATGAAACATCTTTTAGAAAACAATCATAATGGCACAATAAATAATTTTTGAAATTTTACATTTAGCAGAAAAGGGTAGAAGGTTAACATATCTGTAAGCATATGAAATTTTATCAGTTCAAAAACCATATAAAAATCTGATGAACGCCCTAATAAAATCAAATCCCTTAAAATTTATTAAAGCTTTGTAACTGTAATAAATGAATATAATTAAAGGTATTGTGTAAAAACACTATAAATATTAAAATAAGTGTTAATACTTTATAAGTTTTCTGATGATGATGTCATAACCGAAATCGATTAAGATATTTAATAAAATTAGTGAAACATACCTTAATCTTTATTTTTAAAAATGTTTCACCTAGAGTCTACAGTATATTCTCATAAAATATATAAATTTGAATTGTTTCTTCATATTCATCTTTAATTCCAGTTTCACTTTACGTTCGCTTCCAAAGTCGAGTACCAGACACTGAAGAAGTCTGCAAGTAGTAGTATCTGTATGATAAGCATATCAATAAAATTAAAAGGGAACTATTCGATAATTAGCTTCCAAATATTTTTAACCTTCGGATAAGCAAAATTTTCTTTTTAAAACAACTTCGCCATTTTTCGAACCACTTTCAGAAGGTTAACAGTTTAGTTACTGATTTTTTTAGTTTTATTCGAATTTCAAAAAATAAAATTTGGAAAATGTGTCACTTCAACTTTTTCTTTTAATTTGACTTTTTTTTTTATAGAAGTAGATTTTAGTAATGATGTTGCACAAAAGTAAAACACAATGGCATTATGAATTCAAATCGGACAAATTCAAAAATATTCGATACAAAATGTATATTAGAAACAAAAACATTTACATTGTGGAAGTCCTGCTCAATTAGTTAAAAAAAATTTGGTGCCAATTCGAAGTTTATGATATATTTCATTGTTATTTTGTGTTATCTAGTAGCTCATACAAATCATACAAAAACTCAATGCTTTAAATATAAGTATGTAATACTAGTATGTGTGAAGTACAAAAAAAAAGATTTGTAGTAAGTAACGAAATTCACTCATTATATCAAAAAACAAGGGGGAATTATAACCATTAAAAAAATCCTTAACTCCTTAAAATTTGGGAAGAGACTCTCTCCAATGGATACATCCGAATTATTCTGCTCCACCTGAATTTTTTACAAAAATATTGAATGAAATACAAAAATTTCAATTAAATTTATTCAATTAATAATAATATATGTATATATTATATATATATTATAAATATATATATATATATATATATATATATATATCTACTTTAGATGTAATTTACAATAACTGATTACATTTTCAAATAGGATCAACCACCAATTTATAGTCTCAATAATCCTGATAATCCACTTTAAATTCCCTCATGCTGTGATCTTGAATAATTTTTATTATTATATTTTATTTCAACTCTTGTTACTACATGTTCAAAATGTAAAATTTAAATTTTACTTAAATCTTACCCATGTCCTAATAGTCCTATAATAAATCTAAACTCGATTACTCCCATTCCCAAAAAAAAAAAAAAAAAAACAACAAAGAAAAGAATTCTAAGCCTGTGATAACCTAATTTTAAACTATACTCACTTTTGTTTTTTTTTATTTATTTTTTCTTTATTACATTCAAAACAAGTACCTAATTTTTCAATTTAAAACGACAACTGAACACAATCCAAAAAGGATAATAGGATAAATTTAAAATAAAAAAGAATAATAATAAATTTTTGTAAAATATTTTTCATTACTATTAAAACTTGTTGAAATGAAAACAAAAATTTTTGTTTGTTTTTGTTTTTTTTAGTAAATCACACATAAATTAATATAGTGAATTTTCTTTCTCACATCGAAAAAGAGATAAATAGAAATATAAAAAAAAATTATTTGAAGACCAAAATATGTTCTAACATAATCCTATACAATATTCATCACAATATTAGAAATCTAAAGACCGCATCCTTTTTTATTTATTCCTTCCACTCACTGTGTGTTTGTTTTTCTCATTATTTTTGTTTTTCTTGTTTATTTTATTTTTGTTTTTTGAAAAATAGTGTAAATGAACCATTGAAAATCTTTTTAAGGAAATTCTTATTATGTATACTAAGATTTTACAGAATGCTTTCAGAATTATTAGAAATTTTCTTTTATAACTGTAAAGTTTGAATATTTCGATATGAATCAAGTTCGAATCGAATATTGAAAGATTTTTATATTTAATATGATTTTAACAAAGATGATTTTAGCCAAGGCTATTTAATTTTAAGCATATAATATAATATGATTAACTAGCATTGTAGTAGGACATATGCTATATGAAAAAGTGGTTCAGGACCTAAAAATCGACTGTGAAAAAGAGAAAATTAAAACAGCATGATCAAGTAAATTATTAAACCAATATCCGTCAAGAACAGTCATTAATCCCAGTACCAATGGATTAAATTAATCATTGAACTAATAGTTAGAGTGTTATCGAAAGAGCAATTAAAAGATATTTCGTATATATACAGGTGATTTAACTTTAATTGACATATCAGAAAACGATCAGGCAGATCACTTGGTTGATGGGTTCAAAGCTGAGTGTCATCATCAACAGAAATATGATTTAAAAATGTGATCTGATTTTTACTAATAAAGTATATGTATAGTCAAATTTACCAGAAATACACCATTTTGTAAGGGTAAGGACTAAACATCCTAACTACGCCGCCACCCATTGATTTCCCGTGGCTAAATTTAATTTTGAAATCCTAATTTTGAAATCATTTTGTTAAATTTTTCACAAAGTAGTTAATTATAGTCTATTGTTGCCATTCTGGATAGTATATTATATCATTCATGCCACATAATTTTCTAGTAAAAAATGTGTTAACAATCCAATGTTGTAATTCATATGGTTGTCTTACGTAATGCGATTTGTTTGCTGATTCATGTAACTATGAAAGTTATTAGAATATAGTATGTCCGAATTTTTAATTATATACCTCAATTGATCCAATTTTATTATCTCGGTATTCCGCTCGACACCACCACACGAAATATACCGCACCCCAAATCCGATGTGCGATTTACTACAACTGAGGCTGTAGGAAAATTCACCTTGATTTGATCGTTATTACATCTTGGACATCTATTATTAATTACCGTTTGTTGTTATGTTTCATGAAATTGTTATCGATTGGTTGACCATTTGATATTTTCTGTGAGATGGCTGATAAAACCATAAGCTCAAACCTGACAGAGCACGACCACCCTTTGGGTTGTCAGATTTAACTTCTTATCGATCATCACTTCATCAGTTTTGAGTCGCTCATTTTTGGCTTTTGCAGCCAGTCCAACTAGGAGATACAAACGCTGCGTACATAGTCATGGAAAAGTATCTTAAATCCAAAATGTGAAAGTGGCTCAGTTCACCTTCTACCTTTGGTTGCTAACTCCGCTGTTGTCCGATACACTTCATGCTCTCTGTTCCCTACCCATCGGACTAGACCGGTATTGGAATCGTTCGTAAGAGTTGCTAGAGTTAAATATCCTGTAACAGCTATGCACCACGGACGGAGATACAGAACAAGGATGATGACATACATAATACATTGATCATGAATAGTTCTTGAATTTCAAGATCATATCGTCGATCACCATCAAAACAGAAAAAAAAATTCTATAAAGTTATCAATCGTTTAATGTGTAAAAAATATTATAATATACTCATTTTGATACACTCTGTACCTTAATATTCATTTTGATATTTTATAAAAGGAAATCAGCCGTTGTATTTTAATATTTCTTAACTACCACATAGTTAGATTTAAAATAAAAGAAATTCTCAGACATTTTGATATATGATGTTTAATAATACATTCATATAGAAATATACATCATATATATATATAAGTATATAGATATATAAATATAAATTTTATAAAAGTTTAAACGATGAGAAAAATGGATTTTCGTATAAAAAATTTGCATTATCCTTGTGTAAAACTAAAAAAGAGTATAAGATAACAAAGAACAGATGCTGTTGAATATCTTATCAAATCTCATACCAGACTAAAGATATCGGATAATAAATAAATAAATATATATATTATATACATCTACTTATGTATATCTACCATAATATAATAATTGTAAACAAATGTTAATGTATATTATAATATTATGTAAACAGTATTTCTCAACAACACATTTTAGGATTATCAAAACATTATCAAAAGTTAGTTAAATTATCGTTTGATCGATATATTTTCCATTTTAGTTAGAAATCTTATCATTTCGCGAAAAAAAATATAATATACATTGTTTGAATTTCATTTTTTTGTCGCCTAAAGTAAGTTCTCAATGAACAAAAAACTCAAATGGAAAATGGTAGTATATGTAATGTACATACATGTATTATAAGATATGAGATTTTGTCAAACACAAGTACAATTTTATTTGTACCTTAACTGGAAGTTGCTAATACTCTTATATCAATGGTTATCATTTGTTTTTATTGAGGCAGCCATTTATTTTTGTTATTTAGACTTGTCTTAGTTATTTAAATTCAAAGCATTATGATAAGCTATTTCGATTAATTTTTATTAATCATAGAGAAAGCATCATCTACACTGTATATCAACTATGGATTGAGCACATTCATAAAATGTGAATTGAAATAGATTTTGATATTTTATAAAAGGAAATCAACCGTCTAGGAATTTGCACTGTGGTAGGGGTGAGCACCTGATACCTATCTTGTTCGCCGGCGGAAATATGTAAAAAGCGGCGTTAAGGTTTTTGTTTCGTCTTAATAAGTGCTTGAATCTATATATATATATATCTTATATATAATGCACAAGATTAACGATGTGGTGAGTAAAAAAGCAAAAATAATTGAATAGTAAATTACACCACAAAAATATTCAAATTTTATCAAGTTCTTTATGTTAAATACTTAAAATAGTTCAAATAGTTACATCAAATAAATGACGGCTATTTCCAAGTTGAGAGACATTCTATACTCTAAAATAAATTTCAATCACGGACAATTTTTAAAAAGGCTTCATTTAAATTCTGTCATTTTAAATAGACACACAAACTTATAGAAAAAAGTACAAAACAAAAACACAAACAAAACTTGAAAACAAAACAGAAAAATCAGATCAGATCATACTCTTCAAAAATGATATGATAAATTTTAGTTCATTTGCTTCCGCTATTATTAAAAAAAAATATATACAGTAAAACACGGTTATAGTCACTCGCTAAATTTTAGTAATATCTATAACCGTTTTGTGACTATAGACGTAGTCAAAAAAAAATTGCATCTTTATAAACAAAATCAAATTCAATCAAATATCATTCGTATAACAATTTAAAACTTTATTTTATTCATAAATAGCAATTCTGTTATATAATCACAAAATATACATATTTGTAATAAAAAACAGAAAAAGACAATACACAAATCAGTTTTTAAATAAAATAATTATACCTTTTGACTTATTCTTTTGTTTTATTGAAAAAATTGGCGTTATATTTTAATGTGACTGATAAACGACATCGATTGTACGAACTTATGAAATTTATTACTTTCTTTCAAACAAATTTTTGACTATTGCTGTAACAGAATTATGACTACAAACGTTATTAAAATTCATCGATGTACTACATTGAGAGTAATGGGATTTTATTATGTTAAGTTATATTGAAATTAGTATTCATTTCGTTATAAAGAATAAGTATTATACTTTAATTTCATTATATATATTTCAATAATCAAGCGATTCAGAAAACAACAACAATTATACCAAAACAAATATTTCTTTTTATATAAAATCGTACTTGAAAGAAATGCTTTTGTGTAACTGCACAGGGGATTCACTAGTATATATCTATAAAATAGGGAAAGTACTCCAATAATGCGACGATTTTCAAGTGGTAAAAGGTAAGAATGCTTTTGAACTTTGTCGAGAAAATTTGATGAGGCTCGTGATGCACCGGTCTATATATGTGATTTGTATTCCAACTTGGGTCGCATGTACGATTTATAGATATTTAGCATGTCCTGCGGAACAAAATATTTTCCGCAACTCAAAAAACCCAAACACCTCCCGGCATTCTTGGCAGTGTCAAATATATGGTTGATTGAAAAGAATTATTGATAAATTTAAAAAGGAATTAGTGAAGAGAACTGATTCCTGTGGAACACCAGCGTTAATATGATATTTTACGGATATGAATCTGTTAATTAAAACACGAATTGAACGATTTCAGAAAAAAATTTAATCCATTTTGTTAAAACAGAACCCAAGCTTATATAACTTGGCATTTGGATAACAAAGTAGATAAGTTCTTCGACCAACAAATAATATTTAGCTGAACATGCATTCATAAATAACATTTATTAATAGTAAATAAAATACATATAATGTCACCAATACAGTTGAAAAACACTGTTATATTGCAAATTATTCATATTTGTTAATGTATAAGAGGTATCAAGGACATTGTAAGGTAAAAAATGAAATATTTTTTAAAAAAAATAAGTCATTGCACGTCGTCTAAGTTACAAGAAAGACATTCTGTTAAAAACTATTAGATATAGTTTCTAATAGCTGAAAGCTTCTGTTGCTTTTAAACACACTTCCATACTTACATATTTCTATACATTTCTATTTTTATGTAAAAAATATAAATTTGTAAGAGAAAACTACACTTAATAGTAACTTTTAAAAAAAAATACCGTAAACTTTCTTTGTAATCAGTAATCACTTGATGTGCTATGCTACTGATGATGTTTCTGACGTTTTTTTTTTTTTTTGGTTTTGCTTTTGTATAATTATTTATGTTTTGATGACGACTCTACTATTGAACAGCAAAATCCTTTACACAAGTTTAATATTCTTTTACAATCTTGTCATTGTTGTTTGTTAGATGAATGAATATTGAAATTGTCATATTAAATTTTTAAGCTACTTTTAAGTTGCATGCATTCCAAATAAAAATAATTTAAAAAAAAAAAAATGTTTTCTTATTTTTGTTTGAAAAATTTTCTTGTCTTTGAAAAAAAGATTTTCTGGATATTGCAATGCTTCAAGCTTCAATTCTTTTTCAAAGTTATTTGAATTATTTCCATGTACCTAGCTACATCAAATACGAATTTATTTGAAAAAGTTTTATTTTAGATATAAATACTGTGGCCACAAGCAATAACCGCTTAAGTCTGAAATTGATGTTTCGAGTAAATTCAATTTTAAACTTTGATTTGATTTCTGAAAAAACTTTAATAGTAAATTAGGTTCAAACTTTGTAAAAAATAAAGCATGCTTAAAGAAGTACTAAAACTGTTACAAACCGGAATGAAAATACTTTAAATAGCTTCGTAAATAATGGAAAAAACAAGTTAAGTGGTTATACCAAACACTTAAAATAACATTCCTTAAACTTAAGTATACTTAAGCGTTTATTGCGAATCAGGTTGTACTAAAATTTTAAACTTATATTGAAATAGGTTGTTATTGCAAAATTGAAATTGAAACAAAATGTCACTTAAGGAAAATAGTATATTAAAACAAAATATTTTTTATAATAATATTTTTCAAATTATTTATTTATTTTAAATAAAAACTATAATATTTCAAAATGCGACAAATTCAATGACAAATGAAAATAAAAATGAAGTATAAAAATAAAACAATTAATATTTTAATTCATTAACAAAAAAAAATCAGTACCTATAATACATAATTCAAATTTGAATTGAAAATATTTTGGAAAAATTAAAAATAATAGATCACAATAATTTATTTTATAATAAATTATTATGTAATATTCGTTTTAATTATAATAATAAAAAAAAATTAGTTTTCTTCTGTATCATTCACTAAATCTGGATGAATGTCCGGAACATCATGAGTTTGAAGATTTTTGTAAAAGAAGTGAAAAGAACTATCAATAAGGGGCAACAAATCTTCTAAATCCTTTTTCTTTTTTGAACTAATTTTAATATCTTCTTGAATTGTTGGGATATCTTTAAAATCGATTGATGAAACTCCTCGTTTTACAAAATTTAAAACTTTAAATGGCTCGTCACGACTCAAAGAATTTTTGTATAGTATTTTGCCAAAGTTGGTTTTAGAAAATCTGAGCCATCTTACATTTTTCCACACAAATTGCTCTCCTATTTCATTTCGGGATCGCAACATAAATTTTTCTTTTAAACACATTGAAAAATTAAAAAAATCATGAGTTTCCATTTCTATGACATTAAATTTGGTTTTGGAGCTCACAGTTCTCACAAAATTATACCAATCACGTGGATGGTGAATCGTTGCATCTGTTTTTTTCTTTTTCCTTTCTATAGTCGCGTGATCGACGTCGCACTCCATGTGCGTATGACCTGGTTCTAAATATTTGTGATCAATAGTATCTAAGTTCTGATTACATTGAACAGCTATTGCAAACATTGTACACATAAAAGAATTTCGATTTTGACCAGGGCATGAATCGCTATAATATACTAAATTTTTAATTTGAAAATTATTAGAAAGACTCATTATGTGCTTAAAAATGCAGGAGGCTATTTGATTGCCACCTCTACCAGCAAGAGCCTCGTGCCACATATAGCAGTAAGGCGAGTTCGTAACACAATCATGAATTGTGATGTTGTACGTCCATAATTTTCTTTTATAGAATGAGGTATTTGTTTGCAAAAATGGAGTTGGCAAACACTGCTGGAGATCGAAAGCGTAAACTCCAATAGTTGAGTCAGTAGTAGCAAGATTTTTATCAGTTCTTTTTGATTCATAAGCGCCATCAGCTGCAGCATGATGATCTTTTAGATGATTTTCTAAGTTCAGTAAAGTCTCAGGGTTATTTTCTTTTTTTGTAACTTCAATTTGTACTTTCAATAAATCACATTTATTGCACGTGTCAATTTTAGGCTTCTTGAATTTGATATTCATTGCTGTAAAAAATTAAAGTTTATTGTTATGTTAATATATTTAGAATTAACATATAATAATAATTGTAATAAAAAATATTACTTTTAAAAATTTCCGAATATTTGCTAAGAGAGACTGCTTTATTATTTTTAAGTTTTTCGCAATACAATTTGTGCATTTGCGTAAGAGTCAAACTTGCATGTAAATATTTACAACTGGTATCTCTCCTTGAATAATGGGATTCGTAAGCGGGGAAACTGTCTATATGTTCTTTTATACTTTTAATAACATTTTCATCACATCTATTAGTACCTGAACCAGATCCTCGATAATCAATCATTTCTAAATTAGGATATTCTAATTTTTTTTTTATTATGTTTTTCAAAAAGCTTTCAGTTTCATTAAAACAATTTCTAAAGCATTTTTGACAAACTTCTATTTGCTCACCCTTAAATTCCAAATTATATTTTATATGGTATTGACGATTTCTAGGTTTAGTAACATGTTTTTCCTTACGTGCCGTTTTTGTAGGTACTATTTTCATTAATGAAGATATGAAGAGAATTCTTTGATTATAATTGCCTAATGACCAATAAGATTTGAAAATTTCTTGCTGCGTTTTATACGAAATTTTATCTCTACATCTTTTGCGGCAATCATAATTTAAGGAAATGCATAATCTTTCTGGTACCAAAGATCCTTTTTTGTTAATATATGAATCTCCCTTATTACGATTCTCCTTAGAGCTTTTTTTAGAATAACGATTATTTTCACTAATCTCTACTTCGGAAATGTGATTAATAGATTGTTCAGTTCCAACCAAATTTTCTTCAATTTGTTTTCCCAATTCAATCATTTCGTAGTCAAGTTCTATATCAGCAGAATTGCTCTGTTCTGAAATTTGAAAATCAGGATCTTTAACAGAATCATCCGAGTCGAAATCACTGTATTGTGTTGGAATTAAATTTTCATTTTTTTCATTAATATCGCTTAAAACTCTTCTGTTTAATGTTAGCTGATCGTTACTAGAAATGGTTTTTTCAAATTTACTTTTGCTTAATTTTGAAGGTTTTCTAACTGGTTCTGTTACATTTTCAAAAAATTATTGTTTAATTTAGCGTTAAAAAATACGTGTAATACCAATTTCAAATAAATTAAACTTACCTTCTTTTCTTTGTGTATTCATGCGAGACTTTTTTGCTAATTCTAATATTTTCATAGTTCTCAACGACATAGTGTTATTTTTAAAATCAAAATAAAATTTAAACAAAATATTTTATTAAATTTTATATCTACTTTATTTCATGTAATTATTATTCATCAACCTCAAAATTAACACTAAATTTTATTTTAGATTGAATAAAATTACAACCTCTTCCAACAAAATTTTATTCTTAACTAACACATGTTGTCATTCAATGCACATGCTAAAACAACCTAACAGTACTTTAACCGCCAATTAGAAAACATGTTAAAACACAACAACCACTTAAATCGTGTTAAGACTAAACTTGCTAAAATTTTATTTTGGAATAAAAACTTATCTTTAAGTAAGAAAACTTAAATAAAAATATTCAATTTGCAATAAAAGCTTAAATCGATATAAGTTTTTGTAGCTTGATAAGGTATATTTAGAAAAATGGTAGCATATATAATTTGAAATAAAAGCTTAGGTAAACATAAGTTTTTGTTTTAAATTAAACATCTACCAAATAGTACGTCTACTGTTTTCTTAAGTTGAATTAAGCGATTATTGCATATGCAGAGCAATTCCATTTCGACATAAGCGGTTAGGTTTTTTCGTCATAACTCTGATTCAAATAACGATAGAACTACAAAATTTTGCTGAAGTGTAGTATTCGACATAAGGAATTGCTTGGTATATTTATTTCATTTTTGTCTTAAGTCGACCTAAGCGGTTATTGCTTGTGGCCACAGATATACATTTTATATATATAAATGTATATATATGTACAAAATAATGAAGGGAGTTAAAAAGTATTGTTGCCAAGCTAAAATATTTTATTCCAATTGTGGTAATAAAATATCTGTTCGATATCAATTGTTTCGTTTTCTTGGATACATGGTGTTCTTTACTGTCCGTGGTAACATAATAATGATTACCGTTTTTTATTCAAATTCATGATGAATACGATTCCAATTTTTTTTTTCAATTTCATTACAACTATCTTAATAATTTTATTATAAATCTTATATATGTAATAAAAGGTAACAATTCTGCTGCAAACCATAGCAACCGTTGCTACAACAAAATAAAATAATAAAAACAATATAGTAAACAAAATAAAAAGTAAAGTAAACAAACATTTTTTCTTCTCTGCTGAGTCTGTTTTGTACCGAGACCTACCTCATTATAAAACAAAAAAACAAGAAACCCTAAACCACAATTTTTCCTTCTCAGCTGCTTCGAAAACGTATCTGTACCTAGTGTGTACTGTGTATGCATAATGAAAAGACTTCTAATTGTGACATATGTATGTAGATATGCATATTCTAGAATTGATTTTGAAATTATGTAAGATTACATTACCAATGAAATGAAATAATAATAAAGAACATTCAATTAGAAAAAATTAATAAAAACGTAAAATCAAAAGAAAAAAACTCTGTATTTTCTTTTTACTTCATATAAAGAAGTAGTTATTGTAAATAAAATGTATGTGATATATATTTTATTCTTTTTCAGTTTTCAGTCAGGTCAAAATATAGCTAATGAGGCTTAATTTGAATATTATAAACTATGAGCACATGTATTATTAATAAAAATTAATTATATTTTATTTATTTCATATGAATAAGTTATTGTAAATGCTATATGAAGTTATGAATAGTAAGGATAATAATTTTGGATTTCAATTTAATTTTTTTAAAGGTTTTTAATCAAAATAATTATGTTATGAGGCTGTTTAAGTTGTGCAAGCCAAATTAGTTCCACATTCCAATAAATTATATACAAAAAATGTTGTATATAAAGAGGTTTTGACATCTAATCATGATAGAAAAAATGGTAAAATGCTGCCTTTGTCAACAGTGTTTTGCGTCGAAATGTTAAGCAGGCTTATTCGGAAGCTACAAAAAAAACGCACCTTTTTCTTTACCTACAGGGTGGTGCGGAAAAAAGAAAATAAATTTTGAATACAAAAATTGTTGTTGTTTAACTCAATTTGTTTTTGTAAGAAACAATTATTCAATTTATCGAATTATTTCGATCTTTTTAGAAAAAAAACAAAAGATTTTTGCACCTGACGTAATTTTAATATTTGATTACATTTCTTAGAATTCCCCTTTTTGAGCAGTTTCACAAGAAGTTCTTTTTTTTTTAATTACAACACCGTCTTGAGATGGGCTTTACAAGTATAGTTGTAAATAAAATACAAGATTTAAAGTATAAGTTTTGATTTGAATGAGGGCTTGTAGAAGAGAGAAAATCCAATGATATCATTTTCTTAGAGAGACCTAATTTATTTGTCTAGTTGTTTGGAAATCTGGAACTTGGTTCGTGAATCGTTTTATTCTACTCGTCTTATTCTACTCTAGTATTTTTGACTGCAAACGTTCAATTACTTCATAATATACCCTTATTGGTTTCAATATTGATTTGTATATCATTAATTTGCTATAATTTTATAACATAGAATGACACGCTATAAGCCAGTAGAGTTGGTTGAACTTTATTCTGAGTTGCTGTTCTTTTGGACAATTTGAGTTCTCCAAGTAAGTCAGCGATCTAAATGCAAGCCCAAGTACTTTACTGAATTCACAGTATAGTGCAACATTTAATTTGACTGCAGATACCTTTACGATATGTAAACGTAATGTCTATTGATTGATTTTGATGTATTTGTCTTTACTCTCCATTTCATAAGACCATTTTCAATTTTAAAATAATTATCTTGCAATATTCTAGACGCTATCATCGGACTTGTATGGGATGCTAAAATAGAAGTAGCATCAGCAAAAGCAGCTGCAGCAATTGTTTGTAATATTGAGAGATCGCCTAAAACACTTCCCTGTGGTACTTGTATAATATCTGTAATATCGCTGTTGTACTTTACTACAAAATTTCGGTTACTTTAGGTATGATTTAAAAAAATTATGATGATGGTGAGGTAGCAGTTTTTGCAATTTAAATAATAGCCCTTCGTGCCAGATTTTATCAAAGACCTGCGTGATGTCTAGAGAAATGCTGTAGAACAATATTTTTTACACTCAAATGTTTCCTCTATATGCTGCACTAGTATGTAGATTTGCTATATTGCCGAATGCTTTGGCAGAAAGCTGAACTGATAGCCAAGTATGATATTTAGTTCAGTTATTGTATCATTCAGTCTTCTGATCAAAAATTTCTCAAAAATTTTCGACATATTGAGCAGCAAGCTAATCGGTCTATAGAATTTTATCGTTTCCAAATTGCAATGAAAATAATCTGAAATTAAAAATGATTAAATCTCTTCGATTACAATAGAATTACCAGAATTTTGAAATTTTTGCTATATCTTAAATTTTTGAGTTACTTTTGAGTTGTAGTGTGTAATATCTTTACGTAGTCCATCGATCATCATCAGATAAATTTTAAAGTTTACTTAAGTCTAGAATTTGTAGAACAAACTATAGGCCATAACTATGAATTTCAAAATCAATTCCAATGTAGAGTTTTTAAGGTTTTGGTTTTGTTTTCAATGAATAGAAATTTAACAGTAGGCACTAGTTGTGAAAAATTTTAATTGTAAAGTGAAATAATACAAACAAAAAAGGTTCATAGAACTAAGAACAATTTGAATTTTATATGCAGCTCGAAATTGCGATAATATGGTAAACATTAGTTGAAGAAGAACATTTTTCTTCTTCAAATTAATGTTAAAAACTTTCAGTTTACCCCGAAATAAATATATTTTAGGCCTAATTATTCTAAAAATTTACTATACTTTGGCGTTGAATAAAATTTCGAAAAATGATCGAATTCGATAAAAACATTTTAATACAATTAGAATTGTTCCTTTATAATATAATGAAAAGTTATCCTTGGACTTATATTGTACCAGTTCAAAAAATTTTATACCACAAAAATACTTTTTTACTCCATCTCAGACATTTTTTATAGAACCACCCTAATTACAAGGGGTTAATTAATTTTTATCAATTTATCAAATTCATTAAACTGAAATAAATTTAAATAGATTTAAAAAAAAAAAAATAATATTATACATAGTAATTTATGTAACAGATTGACTTTTAATTGTAATTAATCAAAACAAATTAAATATTTTTATAATAAAATAGTAAGAAATTTTATTAACTGAATAAATAAATTAAATTTAATTAAATTATATAATCTGATCAAAATATGAATATGTATTATTTCAGATTAAAAACAAAATAAACCAGATTAATCTGAGCGATAAAAAAAAAAAAGTAAAAATGCTTGAACAAAAATAACGTCAATTGTCAATAATATTTTTTTGTCAACTACCGAATTAGAATATAAAATTTAGAAAATAAATACAAAATTCAAATTTATAAATGAAATAAAAAATTATCAATATTCAGTATTGAAAATGTGAAATTTATAATTTATTATACCTTATAAAAGTTATTAAATTTTTTCTGCAACCCTCCAAATGTTGCTATTATTATTATTAAATTTTGAACTTCATCTGGTAACAGATTAAATAACTGAAAACCTTTATGAAATAAATTATTCTCCTACGAAATATAATGGCAATCTGAATAAATTTACCAATCTCAGGCTTTAATTACTTGTTTCACCAACATATCGGAAATAATTTCTCAAATATTCTAGTAGCATATTATTTTTCATTTTAAAAATAAATACCAGAATATTGAAGTTCAATCTTTGGCGTACAGATATCCATTTTAATCGACCATGACATCCATTTTAATTGTCCTAAAATGTGATTACAGTCAATTGTTCTATTACATTTTAAGATGACTCTCAAAGCCTTGTTCTGTAAAATTTGTAGTCTATCTTTCACTCATTCACTATACGTAGAAGCAACACATATATGAACAGTAGTCTAAATATGGTAAAATCATCGCTTTATCCATCATTATTGCATACTTCTGCGTAATTTGATTTCGAATTAGAATTAGAAATAAGTTGGCCTAAAATAGATAAATATTCTTCAAAATCATATTTATTTAAAATTTAAATAGCTTTATCAAAATAGATTTTATGTAATTTTTATGTGCTTTAATCTAGTTTAATACATTCGAACAATTAAAAAAAAAAAAAACAATAAAATCCGAATAAATATTTAAAATTTAATTTTTTTAGAATGGATTTTATATTTTTATATTTAATGATCCTAGTTGACTGGGTTGACTTAAATCTCATTTTATTTAATTGAATTTAAACAAATAAAATCCTTTTTTTTTGCTTTTTTTTTTAATAAATTAATTTTCGAAAAATATTCAATTTTACATTGTTGTTGGTGTATATGTATTCAATTTTATGGTGTTATTTTTTTTCTTGTAATCTAGATTTTCTAGAATAATCATTTTTATTTTTGCAAAAATTATTCATGTAATCATCAATTACAGGCAATTTTAATGTTCGAATACCACAAATCAATATAGTAAAATTTTTTTTTTTTTTCATTTGGTTTAATTAAAAATTAAAATACATTGTAATTAAATTCTTAATAAATATAGAGATTACAATTAAGATTTGTTGAAATCTGGTAATTATAACGACCTCAACATTATTTTTTGAAATATTGCAAAATACATATGTACATATTTACATATTAAAAATAAATATAACGCTGTTCATTGCAAGGCTAGAAATATCATTGAGAGAATCATTGAAAATTTAAAGTCCCGGTTCCGATATTTAATAAGGACATTATATTACAATCCGAAAAAATGTATTCAGATTTTTAATGTTTGCTATGCTCTGCATTATATTTGCCAAAGGTTTTCTTTATTAGTTTTTAAAAACACATTTCTTCAGTTCTGTAATTTGTATTTACTTCTCTTTTAAATCTAGTTATCTTTTTTTCATTACCATTTTATCGATGTGTCGATTTTTTTTATCAATATTTTCAATTTTTTTCGTACTTCCTTGATTGTTTATAATTGTAGTTCCGTCTTTCATTTCTTTTTTTTTTTTTTAAATATCTTGTTGCGTTATCCCTACTCCTTTTTATATCTCTTTATATAGTTTAGAGTACAAGGAAGCAAACATAATTAGAATCGACAATTTTCTAATAAAATTGATTCGAAAGCATTATGATAATATCGCATATATTCTACCACAATGAGATGTACATTAAAAAGACTATGCTCACAGGCTTTATAGCCACCTGAGCACTTTATTTTTTTGGATCAAAATGGTTATATTCAAAATCAAAATCATGTCCCTACACTATACCACAGACCACAGTAGTATAGTTTTATTACATATGTATTTAAGAAGTTTATAAATTAATTCACACATCAATAATCTACTTATTTTTTTTAAACTTTAATTTCTAATTCTTAATTTCTGGGAAGGATTTTTTTATTAAATTTAGTAGGATATTATTGGAGACAAAAAATTTAAATCGTATCAGGTAAAATGAATTCAATAACGACAACCGAAAATTAAAACCAACATATTCCAATGTGACATTTCTTATGTGACAAAATTATGACATTTTAACAGTGTCAATTAAAAATTTTATAAAATCTAATCTCAATCAAAAGATTAATCCACCAAAAGTAAGAAATTTATTTAAAATTTAGGTTCTTAATTCTTGATTGAATTACAAAGTAAACAAAAAATCAAAAATAATTAAATTAATTAAAAATATTCAACTGTTTGATTATCTAATGTACTTGAAACCAATTACCAACACTTTATCGAGTGCAAATTGCAAAAGCAAATACAAAAGCGAAAGTCACAACAACAAAAAACTGAAAGCTAAAAAGTGACAATTTTTGAAAAATACATTTTTTAACTGTCAAAGAACACCAAAATAAATTATAGTTATTTTTTTTTTTTTTTTTCAAAAAACTGGTAACACCTCAAAGTGCTTAAATTTTTTTTTTCTTTGATTTTGAAATCACATTAAAACTCAAGTCTTTTCATGCACCAAATTCTTTGAATTATTTTATTTTTTGTTGTTTTTGTTTTTTTGTTCACATACAACTTAAATATGCTGCATTATTACTTTCACATAATATATGCATAATATACAATTTAAAATATACAGGGGTAAATACAGAATTTTTAATTAACTTACACAAGTCCAAAATGAACCAAATTATCCGAAAACGTAAAATAGATAAAACAAAGGAAGATGAAAACAATTTAAAATTCACGAAGCAAATATTCCTATACGTATATAAATTGAAACTAATTCAAAACCAAAGATGCAAAAATTGACAAATAAAATTTGATACTCTATCATCCGTTATAATCTACTTTTTCTTTTATGCGATGCTACTTCTTCTCTAATTCAAAATCATAAGCTTGCAATTGATCTCAATATTATTTTCCGTTACAATTATTTTTCACCACTTCGTAGCTGTAGGAATGGTATGTCAAACCTTAAACCAACTCACTGTCTTCTATGGCGTATTACAGCATTTCGATATTTTGTATGTTGATGTTATGGCTATGTAATTCATCCTAATACAGTTAATGGCTATGGCATTCATCCTAATCAACGTTCTAATTTTTAAAAAACCGCAATTAAATTTAGAAAAAAAATTTAACTTAAAATAAAAATTAAAAATAAAAGTCAATACAAAGAAATGCTGTCTATGTAATGTACAGTTTTTTTTTCTTTATTAATTCAGATTCGAAATCAGATAACAAAAATATCATTCTATTTCAATCGTATCCAAAGCCGTACGATCTACAAAAAATTATTGAAAATCAACAATATCGTATCTTAAGCTTTATACTGTAAATGAATATTATTTCAGAAAATACTTATCAATTAAAATGAGTATAAATTCAGACTTATATTCTAGATATGATTTAAAATTATTACTTATTATTTTAACTATATAGTAAAAAGAAAAAATTGATTTAGTTTGAAAATGATTATACCGCCCCTCTATAGTATTTGTATAGTATAATCACTCCCAAGAGACTTCATTATCACTTTTCAAGATTCAAACGAGTTAAAATCATAACTGTTTTTTTTTACAAACTAGTATAGCCTCAAACTAATCAACCAAACTAACATCCCAACTAATTCAAAATTCCCCATAGTTAAATTGATAACTGATTTTCTAAACAATCACCCTGTCTTAAATAAAATATTTTTTCAGTTTTCTATTCAATTCATTCCATCATCATCCACTGTTGTTTCTCTTTCTGTATGCTACATGTGTACGTATAGTTTTGTTGCTTCATTTCATTTCCGATAAGGAAACATTTCAAACATAATTCAAAAGCAAATCTACACACACACACAATCATTCAAAGTAAACTTGCAAAGAAAACTTTGTAAAAGAATAAAAAAGCAACAGTGTCTAAAATCAAAGTAAATGAAAAACTAAGTAACAAAAAAAAAAAAATTACCCATCAAAAAGAAAACACAAACAGAAGTAACAAAAAAATAAATTTATGCAATAAAAAGAGAGTGAGAGAAAAGAAGAAGAGATGAAAAAGTTACTAAAAAAAATGTTCTCTCGTATTTTTCAATTTTTTTTCCACAATTTCCAATTTATAGAATTTTTTTTTTTTTACAAAAAAAAAGTGAGAAAAAACTCCTCTAAAAGTTCTATAAAACTCTCCACATTAATGGATAAATACATATATAAAAGCGTGTACAAGCTTATAATATTAATGTATATATATACATATAATATAATAAATTATGATTGATTTAAGTAATATTGCCTCTGGCATGAAAGAAAAACTTTTTTCAAGTTTTCCAGGCGTATTTCCTGATTTTCCTGAAAAAAAGAAAAAAAAAATTTTAAAAACAAAAAAAAACAAATTTTTTAGAGTCAAAGTATTCTCTAGTGATTATTTAGTTCATTTGTCCGTCCTCCTATGTCTGAGACTTATTCTTCATTATTACAATTGTGCACGTCTACGTTATAAAAAACACACAAAAAAATTCTAGGTCCAATAATTCATTTTAATGATTTATTTGTCCATTTGTCCATTTATACGTCGCGTCGTATAGTCGTGAATCTTAAATTAATATTATCAGGTTATCAGTTCAAGTGTTTTTTTTTTTTGTTGTTCTTTTGAAGAAATTTTAATGATGACGACGACACTTGAGGGAATAGAATAATTCATTTGTGATTGTGAAATTTTAATTGCAAATATTTAGCTAGTGGATTCCAGGCATTGTAAGATATTCACTGCTTCTCTATAATGTGTACTATGTACTCTATTTCAGACTTTTACATTAAATGTTTTGTATTGAATTTAATTAAAACTTAATTTCGATAGTTTTGTTTTATTGTTTTGAAATTCGTTAGTTCATTTTTAATGTGTCGTCGGTTCGAAGAAGGAATTAAAACCAATTTACCAGATATAGATGACCTAAATGATTTATACACAAATGGAGGGGTGGTAAGTATCATAGTAATAAATACAGCAGCTATATGGTTATATCACAAAGATTTACAAAAGTTAAATTCATCGCTTCCATAGATTTTGCAAACACATCTTCTGTACAATAAAGTAAAAAATCTAAAAACTCAAATATTAAAAGAATTTGAGTTTATGGTGAGGCATTGTTCATAAAACGTTTTCAAATCATTATGGTCTAGAAGCTATATACATTACTAATAAAATCGTCGTGAATTCAACTTTCCTGATATTAGTTGGGAATATAATTAGGAATATTAGTTGGGAGTATAATAAAGAATTGTCAATCAATTGACTTTGAAAAAAATGCTATTAAAGAAAAAATAACTAATATACCTGATTCTCTGCTGCAGAAGATTTGTTCGGAACACATGCGAGCGCATATTTTTGATATAAAACTTTGGATTTTGTCAATTTTTAAAAAAAACTTCGGAACATTTTTTTTTCTCCGGAAAATGAGTTGAATTATTAGTCACGCACAATGGCAACGACAAGACAACAAAACCAAATTGTTGTTTTCGTTGAATTAAATCTAATTTTAATTTTGTTGTTGTGCAACGTAGGTGCCTATTATGTATTTCGATCAATTTTAATCGAATTATTCATCGCTATCGTGTTAGAGTTATTACATTGTAATCGTTAATAGCCATTATGTATTTCGATGAAAATTTGATCGAAAGTTTTTTTTTTTTATGATCTTGTCAGTAACTTAGGTATTACCTTTTCGTGCTTAATTAAGTACGTTACTGCAATTTTACACTACAATATCTACAATAATTCGAGTATTTATTTTAACAAATTACTGGCTTATCTACTCATTAAATGTGGAAAACTACTACTATTGTCAGGAACTAAGCTTTCTTAAATATAATAGTTTCATTTTATTTAATTTGTTACCAGATTAACTCTCAATTATCTTTTGTCATTTATTATATCCCAATGACAAAGGGTACTAGACCAGCTTGTAAAGCCAATGGAGCATTTTTTTTTTTTTTTTTTGCTTTACGGAAATCGAACCCGGGACTTTTCGGTTGAAAGGCAGGCGCTCTACCTACTGCGCCACCCAGCGTGTTGCCATTGTTAAATGCTGCCATTGTTAAATTCAAATCTACGATGCAAATGACATATCTTTGATTCTTTGACTATCAAATTCAAATTATAATACGAAAACAAACCAAAAAGAAAAGTGTTACATTTGAAATTTTTAAGTTGAAAATAAGTTAAAAGGGTTTGAATAAAATATAAATTATAAGGTTTTATAAATAAAATGATTTCAGCAGAGTTAAATTTTTCAATTTCGGATAGTGCTGAAAAACGCTATCAAATTGCAGAATAAAAAAACAAGCAAACATGTATTCGGGATTATTCTAATCAACTGGATTTGGAATTACTTACATTATTAAAACTTTATTTTATTAACAGTTTTGATTAAAATTTCCTGTTAAACAAAATTACCTTTATGGATTTATTAGAAAAATTAGGGCAAAAATTGAAATAGCCAATAATAAGTAACACTTCGATTTCAAATATAATTAAATTGACCAGTGTATTAAGATTGTGCGGCTTGTACCAAGGAAATGATTTGCAGCGTAGGAAATGATTTTCATGTCGGACTAGCACAGCTAACTTTTTCTGTTGTGGTTAAGGAAGTTCTAATTGCAGTTTATACTCGTCCATAATGTATATCAAATTCCATTACGCACTAGAAGAAAAAAGTCAGAGAAAAATTATTTTTATGATTAAAGTAGAATTACTGAAATAATTTATTTACACTAACTTTCATATTGCAGTTTATTTGTAACTGGCCTTTCATTCCTATTAAAATTTATTTCAATAAAAAATAATTATAAAGAATAAAGTAAAATACTTACTTCCATTTCAACAATTAAATTTATTTTTATTCCGAAAAATATCATAAATATAAAACAAAACAATAAGTGTTCAAGTGTCATACTCTTTTATTTTATCCGTTCAATTCAAAATTAAAATATCTTGTACAAAATCTCTCTTTCGATGTCTCTTTCGTGATAAAATTTTACATCAATAAACTTTCGACAATCTCCGAACTCTTTCGAAATACATAATGACAATTTTGCATTTTGACATTTCGTTCGATCAAATTGTAATAATAAAATTGCAAAATTCCACAAAGTGGAACTGAAAAATATTTGGTTGTCAGATTATAATTTATCAGAATTGTAATTTCAAAAAGAATAATTTTTGATTAATTTTTGTTATGGTAATTTTTGAATGTATTAAGAAGTATTCCGTAAATTATTAAGGAGAATTAGTTCAAAATGTGTTTATTTTGTCACTGATACTTTGCTTACAAAAACAAAGTGATTTCGGTCACTGTACCAGCACTGTTAAATGTAACCAGCACTGTTAAATGTAACCAGCACTGTTAAATGTACCAGCACTGTTAAATGTAAAATATAATATAAAAAAAAATAGTTTTGTCGATGTCGTTCTCATTGTGCGTGAGTGACCAGTTAACTTAACTATTTTGTTCCGAACAATTTTGTTTGCTGTAATTTTTAATTTATTTTTTTGGCATTTCTCACATTTAAAAAATAATTTTAAACGCGCAGTAGGTAGAGCGCCTGCCTTTCAACCGAAAAGTCCCACGTTCGATTCCCGATGAAGCAAAAAAAAAAAAAAAGTGCTTGATGGATTTTTCGACCTAATCCAGTACCCTTTGTCATTGGGATATAATAAATAATTGAGAGTATAATCTGGTAACAACTTAAATAAAAATGGAGCTATTCTATTTAAGAAGGCTTAGTTCCTGACAATAGCAGTAGTTTTCCACATTTAATGAGTTGATAAGCCAGTAATTTGTTAAATAAATACTCGAAATATTGTAGATTGTAGTGTAAAATAGCAGTACCGTACTTAATTAAGCACGAAAAGGTTATTCTACCTAAGTTACTGTAGAGTGTAAAAAAAAAAAAAAAAATTAATTTATTGGAATACAGACATTTCGAGTTTATAAATAAAATCAAACTATTCGACTATTATTTTCGTCTATCGATTGAAATATCATATGCCTATCGAACACAATGTTCTGAAGCAATGAATGAAGCATAATTGTAAAAAAATTAATTATAACAATTATAACGCAATTGAATAACAAATTGAAATACAAGTAAAATTATAATAATAATAAAAGGAAGTAAATAAAGCCAGATGTTACTTCAGTTAAAGAAATAAACAAATAACAGTGGCGGGTATTAGTTGCCACCAATAAATTTGAGTTAATTCAATATAGGCTTCACATAATATCTAGGTAGGTTTATCAATTCAAAAAATAATGCCAATTTTGAAATCAAAAAAATAATTAATCATGACTAAAGCTAAGTATGTATGCTGTTCAAAATGTTTGATTGTCAAAAAATGAATGCAAAAACTACTGCAAAATCGGTAGCAAAATTTTATCAGAAAATCGTTTAATCAACAACAGGTGGCATTATTTGTTCATTTGACAATCAACAACATGTAAAAATAAAATCTAACTATTTATCTTAAATAAACCTATTGGTATTAATTAATCTATCTATTCTTAATCTATCTAGTATCTTAAATAAAATATTTTAAAAATAAAAAAATCGTAAGTTGAATAAAGTGAACCTTAAAAAATATTATTTAAAAATGGAACCTTTAAAATAATATTTTTAAATATTCTTTCTTACGATTTTACTTTATTTTACTTAGTTATTTTATTTTACTATGTATACTTCGATTATTCACTTTATTTTACTAGATCAAACGTTGCTTATTGTCTAATGTCAAAATATATGTATATAAATGAGGATGAAAAATTTTTAAACTTAATACCTGGCAGTCAAAACAATAACTTAATTTTTTTTTTGCTATCCTATTGCAACAAAATTTGAAGCAATATTTTTGCTATCCTTTTTCTACAACAACAAATTACATGAAATAATGTTAAATACTTTGCACAGCATACTAACAGCATACTTAGCTTTACAAGCAATCTTTTTTGACAATTGAAAAATAGAATAAAATTTGTATTGTAATCAATTGAGAACATAAGGTGTTGCTTATAATAATTAATTGTTAATCTACCTTAACATAAGGGCCACATGTAAGTCTATTGTATATTAAAATTTGATATGTCCATAATGCCTGATAAGGATAAGTTAAGTAAAATAAAATATTGGTAGTTGTATAACTCTAACATGAATTAGCTCTAAGTAGGTATACTATAAGTACGCAATAGTACTTTTAGTAGTTTAGTAGTTAGTTAGGTTAAGTAGTATTAGGTTTTCGTTAGATTAAGTTATTTTAATTAGGCTAACGTTTTTATTTTTATTATCAGTAATAAGTATACATATGTATTGATTTTGTATTCTCTTTTCCAATATTAAGTATATCGAATTGGAAATTTGTAATAACATGAAAATTTGTTAAATAAAATTGTGTGCCTAATTTAGATTAACATAAAAACCATTAAATTTGAACCATTTTTTTTTTTTTAGATCTTAATACGAGGTAAAGTAATTAAAGCTGTTTTTTATAAATTTTTGTAGGCTAGTATAGATTCAGATTGTAAAAATTATAGGAATGGAAAAAATAAAATTTTATTTATAAAAAAAAAAGAATTTGTTAATATAAAACTTGCTTTCATTACAAAGAAAAATAAATTCAAAAAATAAATTTAAATCAAATAATATTGAGCACAAGTCCAAAACAATAGCATTTCTTTTCAAACTGATTTTATCATCCTCTTATTTCATTCCAAACAAAATGTATTGAAAAAAACAACACAAGAGACACAGTTGGAATATTATAAAATCCATTCTTGATAAGTAAAGGTACAATTTACTTTGTGGCACTATCACATATACAAAATTGTAACCTAGTTACATATAAGAATGCTATACCTACAAAAATATTACAGCCCACATGAAATTGATCAAAACTCTGATTTCGATTTTCTTGAAACTAAAATTTCTTAAATGTGCCAGTTTTCGTATCAGGTTGAGAATTAAAATTATTTTAAATTTACAATTTGAACTTCAGTCATAATATTGACAAAAAGCAAACCGTAACAATATACCAGACTGTACTATTTATTTTCTACTCAACTTATTACTTATTAAATAATAGATATTTTCTCATCTATAGTGTTATTCTCTTGAATATATTTGAGCACACAACTGAAAACAAAACAAAAAAAAATTTTTTCCAATTCTCTATGTACGTAAACTATGGTGTATATTTTTATACACCTACCTAGGTATAACACTCGAGTATACGAAATATCCTTTTATTTCATATAAAGTATCAAAGTCATCTACCTCTTCGTGCTTTTTCACTTATAGATTGTTTTTTTTTTCTTTTTTGTACTTTTAAAGAAGAGTACAAGAACAAAACGAAAAAAAAACAGAAGAAAAAAATCAACAAACGAAGAAATAATTGAAAACGAGGGCAATACGTGGAAAAACTTTTTTATAGGATTATCCAAGATTAAAAAGTTCTATTAATAGCTTTATTTTATTTCATAGAATACCTACGTGTTTGTAAATTTATTTTATTTCCTCTTCATCACCACCCTGTTCTCTATCTTTCTGTAATTCAGTAGAAAAAAAAAACTGTAATCAAAAGTCAAATACTAGACCATCAGTAACCAATTTAATCGCTCAATATGGGCAGTAAGAGAGAGAGAGAGAGAGAGATAGTATAAGAGCATTAGGAGGATGAAACAGATTTTTTATTTCGAATTAAATTTAATATTTCATTTGGTGTTCTTCTCATCTTATATTATGTAGGTACTATCATAAAAATATTATCACTTCTGGGTAAAATAAAAAAATCGAGGGAGATGGAAACAAAATATTCCCAGTTATCAAAAGCAAAAAAAAAAAAAAAAGTGAGAACATGTTGAATTTTTGTTTTCTTTTCATTTGTTGGTCAAATAAACCTAGATCGGATTTAGTATGCTATAAAATTTGTTTACTCTTACATGGCTATGTTTACTTGACAACAGCAACAAAAAAAAACTTAGAATTTTTCCTCGTCCTTCAATTTTAAATATATAAAAAAAAATATGTATATTTTTTTTCTTTAAAAAAAATAATTTTTTTTAAGTCACGTTACATTTAAAACAATCATTGAAATTTCACTGCAGTTGCATCGTGTTAAAAAAAAATTTTTATTAAAATTTTCAAAAATAAAAAAACACAAATAAAATTTTTAGGCAGATTTCCAACTTTATGTCATTTTTACTTATCTTTTTCATTTATTACATTTAAAAACCAAATATCTTCGAATCCTACTAAGCCCCAATTAGAAGAGAATCAGGTGATAATATTTTAAAAAATAATAAATGACACAATCAACTTCTTCTTACAGTAATGACTCAGCTTTTCATTAGTTCATATAAATGGAATGGAAAGGTATGCCATTGAAAAACGAAAAAGAAAACAACTTAAAATGTTTGTAGAACAAAAAAACACAAAATTTAGGTGATTTAAAGAATTTTCCAAGGTTAAAGAAAAACGAATTGAAAATTGTATGTAATAAATGTAACAGAACGTGTGGCAGACTAATATTGATGAAGTCAAATATCCTTTAGAGCATAAATATTGTAAAAAAAATGTTTTTATTATTCTTTAAAATCAGTTACGAATAAAAAAACTATTTTTTTGTGGTGTAATTTACTTTTCAATTATATTTGCTTTTTTACTCACCTCATCTTGTGTATTATATATAAGATATATGTCTATACATGTATAAAATTTATCATATCTAGTAACCAGCATTATTATATTGGTTTTACATCTCCGGTTGCGCCTTAACATCGTTTACAACTTTCCTCAATTCTACTCTATCTTGTGTCACTGTTACCCATCCATTAACTCCAATCTTTCGACAGTTATTCTCTATTACAACTATATACAAGCATCTTGATTTTGCTTTATGTAATAATTAGTACTATATTGACATTAAAATTGAAATAAATAAATAAATAAATATTATTATAAAGTCGAATTATTGGTATACTGTTAGTTTAAAGTTAATGGAAGTTACACTCGGTATCATAAAGTACTAATTAAATCTTCATTTTGCTCTAGTATTGTACGGTCTTGCGGCTAATAAAGTGCTGGCCGTATTATATATAGATAGATATATTGTAAGTGTAGGTATCTTTATAGATAAATTAAAAATACTAATGTGTAATTGTAAACAATCTTGAGGTATTTTTCGAAGCTGCAAGTGCCAAACTCTATGTAATGAAAAATCATAGGGTTGAATGAATATTAAAATTCGTTTTATGTACCAAATTGTTTTAAATATTGAACTAAATTTAATCTAATGTGCTCTCAAAACCCATATGGGTAATTCCAACTTATTTATAGAAACTCATTTGTTGTCAAATACTGAACTATATTTCATGTAATGTGTTTACAAAATTGTAACAAATTACTTCACGTATAACAGTATAACATTAAAAGATTCAAGAAGAAAATCAAAAATTTTAATCAAATTACTTTTCTGAAATAATAAACAGGTATCCTAAGGTAAATTGAAGTTTTTTCGTATTTTAACTTTAATCCGAATCAATATCTAATTATCATAAAAAGTTAATTTCATTTTACACTTTAAATCCGTAATTTTGTTTTTAAAAAATAAGAAAACAATTTACCAAAAACAAAAAAAAATACTTTTAAAAGGAAATTTTAAATTTAATTTCAAAATATTTTTATTACCTTACAACAACTATCCAACCTTAATGAAATACAAACTTACGATTCATAAATTTTTTGTACATTAAATTTTAACACCCTGCAATTTTATTTAAAAAAAAACAACATGTAAGAGAAAGAAAAACTTTTTATATTTTCCAAAAACAAAATAAAAATATTTTTATAATTCCATTCTTACCGTATCGTCACATATTTACACAATAATGTAAATACGTACCTAAAACAAAAATCTTAAAAAAATAAACCCTCCTTGTCCAAAATTATACAAAAATTGTTTAAAACATTACAAGGAAAATTGCATAAGTAAACAGGTCATATAGAAATTAATTGTCATTCTGTATAAATTGTTTTTGCTCTGGTTGCAATATTCTGAATTACTAAAATTTCCTTGCAAAATGATTATACCTATAAAAAAAAATTTTTTTTTCTTAGATTACTTTAATTTTTGTGTACGATCTAAAAACTTTTTTGAAAAAATTAAAATCTTATATCCTTTGTGTCCTTTCTTCTGGCATTAGTTCTAAATCCTTTCTTAAAATATCAAATCCCATTTAAAAGATTTCAGAATTGAAGAAAATTTTTCGTATTTAAAATGTAAATATTGAAATATTTTTGTTAGTTGACTTTTAGATTACAGTGTAGCCAGCAGCCGTCATTATAAAACTGTAAAGAAAAAGAATCATGGACAAATATTTTTTTTAATTTCCTTAGTTTCTATAATTTGGTAGTATTCAACGATTGAAGTACAGTTAATATAAATTATTTGAGATGAAATTAAAGAATTAAAAATAGAATCAAAATTTATTTTAGGTCCTTGTATTTTTTTATTGGTACATTTAACGCAACAGAAAATAGAATTCTAGAAAATGGACTTAAAATATATTTAATGGAATATGCATGCCATGTAGGCTCTCGGTGAAACACTTTAAATAATAAAAACTAGAAGCTCTAAGTATATTTCGTTAAATTTAGTTAACATCTTGATGGATTTGGGTTGTTACGTCAGCAGACTGATGATGATGATGTAACAACGAAAATTGATTAAGATTTGAATTAAACTAAGTGAACATAGACACCTAGAGTTTCTAATTTTTATAAGGAGTATAATACTATTTGGTTTTGTATTTTATCAGACAAATACAGACAAATATTTATATTGAGTAGTAGTTCTGTCATCTAACTCCATATTAGTTAAAAGACCCCGAAGTCGAATTCCACTCAGGTGAAGAATTTTTTAAAGTTTTTTTTTTTTTGTATTTCCCTTGTAAACTGTAAAATCTGTCGAGATATTCAGTAGTTTGTATGATATTTGTATATGTAAGCAAAATATAATGACTTGTGGATGAAAAACCCAACGGTAGGTTATCCATGACAATCTAGTTATACTCTGTTAGTATCTTTTTGGTAAATACAGAATATTGTGACGCTTAAGTCGGCTAGCATAAGTTAAGACTAACAAGTTGTTTGCTTGGGTATTTGGATGAGAATCTAATATTGTTTGGTTTTTGCAGCTTACACTTCTAATTCTCCATGGTATTCATCTGTATTCATTGATGTAAAATTGATTTTGATTGGAATCGCTTAAATATTTCAATATTATAATTGCTGGCTGCTCCCCACAGTTGGATTCTGTAAGTCCATATCGGCTTTAAAATAGTTTTATAAATTAGAAGCTTGTTTTCCAACGACATTGGCGAGTCGCGGCTAATTCTCCAATACATTTTATTTAATTTAAACCCCAATTGTTTTTTTTTTTGCTTTGGATATGAATTTTCCATGTAAATCTTCTATACAAATGCATGCCCAGGTGCTTTACTGTTTCTTTTTGTGGAAATATTTCATTATTTAGCACCCCCGTCGCACAAGTTTTTCTCTTCAGGATAAATGTGTTGATTTACTCGGATTTTCCACTTCTTTAGCCACTGCTGAATTTTATTTATGCCGTGTTGCAGTATCTCTAATGTTGCGATGCCAATATGGTCGTATCATCAGTGAAAGTGTCGGTTATAAATATTACTGATTTATATATATATATAAATAAGTTATAAAACAGGACCTAGTGGCTACTGCCCTGTGGTACGCCTGACATAATTTTATTGGTTTGTGTATAGGCACCATGATGTTTCACTAAAAAATGCAATTCGTGCATTAGGTATGATCGCAATATTCTTATTTGAAATTATAATTTGGAGTAAAATTTGATTATCGCCCTTAAAATAAAATAGAATTGTATGTTATTATAAAATCCAAGTAACTCTACAATAGTTGGGGTGATTAAATTGATAATATATATTTTTTAAACATCATAGGAATAATTTATTATTGTTTTACTACATTTAAATTAGTAAATTATAAACCAAAAACTCGATAAACAAAAACTTATTGTATGTGATTATGTATGGCAAGTATCTTCCTTAAAACAGTATTCATCCTATTGTCTTCAAAGTACAGAAAAAGATATAGATCAAATATTTAATATTCATTTGAAAGAACATTTTGTGAAAAAACACTTAGCATTTAAAAATTAAATAAAAATATTCAAATAAATTATTTGTAAATTATTTCTATAACATCATTATAATCTTCATTAGTTTATGCTTCAAGAAAAGTGACAATGGTACCATAACATTACAAAAAGCTTACAGCGATAAAATATTATATATATATATATATATATAATACGATAATATATTACAGTACGGTAAAGATAATACGATAAAATGTCCAGTTAAGATAATACGATACGTCCAGTAAATATAATACAATAAAATATTATAGTCTATTACAATAAGTTTTACTACATTACCGCATCATCCTATAGTAATGCAATACGAGTGAAATCACCGGACTTCATACAATTGCCAAAAATTAACTAAGCGAAAACCATTATCAGAAATACAATATACTAACTCAGTTTAATCTAGATTTCTGTAACCCAATCTTCTACTAGACTAAACAATATACGAATAACATCACAATGTAGCAAAATACATGTAGACTATAATTTGAAAATTTAAAGATTTAAGAAAAGTTTCAAGAGGTGTACGGAAACGAAACAACAACCAAATGGCACAATCAAATAACATGACTTACGACCTCCAAAATGCAAGAAAACTTCTGTTAACAGTATATTATTTATATTATATCCAATATAAAACTGCAGGAAAAAAATATAAAACAACAATGTGGCAAGCAAGTATTCAAATCCTGTGGAAAATAAAATCGCTTTTTTCTAATAGACAAATCATCTGGTCATCTTATCACTCTACAGCATTATGTATCTCCAACTAAGATCCGCGTTACATTTTTAAATTGTATGAAAGAAAACATTAAAGGTTTAGATCTAATACTATTTATATAAATTGCTTTGAAAAAGTCTACATGTATTGGTTTACATAATACACAATAATAATATCAAAGTAAAATACGCCATTCTCTGAGAATTCATCTTATATATATACACTTTCCTTTTTACGAGTACTCTGATTGAATGCGTTTGTATTGTACATATCCCATTTTGGGTATAAATACTCATTTTATTTTATTGCATTTTGTGTGGATCAAAATAAATTTTTATTTTATGTTTTTATTTTATGCATTTTAATGAAATAAATTTAATCGGTTATGAGATCAGTTGGTTAAAGCGTCATTTTAATAAATTTTATGTAAGTTGATTTCTAATTGTCTGATTTTTGAAAACAATATTCTTTTTTGTTATTATATTATAAAATTTATAATATTAACTTTTATAAATAAGAAAAAATATTTTTTTAATAAAAAAAAGTAATTTTTAATTATTATTTTCTTCTTAATTATTTCAACAAACCAAGAAATCGTTTAGAATAAATCAAAGCATACAAATTATGTATGCATGTTATATGCCAATACCATACCAACCAATTCATTCAATATCATATATTTACCAACTAATCGAGAATTTGAGGACGATGGCTCTCTCATTTTAAGTATGTATGAAATAAAATTGTTTGTCAGAATTTTACAAAATAGTTTAACAACAACTTTTCTTCCTGTCGTCAGCTAAATTTGGGTTTCAATAATATCGCGCGGGGGAAATAACAAAAAAATTGTAATCATTTTTAAATTTTGTTTTTTCCTGCCATCTACATCTTTCTGCCGTCTTTCTGCAAAATCAGGACTTTAATAATATAGAGCGGGGGTTTGGGGGCCGCAGCCCCCTTCAAAAATAATAAAATGGATTAATATTTAAATTTTGCAATTTAATAACAATAAAACTAAACTGTATCACTGTGTAATCATTGTACGCAATGTTTAAAAATAAATCAAACTTTTAGCAACATTAGAAAAATTCAAGCAAAAATTGAGAAAAAATTCAGATTTTAATTTTTCTAGACCGTTTTATAACAGTTTATTGAACAAACCTAATAATTGAAAGTATTAATGTAGCAGAAATACATAATGTATATGTATATTTATAATGTACATACATTTTTGTTAAATTAAAAAAAAAATATTAAAATCATAAATTTTTGTGTTGAAAGTTTTTTATTATATTTTATTAAAGCTTTAAAAGTTATAATAAATTATAATTTTTTTAATGGAAAAGTCGTACATATTTTTGATATTTTTGAAATTTCGATTCTTCTAAATTATTTATAAAAACTTTTGTAAAAAAGTCAAATAGGTCTGATTAGCCTTACGACAGGTGCTTTGTCGGCATCACGATGTAGAGGGCGCGAAGGTGCTACAGGTCTCCAGCAATCAATAAATATAGTTGCTACACTAAGACAATTTTTGTTTTATCTATTTAGTATGAACTCTATTAATGCCATATATATAAATGATCATCAAAATTTAATATTCTTAATTAATAAATCGTAAACGTGAACATAATTTGATTTACCGTGCATGTGACAGACTTGGAAATTTTGCTCCATTAAGATCAATTACAACATAATTCAATCCAATTAAAGTTAAATTTTATTAATTTTAAATTGCCAATACATTTTGTTCTCATCCAAATAAAACGATATATATTTTAGATAAAATACATTACATTCATTTAAAGTAGAAAAAACAATTCATTTTATCATAATCATTCTCTAACTAATTTTTTGTTTTCACCTGCACAAAAAAAAATCTTTATAATTTCCAAAAAAAAAAACAAAATTAAAAATTTTCTCATGAATAAAAATTAAAAAGTTACCTACTACAGAGTGGAACATATTATAAAAATAACTTTCAACGAATTTTGTGTCATTTTTCCACTTCTATGAATCCTCTAAGAAAAATAGAAAATATTTTGACAAATTTTGAACTGCATTTAATCGTCTTTAGATCTCCTAGATCCAAAGGTTTTTTTGCATCATTTTATAAATGACTTTTTTTTTATACTTCGTTTTCAATCTTCTCTAGATTAAATTAAATGTCTTGACTACTATCATGTTTACTGGGTATGAATACTGGAATTTTAAAAGGATTTTTCCTTTTTCTATTCCTTATAAAATAAAATTAATTTCCTGTTTTAAAAATGAAAATGTATCTGGAAAAAAAATGTGAAAGAATAAAAGAAGGAGAGGGGCAAAAAGTTTACAAAAGAAATATTAGAGAAGAAATTCCTAATAGAAATTCAAGTCTAGAGTTAAATGCAAGACATTCATTGCAACTTCCAATTTGTTTATTTTAATTTTTTTTTTTTTTTTTTTTTTTTGTTTGGTTTATTTCATTCTTCTATAGAAAATCCGGAAATTTTTCCTATGGTAATCTCCTTTTAACAGGATATGCAATAAACTATCTTAGATTTTTTTTTATTTTTGTTTGTTTTTATATTTGTTTTTATTTTTCTAAAACTGTAAATTGAAAAATATTAAGAAAATATAAAATAAAAGAAGGAAATTTTTTTACAAGAAGAAAATTCCATCAGAAAAGATCATCAACTTGGCATTTTCTAAAATTGGAAGAATATGGATAATATTATATATTTTCATAGTTATGTGTATATATTCAATAGAAGAGTACAACATCGTAATTCAAGTTAACGACAAATATATTTTAACTATAATATTACATAGTAGCAATTTAAAGATGTGAAAAATTATTTAATAAACGTTAAAAAAGAATGTAGAGAATTTCTTGACAATAAAATTTGATAGTGTAGAAATTGTAATTCATGCAACTAAGTTCAGTTCAGTTATTATTTTAATGAAATCGTATAATAAATAAATAGCAATTAAATTGTGTAATAGTTATTTGAAAGTGAATACAGCTCAATGAACATAAATCTAAAGGGAGCCAAAACAAGGGAAACAAAGCGAGTTTATGATTTTATATACTAAACCTGTTCAAACTTTTTATCATCTTGTCAGCATGGTTTTATGAAAAAAAAAATGGTCAACAGTTACTAACTAATTAGAATGCTCTTCTTGTTTTTTCAATAGCATAGAAGTTGGTTATCAAACTAACTGATGTAATATACACTGACATGAGTAAAGTGTTTGATAATCTACCACACAATGTTATTGCTATCAGAAGCTTGCTAGCCTTAATTCTTCACCAACATCCATAAATTCGATTTAATCGTACTTAGTTGTTTCTGATCCATACAATGTCAATTCTGGACCAATACTGTTCATTTTATCTATTAATGACGTAACAACAATTATGAGAAATATCAGCGTATTATATTAAAATCTTTAAGACAATTAAATCATATAATGAAGTTACTTTACTTCAAGACGATCCTAATTTTGTTCCTAAATTGGTGTGATGTTAATCGATTAAAATTGAATGTGGAGAAATTTGCCTTGGCAACAAGGTCATCAAGAGAGTTAGTTGCTTAAATGATCTCGTAGTTTAAGCCACATTTAAACATTATCATCAATAAAGCAAACTCATTAATTAAATCTCTATTTTTTTTTTAAAAATATTTCCTATTTAAAATGTAAAAAAAAAAAATTTCAATTTTTTTTTATGTGTTTTTGTTTTTTTAAGTAAAGCCAAACACTAGATCTTAAACGATACCTTTATACACAAATGTATAGCTTGAACTAATTGAGGATTGTAGAAGAAAAATATCTTTCGACAGATATGGTATATATAGTGTAATATGATGCCATTTGATTACTAATAAAAAAATCCCGATTTACGTTTTATTGTTGTGTTGGTTTATATTTTCTACCAAATACTTCACATATTATTTTCCCAATGTCACATCAAGCACATTTCACCCACAATATTTTTGTATATTTAGATATTTGATTAGAAAATTCAAAATTAAATAAGTTTGAAACAATTCTGTATAAAAAATCTATTGATAGGTAGATTTCTTTCAAAACAAATTTGACTGCCACGTCATACTTATTTGAATCACTGTAATATATCCCAACAGGCCATGTCATTGGTGGTGTCTAGACCCTCAGTTATTCTATCA
The DNA here is from genome assembly GCA_963942445.1 of Argyra leucocephala. Taxonomy (NCBI): domain Eukaryota; kingdom Metazoa; phylum Arthropoda; class Insecta; order Diptera; family Dolichopodidae; genus Argyra; species Argyra leucocephala. Next base: position 42,476,161 of record OZ012678.1, read on the forward strand.
GTTTTCACTATCAGTTAAAACTCAGAAGTTTGTACATATTCAGTTGTGAAAGAAAAAATTTACAGTTGGCGAAAACTTAGAACTGTCATTTATGTCACAAGTGGAAGTGAAACTTAAACAATAATAAAAAGTAATTTTTAGAAAGTACAGTATTTTTTATTTGTTTGATTCGTTTTAAGAAAGAATAGGTATGTTTATATTATTAAATGCCTTATGTCAAATGTAAAATTCAAATGTTGCTTCTCTAATACGCTTTATTTTGTTTTTATGGTTATGTTGTATATTTTGACATTAATATTAGAAACGTTGGCTATGAAACTCGGAACGATTGAAATCGAAAAACTGGCGACAAGTTAAAAGCATTTCAACTTTTTTTTATTTTTTTCAAACAACAACAAATACCAAGGATTTCAGTGCTGCAAACTAACAGTGTTCACTGATCGTCTAGACACCGCCTTTTAAATGTATATGACGGTGATTCAAAAGAAAAAAAACTGTCGTTCGAATATGTATGTTTTTAGACAAGAATTCCAATAGAAAAATGATTGTGTGGCATCCAGTGCCTACAAAAAAAAAATTAATGGTTTTATAAAATATCTGAAATGTTGGGAAACTTGGAAAATTTCAGTTTGGTGAAAATTATAAATAATAACTTTTGCTAAACTTTTGCTAACTTTTAACTAAACTGTGAATGTGTTTAAGTTTTAATTCAAATGTAAATATACTGCAATTCCACATTTCTAAATAAGAGAGGTAAAGTAATGTATTCTATCAAGGCTGTAAAACAGTAAATCCATAAAGATAACACATGCCATAGTAGCCTTGATATCCTACAGTAGATCAACAAAGTAAAATTATATAATGTCAAACATCCTCTTCAAAAAGTATAATATTAAAAACACTGTGAATATATAAAATATTCGAAAATAAATTAAAGTTCAAATATGTATGTCTATGTACGAAAATAGATTGTCCATGAAATTTTTAAAATTTGTTGAGATTATATGCTGACTTAAAAAAGCTTAGTTCTAATATAAATAATAACCCAGAGTTGCCACATATCAACCAAGCAAAACCCCTCAATATCAAATATTCTATTCGGAAATGTAAATATCGAAAACCCGTGAAATATTATAAAAATTCGATATTCCTAATAACCTTTGCTATAAACCTTTTTTCTAAAATGCACCATATTCCATATTGTACACAAAAAAATTTTTACAATCTAGTCTATTCCATATTGTTTAATATAAGTTTCAAATGCACAAAAAATAGCAGAGCACGCAGAAAATTTTTTCGATGCTTTTTATAAACTTTTGGTATACAGTTTTTCATTTGATTGGATACTGGGATATGACCCTCGCAAAAAATTTTATTTTTGTTTCTTTTTTAACTTGTCTTTAGTACAATGGCTCTTCAGCACGATGCAAACAAGAGGTCCGGCGTCCGAAGTGTCGAGGCCGAAGACCTTGAATTTTTTTTTTGTCATCAGTGCAATGGCCCTTAAATGTGATGAAAGCAATAGTTTCGGGGTCCAAGGAATTTGGGCCGAAAATCTATATCATGTGTTTAAATTGTACTATTATAAATAATTTTTAAAAAATTTTCGGATTGGGCTGACGGCTCAAAGTCGCCGAACAAAAAAAAAACCAAAATAAAAGTTTTTTTATACTCATCTTGATACGTAATGGACATTATTGACATTTTGGTTTTTGAACAATTTTTTTGTTCAAGATCGTCGGTCCCGACTTCTGAACTGCGGCCCTATTCGAAAATCTTTTAAAAATTATTTATTAAAAGTTTTTAATTGTATTACATAATGTAAAAATATCACAGCAAATGTTTCACTATGTAGAAAATAAGTTTCAAGAATTAAATTTAAAAACAGTTTACAGGCGGTTTAAGAAATACTAGTTGGCGGTTTTTTTAAATACTAGCAGAGCAGGCCTCCTTTACAAATTTGTAGTATGGAACATCCTATCATCTTTTCTGTTCCCACAAACATATAACTTAGAAGTTTTCAAGAGACGGGTAAAGATCTTTAAACCTGTACGGTTTCAAACTTGACCTGTCAAATTTTTGTACTAACTGTTCTATTTTATTTTATTCTTTTTCTAATTTTGCTTATTATTATTTGCTTTCTTTCGTGTTTAAATGACTTAAATTCTGCGAAGGCAGTTAGGCGGGTGCTTATTCCATTATTTTGGCCTAGTAAAAAATTTTTTAATAGTTTTCCATATTTAATTAAACTGGTACATTAACACAATAAAATTAAATAAATCAATACTAGTAAAAACATTACTCTAAGTTTCTGACATTAAGATAAAACGAAACATTAATTTTGAAAACAGCTCTCTTTGAATACAGCTGTAATTTTGAATACAGCTCTCAATCTGAATCGGATATTCATTATCAATGAACAAATATTATAATTTCAATGCCGATAATATGTGCACTGATTTGACAAATTATATTGTTTCTATAATTAATGAAAAATACGTCATCATATTATTATATAACAAATATTAATAGGTGTGATCTATTATTACCATGCTTGAATGCTTCTCTACAAAATTTGATAAAAGAAAAACACAAAACGTAATAACTTCAATAAAATTAATAAGTTAACTAAATCATGTATTAAAATTAGTAACTGTTGATTCGATCAAGCTAAATTATGGAATTTTCTAAGCATTATAACAGGCAAAAGTAATGAATCAAGCGTAAAGTATTTAGTTAATTCAAACAATTAAAATGAAGAAGTAAATCTACTGATTGCGGAAGAACTTAATAACTATTTTCTAGTTGGTGATTCAATATCTTGTTCTATAATAACAACACCACAAGATAACATAAGTTTTTTCGGAACGCTAAATGGTAAATATACACCATTTAGCTTTAATTTATTTTTAATTATTTTTCTTTAATTTTACATAGCCTGACCAAAAATATTCATTTGTCGTATATGTCCTTCTGATTACAGAACGGTTATCTGCTATTAAGAGTAAGACTCACATATTTCACATATAATTTATTCTTTAAATATACTAACCGGTAGATAAGTTTTATATTTAAGTCTAAATATTCTTAGATTAGACTTATTAGCACAACTTTTTACCAAATAGACAAACTGGCAAAATATAAAAACTTTGTTATCAAAATATTTTCTACATTTAAAATACTAAAAGTTTAAAAAATTTAAATCCATTGAAGAATAAAAGAAAATATGATTGCGTAATGAGTTTCCTTTTCTATATTCCATGATTTTTACGAGCATACTATACACAATTACAACTTTTTGAATAATCGTAGAAAAGAAGTAGAAGAGAAGAAAATGAAATAAATTCAGTATTTTAAAATGCATTTATTCTTAATAATAATAATAAAAAAAATGAAATAATAATGATGATGATAAAATGAATAAATGAATAGAAACTGATTACTACACTGTAATTTAGATTCAAAGCGAAAAAAGAAGCACTCAACAGAATATCTATATTATATACATATATATGTATATTTATAGAAGGGAGGCAATAACAAAGTTTTTCCAAATTAAAATAAAATTAAAAAATCAAAAAATAACAACAACACAATAAAAAACAAAAATACAAAAATTAAAGAAATTAGTTTAGAACTTTGTAACAAAAACTTTAAGACTACCTGCACACATACAAAAGCAGAAAATTTTCCCATTTTCACTTCATCCTATATAATTAATTCGTCATTTATTTTTTTTTTTTTTATTAAAATGCATTGTTGTTTATTTGCTTGCCTAAGTTTTAATAATAATTCATTCACCAGTATAAAAATTCATCAACTCTAGTAATTTATCGCTTTATATGTTCGTCCTTTTTTCTTCTTCTTCTTCTTCTTTTTCTGATTTTTCTTCTACGTCATGTTTTTTTTTCTCAAAAACCAAAATAGTTTAAAGTTTGTAAATCAGCATAAATTATTTTAATACTTACTGGTACAAAACTTTCAATTTCTTCCGGCATAATTTTTTCATACATACTTGATTTTTTTATTTTCACCACAATTTAGTTTTTTTTTTCACCATTGCCATTTGCAAAAAAAAAAAATTTCAATATAATAATAAATATTTATAATGGTGTTATAATATTATAATCAAAGAATATTTATATTTCATACATACGTATATTTTTTTTTTGCTTATAATAGTATATGTGAGGGGTTTCCAATTTTAAGTTGTTATGTTGGCAGCACTGTAAATCAAATGACTATAAACAAAAGAGAGTGTTTTTAAAGTGTCCAATATTAGTTTGTGGGAAAAAAAGGACTGAAAGTATAGAAGATAGAACAAAGAACATGTGTCGTCTTATCCCTACAGCCAAAAATAAACTAAATGCAATTGAACGAAAATCTGTCAATTGTCAATTTGACGACATTCACATATTTGCGGCTTTTCTTTTCGGCCCTTAGGTGAATTTTATGACAAGACTTGATCGTATATCTGTATAAAATTCAGTTAATAGAAGCCTAGAGTTCACTTCATTGTTCTGTAATCCCATCCGTGCGACATAGAACTAGATTTCATAGACAACAAAAAGTGTACGAATATTGTGTGTATAGCAGGAAGCTAATATTTGGATTTAAGAGACACAAAGTGTCAAATTTTAGTTTGTTACAGAATAGAAAATTCAGTTAATACAAGTAGCCTAGAGTTCACTATCATTGTCTTGTAATCCCATCCGTGCGACATAGAACTAGATTTCATAGACAACAAAAAGCAAACGAATATTGTGTGTTAGAATAGCAGGAAGCTAATATTTGGATTCAAGAGACACAATTACAACCTAAAAAAAATACTAATGTATCGCATTCTGATGGTCATATGGCATCATTTGATTTTATATTTTTAAAATGATTAAAAACGACAGCTAAGAATAGTAACAGTCAATGGTGAAAACCATTACCCTATTAAGTATTTAATGGATAAACTGTTGAGCCACCTCTGTACCGCCTACTTAATCGATATTATTTTTTGTAATCAATAAGAAACATAATATTTTCGAGGATTTAATTGGATATCACATTTTGACGTAAATCAGGCCTCCTCATGAAATCTCCCAATATCCTCTAAAATACTGGAATTCAGTTTTTCAAACAAAACTGGATTTTTTAGTGTAATGTTTTTAATATTTCATCTTTTTAATTAATTAAAAAAAGTGTAGTGGACTTTGAGTACTCACACTCGATGACTCGCGCTTGAATTGGATGGTTATTTGAAGTGTATTATTTGTATAATTATAATTTTCTCTTTATATAGCTCCTTATGTTATGATGAACTTTAATGGTATACTTTATCCAATACTTGAAATATACACAGAGAAATATGGCGGTGCAATGTACTTTGTTTTTTCATGAAATATTTTAATATTGTATTAATTTTACTTGCTAATTCGGAATTTTTGGACTGAGGTATAGTGTGTTTTTCGCTGAAGCTTGGTTTCTTTTAATCTGAGTGTTGATTATAATTATCAATATTTTCTTAAATATAATTTCGAAAGCTAAAATATAACAATATGGATGGCGTCCACAATGCAGTACAAAATGTTTTAATACAGTTTCAATATTAGTTCTACTAGTGTTTAAAGTTTTTATTTAACTACTAAATCTTGTAAAATATATAATAAAACTTTTACTACATTTTGTGATACTATTTTGACAATATAAATACACCCATACATTTTGATGTTCAAATTATAGTTTTGTGTGTGTTTTTTTTAAATATAAATTGTTATTAATCTGATTTTTGGCTTACCTTTCGTTATATGAAAATTTTTTTGTCAGATCTTCATAGGTCAGCACATATTTTTGGCAGAAGAATATATTTTATTAACATATTTTTCCACAATTTGGTACTTACTTTTCCGCCAAAAATATATGCTAACCTACAATTTAATTAATTTTGATTACTTTATCTATGACATGTATACAAAAGGTATAATCTACATTTTTTCTTTACACACTCTGCTCTTATTTAACGTTTCCAATACGTTATTTTCAACATTTTGGAATGGTATACAAAGTTAATAGCTTTTGATATACATTTTGGAAGATGCTACATTGTAAATTTTACGATTTTACTGCATTTTGGAGATTACAGTATTTTTCTGGTTTCGATATTATCATTATCTACAATAGCTTCCAACGTGTCGATTGCAAAGCATGCAATTCCAGTATTGCGTTAAATATGTATGTAGAAGAGATGTGTGATAGCTATATTTGTGACAGAAATAAGTAAGAAACAAATAAGTAATTTAAATCGATTTTTCAAATAAGAACCAAATCCAACGAACCATAACAAAATGATAACTCCTTTCATTTTAAAAATTTATAATAGATAAGTTTAAAAATAAAATTATGATTTATACATGCATCTTGAGTACATGTGAATGAATAGAAATTTAAAAAAAAACATTTCTATAAGAAAATTGAAGAGTTCGTGTACAAACATATATGTTTATGTAAATATAAAAGTTTGTTTTTCTATAATGAAAAACTTTTGAATTTTCATCATAACAGATACGAGTACAACATAAGAAACTGTTATGTGCTATAAGTAAATTTATATTAAAACTCATATATGGAGCTCAAGAAGTTTTTGCATAAAATTGTGTGTGCAGTATGCACTAACCTTCTGAATCTTTATCTTTACAAAAACAAAATATATATGTAGGGGAATAATATAGGGTAACTAAAGAAAAGAAAAAAAAAAGTTAAAAGATATGAAAATTATTTTGATTTGAAATTGGAAAGTATTTCGAAAGTAAAAATTAGATTTCTCACTAAGAATAAAACATATTATTTTTTGTTTTTTTTTTTTTTGTTTTGAAAAATTCCTAATTTATAGATTTTCTCATCTCCTACCTCAGAGAACCTCAACAAAAACGAAAATAAAAAATATTTTATGAAAATGAAAATTCAATTCAATAGAATTCAACAAAATGAAAATTTTCAAATTGAATTGTATGAGATTGCATAAGTTTTACATTTATCTATACTAAACAAGAAAATTTTTTTACTTTTAAACTTTTGAAAAAAAAAAAAATAATATATAATCTTGCAATGAAGAACTTGGTTTAGCATACATATATATAAGATAGTATATATAGATAGTATATATATATTACGGAGAATTCGATAAATTAATGATTCTGCATATAGTGATCCATCATAATTATTAACGTTGAGGTAATTACAAAAAATATTGATAATTACCCGATCATAATATTACAGTAAAAGGTGATTTTCTTTTAGAATGATGAAACTTTTAATAGAAACATGGTTAATAGATAGTTAACGATACATAAACTACCACAAAATGAAGAACGTACAGTACAGGAGAAAATACGCAAGCAACTGTCAAACACACGTAGTAGACGACTTTACCCAGATCCCGCCCCCCTATTCTAGAATTAAGAATGTTATAAGATCTTATAACCTTTTAACTTAAAAAATAAAAGACTTGTTAAGGAAAAGCTATTCTGCGTAAAAGATTTGTGGTGATTTCAAAATTATTTTAATTTAAAATGTTTCACGATTCACCTCAAATAAAAAAAATTACATTTACTAAACATTGACACAAATTGTGTTCCACATAACAAATTGTTTTTAGGGATATATACATTTAATATAGCATCACTTTAAGTTTCCACTTGTATTCACTATGATGATGTTTTTTTATCTATGTGTGTATAAGAATTTCATTCATTTCGCAACAAAAATTATTGAAACAAGAATAAATACAACGAATACATAAAATTTTTATTTATTTTTTACAAAAACTTGTTTGTTGAATTCTCTCTTTTTCGTGAACACAGAAAATTCCCTGTTAACTGCGTTTTGCTGTTTATCTTAGAATCATATTTTAAAGAAAACCAAACGAACGTTATCGCTTACTATATAGTCTGGCAGGCCTTTCATTATTGGGTGCAACAAATATCGCTACTTGGTTGCAATTTAACGAATACTAATTGGAAATTTTACATAACTAGTCCTTTCCCATATACCTTTCAATTGATTGCGACACTTGCGATATGCATTTTGACGGTTGAACGGCATAACTGATATGATCCAGTTGGAAAAAAATTTACTACTACCAAAAATTTCAAATGAAACGTTAGATATTCCATTCAATAAACGTAGTGATCAAAACGAGAGAGCATTTCAATTATTTTCATTGGTTTAATTTGAGGCATTGGAAAGCTTTAGCAAAACAAACTTTTAGGTATTTTGAAAGTGAAAAGACTTGCATTGTCTCTAATTTCTGTACAAATGTATTTTGAATACTAGTCGAATACTAATAAACATTATTTTCTAACTTCCCTTAATTTTATAGCAACTTAAGAAAGACGGGATAAGTATGTCATGTATTTACTTCTTCTCAGTTTCCTTCATTCATTTTTCCAATTCAAAAAAAAAAAATTTTACATTATCGGCTTTGGTTTTATTTTTTATTTCTAATTAATTATTATTTACACTATTTTTTTTTAAATTTATTTTTTGAAATATTTTTGATGGCGTTGTATTTTCACTTTTTTATTATTAAAATATTTTTCATTTACTTTTAAGATTAATAAGCTGATCCAGAGTTCCTTATAACTTAAAAAATTTCTTAGGTTATTTATGCCTTATAACCTTTATTTCAGAATAGCAAAATCTTTTAAAGTTTTTAAAAATTTTCACCACACTACTTATAAGATCAAATGTTTTTGAAGTCTTTTAATCTTATAAAAATATGTTGTAGAATACCGATTTCTTAAAACTTTCTTATAACTATTAGTTATAAGACTACAAGATTAATATCTTAATTCCAGAATAGGGCGGTTCAATTGAAAAGTGATTTGAAATCGTGGATCAGTTTCAAAAGAAATTTTAAATAGTGTCTCCCGAATCTGAATATTGTCAATTTCATTGTATAATTTACTGAATTTCAGTTTTTCACCCATTAAAATTAAACAAAATGTTTGGGTGTAGTGAGCAAATTCATAAAATTGTGGTAAATGAATTTTGGAAAAAGTAGATGATATCCTCTTTTTTGTATTCAACAGCGGCCATGCATAAAAATGATTTAGGAAAATATTCTGGAAAAAAATATTCTTTAAAATTATGGGAACTACCAACACTGACGAAATTTTGTTGGCGTTTTGTTTGGCGAAATTTCGATACGCTCATGTTGATAAACCAGAAATATGAAAAGAAATTACTCGAAGAAAGGCATTGTAGTAAAACCTTGCAGTGCTGTGCTTAATAAAGTCAAATGAATAAAAACAATAACAAGGATCGTTTTTTGTGAATCTTTTTTCGTGAAATTGTTTTTTATGGATTTGGGGCAAAAGTTATGATAGGTTTAGTTTTTTTGTGGATTTGGGTACTAACCCAAAATGTTTACTGTTACCAGCTGTTCAGTAATTGTCATAACACCTATATTGTAAAAGGTACGACGATAGTATTTCAGTCTCGCAAAAGGTACGTACATTCTTAGTTTTATACAGCCACATTTTTTTTTGCCAAAGAAACAATTTTTTTTAAATAAATTTCTAATAGCCATAAAATATGGTGTGAGTTATAGTTAAAACAGATACCTTTCCAAAAATGTATAAATATTAGAGTACCTTATGGTAAAATATTTATATAATATAACGTTTTTAAAGAACGATACGAAATATTATTTTTTCTTTTTCTAAAATTTTCAACTTTGAACTACATGATCTGCATATGACGGCAGCACCTATCATTATCAAATAAACGTTAAAATATTTTTTAGACTTACTAAAATGGATTAAAAAACGTATATATATATATATATATATATATATATATATATATGACTAATAGTTCAACAGATATCACGGATTATATACAAAAGCATTAAAACAACAATGATACTTCCAAATGTCCTTTTCGTCTTTAAATTAAGGATAAATTTTTGAAAAGCTGAAAGCATCAGGTTCAGGTATCATTGAGATAAAATCACTTATTCTTACGCAGGTACAACATTTGCTTCAAAAGAGCCATGATTTTATTTTATTTATCATATTTATTATCATATTTATCAAAATACTGTTTGTGCTTATCTGCAGTCACCGGCAATTATGCATGATTCACCTGTTTATCGAATTCTCCGTAACATTTACATATTTATATTACTATTTAATAGCTAAAGTATTTGATACTAATTTGATAAAAAATATTTGAAAAAAAACAAAAAAATTTTAGTTTTGAATTATTTAACCTTTGAAGACACAAAAATTTGAAAAACAAAAACAAACCAAAAATTTTGTAAACTTTTGTGTTTAATCTGAATTCTTTGTTAATAATAATGTAAAGTATTATCAAAACTTAGAAAATAAAATAAATAATTTGCATCTTCAAGAAATTAAAATTTTGTGTATTATGTTGCAAGAAGAGACTATATTTAAGCACACCTGATTGTGTATGTTATATATATACATTCTCATACATGGAAATCAGGAATAGCTATATTAGATTTTTTTTTCTTAAAGAGCTTTTATGAAGTGATTTAATTGTTATTGGTGTCTCTTTGATTTATATTAATTATTTTAATTAAAAAAAGGTGCAGTGAAATATAAAATTAAAAATATCTTTTTTTATTCAACAAAATCAAATACAGTTGCTAACCATGTTTTGAGGCTCTCTCAGCTACTAGATTCTGTTCAAAAAACATATTCCTTCGTAGCTTGTGTAATTTGATTTTATATATTTTTTTTTTAGAATTCAATTTAAAAACCTAAAACAAACATAACAAGAAATTAGATATATATAAGAAATTTTAAATAATATAAAAATAGAATTAGGAGATATTCTATTGCACATGCAAGTTTCGAATGGTCCATCACGACATAAATTAAACATGTAAATTATGGATGATTTATTTGTGGGATATCTAAGTTATAATTTTAAATAAATAAGAAAGTTTAATATAAAGCAAAACCAAATTTAAAAAAAAGTTTCCGCAAGGCTATACGGCGATCAGTGATTCAGAAGTTATGAACAGATTTGTCAATAGCAATACACATCCATTCTATTTTAATTTTTTTTAACTGAATTTTTTCTATTTGTTAGAGTGATGACTGAAGAGTTCTAATTTTTTTCGCGGTACTTTAGGAAGCTGTCTAATGACATCATGGTATAGCTGCCATAAAACTCCACCTATCGGTATATGTTTTAAAAACCAATTGTGTTACAGACATGAAAATTTATACATAGGTTACGCTATCAAAAATAAACAAATATTTTATTGTTTGTCAAAATTTAGGCTTGTTCGGGCTGCTGCCATACAAATTCTGACGCCTATCAAGAATATTTCAAAAACCAAAAGGTGTTACAGACCTGAAAATTTTGACTTAGGTACTCTTTGAAAAATAAAGAAATGCGACTGTTACTGTTACTAATTTCAAAATTTTATAATGGTTCGAATCGCTGCCATACAACTCCTAACACCCATCAGGAATGTTTCAACAAACAAATGTGTTATATACATAAAAATGTGTACATATAGGTAATCTACCAAAAATAAACAAATACATATTTGACAGTTTTCTAAGGTTTTCCGGCCAGTTCGAGTAAGTAAAAACTTCCAAAACATATGACGAATAATTTCAAAGCCAAAAGTGTTACAGGCTTAAGGTTCAAGTACTTGCTTTCTGAACAAGAATCAAGTCTTTTATCGTTTTCCGAATTTCTGATCGGTATGGGAAGCTGACATACAACTCCCTGCACCCATGAATAAAATCTCAGAATAACAGACAATAAACAGACACATTTTAAAATAATGAGCTAAGGAATTTAATACAGAATTTAATTCGTGAAGAAGAAATTTCAGTAGACTACTATCAGTAGACTAGATGTCAAGAAATACAAAGATCAATACAATCATATCAAGTATTGAAAAGTTGATTAAAAAAGTAAAAATTTCACATAGCCATATGAAATGTCTATGTGAATGAGCTCTAAAAATTGTTACAGTGCGTTTTATTAATCAGAGACTACTGCACATTATTGCATGTATTTACAAATCGATAGATACAGTTACCAATGAAAATCAACTACCCAACGGAGTTTCTTGTAGTTCAAGTTGTGGTATTGTTGATTTTGTTATCGTAGTGAAAAAAAATATATTAGAATATTTTTGATAAACCAATTTTTTTTAATTCGATCCATAAATAAAATTTTATTCCATATATTTTGTGTTCGACCCGGACAACAACAACGGGTAAATTTGCTAATATGTTATAAAATATTTACGATTGACCTTTGACAAATTAAATAGAGTAAGCAAATTCAAAAATTCAAAGTAATACGTTGATTAATTTTGAATGTGTTTGTAAAAAGCGGAAAGCCCTGACAACTAGTGCTTGTAAATTACTATTGTGTATAATTTAAATTATTTACAAGATTGTTACAAGATTTTCAATAATAAATGTATATCAACTAGTTGCCTTTCGTTTTTCAAATCCATATTCTTGATGGATTTGTTTTGGATCCTTTGTATAATATTCAAATTTTTTAAATATGTATTTCCCACACGAGGATTCGATATGTGACCGTTGATTGAAAGTATTTATCTATTTAATCCGTTTTAGGGTTTTCAAATCTATTTTTATACATTAATTTTGCATACATACATATTTACAGTTTTATATTTTAATAAATACATTCCAATTTGATTAATGTATACTTCAAACATTATCAAGATAAACTTAATTATTATTATACGAGTAGCATAATTAAATTTTTTAAAATAATATTTTAAAATATGATTTATTATTAAATTTAATTTTATTTTGAATTATAAAATTCTATTTTTGTATATTTTCCATTAACACCCAACATTATAACCCCATTTCGTTAAAATTTTCATAACTTCATTATTCTTGATTATTGTTTTTGTTTTTTTTTTATAATTTACTCTTTAACCACAAAATTCCGATAATTGTAATTGTTCATTTTATTTCTATATTTAAAATAATATCTACTTATTTATTTATATATGGAATAAATAATATTTTAATTTATTAAATATTATTTGAAAAACTAGAAAATTAATTAAAAAGGATATTAAAAATTTTAATTGATAAAATTGAAATTTCTAAAAAGGAAATCGAAATTTTCAATATGACACATTATTAACTAATTAAAAATATAAATAAATACATCTACATGCAATTTTATGAAATATTTCAGATATTTTATTTATAATTGGAAATGAAGGAGAGTAAAAACTATTGGAAAATATAATTTTTAAAATAAAATTTCAATTGAAAATTTATAATATTTTTAAATAGGAAATTAATTATTAATAGTATAAAACTTAAATAAATTATCGGAATTTATCTGTTATACCAATATCTAATATATGTCTAAATCTATACAATATATAAAATTGAATTTATGTTTATGCCCAGAAAATATTTCCCACTTCCAGTTTATCTGCAGATTTGAAATTTTCCACAATTGTAGGGTTTAGGGCCGTCATATAGGGAAATATCGAAAAGTTCCAAAAAGTTAATAGGAGGGGGAGGGAGTTATTTTAGATTTTCTTTTTTTTTCATAACATCACTGGGTGTTTGTTTGTTTATGTCAAGCAAATTTGAAACAAAATTGGCAACAATTGTCTTTTATAACTTTTTATTATTATTTTTTATCTCGCGTTAGTATTTAATATTCATAGAATACAATGTATCTATAATAAAATTTGTATATGAATGAATATATATATATGCTATATATTCATACATACAATGTTAATTACAAAGGTACATATATTACACATATCATTAAAATATGTTTTTTGATTTTTTTTTGTTTATTGTTGTATTTTTATATGCATATTTACGCAAACCAATGGATTTTTTAAAAAAATAAAATTAAATTTTATACCACTATTTGTTATTTGTTTTTGAACATATAATTCAATCAGTTAATCCTAAGATAACTCTTAAAATAATTTTTTTTTTTTACATAATTAAAGAAAGGCTATACGGCAACCAGCGCTTCAGAAGTTATGAGCCATTTTGTCCCAAGACTTTCTGTTTTTTTGCAGTAAATTTTTTTATTTTCATTTATTTTTAATACACAATTTTTATTTTCTTCATAAAGCAAAAACAAAACTCCTTTACTTGGTAGGTAATCAAAGAATATCAAACATTTTTCGATATTCTTTGGTTATGTAGGTACGCATTATATTATATATCTATGTATATAGTTTTTTTTATAATTTTTTTTTTACTTTTGAACTTGACTTGTTTTTTTTTTGTAATGAACATGCAAAATTGAAACTGAATTATTTTCTATGTGTTAGAAGAATGAAACAACACACATTTTAAAACTATTCCAATTTCGTCACAATTTTTATTAAAATTTCGATTTTAGAGTGATAAGCTCAAATTATTTTTGTTTTTTTTTTCCTTCAAGCAGAACCAATTTTTTTAAAACAAATTTTTTATTTATCCTACATTCCTACGTTCCTACCACTTGCTTTAAGGAATTGAAAATACAAAAAAAAACCACAAAAATTTGTGTCTGTGTTTTTTTTATAGTTTTTACAGATTTACATAACTAGTGTAGGTTTATATTGCCTAGCATAGCAATATAGTCTTACCATACACTGCTTTTAAGTTTTTAACTATGGTTATTAACAATGAATTAGAAAAAATTAAATTTTATTAATATAAAAAAGTGAACAATTTTTTGGTTACATTCTCCTTTCTTTGCATTGCTATTTGTGCAAAATTGTAAAACTGAATGTTAGTTATATAAAAAAAAACAAATATACCTATTTTAAACTGTAGGAAATAGAATACGATAAAAAAAAATGCACAAAATGTTGTATGGGATAGCGAAATGATGCAAAAAATAATAATAACATGTTTGTTCGGGGGAGATAAATATATGAAAAAATACGAATTCCGAAAGTCCAGTTTGTAGTACCAAAAAAGGATTTACCGTGGGATGAGTGCACAATGGTTAATAGACTATTGTTTGAAGCTTTAGATAGGGCCTTACGGGATCTGCGAAATAATAACAAAATAATGGGTGGACTAATGTTTTTGCTCACTATTTTAGACAAATTATTCCTGTGGTTCAGAAAGGAACAAGAGATGATGAAATAAGCGCTTCAGTTAAATGTTTTCGGATTTTGGACGGAAATGAAGCAAATGACGCAAATTACACAAAATACGTAAATGACGCAAAATACATTGTATTACGCAACACTAGGAAGTGGATATATGGGTCAAATATTAGGGATTTAATTCATGAGAATAACAGAACCTTATGCAACACTAATGAAAAGCCGAACTTTGGAATACGTTGCCGAATTAAATTAGGTTTGTAATCTCACATTGTAAATTCATTGAACTTTGTTTAGAGCATTTCAGGCAAAAATCTAGTTATTCAATTGTACATTTTCATATATTAATTTTGATTAATTTATTTAAAAGTTGCAATAATTTTCTTTTACGAAATTTCTTCTAACTTCACTTACATCTAATTATTAAATATTTTTGTTTTTGTTGGCAGGCATATTAAAAATCTTTAAATAGTTTTTGTATTGTGCTTTCTAACAGAAAAATTTAAAATAGTCGAATATTTTACTCTAACGTTAGAAAACAAGTTTTTATAAAAAAAAAACGAATGCAATTTTGCTTTTTAACATCATAATCAAATTTGAAAAAGGTTCTGTGTATTGGTAAATTCTTCCATCCATAATAATGAGCAATCAAAACTACAAACGGTTGGTCAATTGATGGAGAGTTTAACTTTAATATTTTTGTTTTTCATTTTTTAATATTATAATAATCAAATAAACGCAACCCGATAACTCAATACAATTCTGTAAAACAACCATAGCTTTCTATCAGCACATTCTAAGCATTGCAATTCTCGAATTTATCAAAATACTACTTCTTTAGTCCTTATAACACTTTTTCAGACCACTTCCCTTCCGTGTACTCCCTGTGGGGTAAACGTTTAAAATTAATATTTGTACTAATCAATTCACCTTCTTTCTCGCCGTTAATTTTCCTATTATGAATTTTTGATTGATTGATAATCAAATTGTATTCCAAATAATTTTTAAAGATAATTGAAAAAAACTGTTAACAATATCCATATCATTAGCGGAATTTAGATCCTGAACCTTCTGATGTGTAGTAAAATTTCATAGCAACTATACCAAATCGATCAGCAACAAGTAATTTAATTTGTTTCAATTTTTCTTTACATTAATACAAAATAAAGAATATTATATCAATACTTGGAAATTAATATAGGCTTTTACTGATATAATTTCTCTACTAATACAAACAACGTATGACTAAAGTTTTATATTTCAAGGTTTATGTAAACCTCGAAAAATTCTTGACCTTTATTACGTGCATATATACCTTCCTAGTGTTTAGTAATGGTAGCTCAATTTCTGGGTAACTCTTCGTCTATTTTCAATGATGTTATATATTGAGGCTTGGCTTTTTTTATGCGCCGACTGCATGGTTCTCTAAACTTGACAATCACTCTCCAATTTGTGATGTTCAGCAGTCAAAATACATTAATTGTGACCGCATCAAGGGCTACCTCAGTTTGTTGAATAGTCCAACTGGCTTATTTCAATCAACTTTCCAATAAAAGAAGAGAATTTGGTTTTCTGATTGACACTATTGAAAAATATACCAAACAATCAAACAATATCCAAAAAGCATTCAATAAATAAATTTCAATCAAAAGCGATATAGTGGTGGTACTAAATAAGATTCAATGAAATAAGTACAAAAAATTAAAATGTAAATAAAGCCGGAACAAAACCCGTTTTTTTTTTTTTTTTGATTTCTTACACACTTCCTTCAATCTCATTCCATACCGGTAGATGTCAACAAAAAGACAGACTTAAATCAATAACATTTGCAAAAATTTTAAGAGTTACTCAAAATTACAAAATCTATTTCACTTAAGTTGATTTATTAAGAAAAAAAAACATATAAAAAAGTTAATAAAAAACAAAAGACCAAATATTTGTATTAAAAATTTAACATATTCAACACCACTACAAACATAAAAACTCTTCTTGAAAAACAGGAAATTTAAGATAAAAAATTTCGGAAATTTTAAAATAACACCATAAGCTTCTTTAAAAATCTTGATAATGTAAAAACATATTTTCAATTATTATTTTAGTTTCAGAAACTATATATGTATGTAGTTCAGGGTATACAACACTGTATATATATATATATATATATTTTCGAGAAAAGAAAAAAAAAATAA
Organism: Argyra leucocephala; assembly: GCA_963942445.1. Taxonomy (NCBI): domain Eukaryota; kingdom Metazoa; phylum Arthropoda; class Insecta; order Diptera; family Dolichopodidae; genus Argyra; species Argyra leucocephala. Next base: position 42,493,471 of record OZ012678.1, read on the forward strand.
AAATTCATTCATTGTTTACCAAATATAAACAAGAAAGTTTTCCAGCAAAAAAAAAAATAAAAAGAATATTTTCACCTGAAGGTTTATTCAACTTTTATGGAATTTTTGAACAGGAAACGACCTCAAAATGAAGTTTTCACATTCATTATAAATTTTCTATACAATTTCAGGTTAAATAAATTTAAAACACCATATTTTCATATACTTTGTCTTTTCCTATAATTTTTTTGTTTTTGTTACTCTCTTTAGTTTTTCTATTAATTTTGCAATGCTTGTTTAAGAGAAACTTATGTTTTTTTTTAAACGCTGCAACATTTAATTCACATTATTTTCTATATGTATTCTATGATTTGAAAAAAAAAAAAATAATAAAAGTGGAAAATATTAAACAATAGAACAATAATAAAAAAAACAAAAACACAATCTAATAAATAAATTACAACACAAATATTAAAAAATATAGGGTATTCTCGAACAGCTAAACGAAATGATGTGCATATGTATTTTAGCCATCATACCTACTTTAACCAAATAGTTATAATAATAATAGGCAAGTGTGCCAAAAATAATTAACAAATCTTATGTTATTACGATAATCTAAAATAATATATTTTAAAAAAAATTGTTATCAAAATTATAGCTAACACAACACGACACAATCAAACACAACTCTTATTATTTATTACTAAGTTGTTTCTATCTCATATTTTGTACATAAAATACAACAATAGCTTGACTGGAAGTGAAAGGGAAATTGAAAAATATTAGTAGAAATAAAATTAGTAGAAATTAAGAGAATAGTGTTATACGTAAAGTGATTCGTGACTGTCATTTATGTAATTAATCAAAATTTAACTTAACGTAAAATTAACTGTCTATTACCATGTCTATTACACTTTTGTGATAGTTTTAGCATGACAGTTAATTTATTAAGACACGTAAAAAAACTGATTAGAATATTTTTTGCTTTAAAAAAATACTGTTTATTTCCTTGTATTACTAAATATTATTATAATCCATACTTTTAGCTTATTTTTAATGTAAAAAAAAATGTCCTGAGACATGAGATTACAAAGGATTATTTTAAGACAAGATTCAAGTTTTATTTCACCATTTTAAAAACAGATTAACAGTAAAATTTTGACGTTGTCAATCCTTAATTTTTTTCAAATTAATGAATTTAAAAATAATTGTCACTAAAAAGTAAAATATGTTCTAATTGTAATATTGAATATAATTTTTTAAAATATTTAATTTACTTTAACACAACCAATTTTCATATAATTTGTTAAAATAGCATATGTATTTTCTCACTGCCCAATCTTATATTATTCGACTTACAACACAATCCATTTGGACTTGAAGATGTGCCTGCATTGGTCAATTAGAAGCATTTCGAGATGTCTAATCCAAAGACACAAACCAGGCAAATTTAAAAATTTTATATAGTCACTGTATTTTTTGTGTAATTTCAATTGTTTTGATAACTTTAAGAAATACTTTCTAAATACTTTGAAAAAGCTTTATATTTTATTAAGTTTATGGTGTTTTTCTATTTTGGTTATTGTATTAAATGTATTAAATATATAGTGTTCCTATATGGGCTTAATACTGTCTCGGATATCTGTTTCTATGAATGATTTATTTGAAGGATGGGCACAAAAATTAGTACTTTTCAATTGTTATTTCTTAATCTTTCTTAATTCTTAATCGGTAATTTTTCGCGGTAATATTTTGAAAAAGCTTCACATTTAAATTTTTGGTTTCCTATACCTGCTGTTTGATTTAATTCACCGAGGTGGAAAGTTTTACCGACATTATAACCACAATAATATATTACGAATAGCAACAGTTGAATACTTTGTGAAATTAATTTACTTTTTGAAATATTAATAATTATAATGGAAAATGTAGCAGAGATTCACCACAAATTCAAGTTAAGCAGAAGCCCTGAAAGAACTATAACGAAAGGAAAAATTTCATGTGAACAAATGTTTTTTTAACCTAAAAATTTTTGTCCTATGTAAACACGATCTTTTCAGTTCTATTGTACTTGTATCATTTTGAACTATATAGAAAATTTAATTAATACGAGAAAGTTAAAGAATATGTGTGCGTGTCTCCTACCCACACCTTTTAAAGGAAATTTATTCGGGTCAATTTTGTCAATTAAAGGAGCTAATCATTCAAATGATTTTTTTTTTGTTCTTGACAGTAACTTAGGTAGAATACCTTTTCATACAATAAGTAACGATACCGCACTTTTTAATTATTTTCAGCATATAAACTAATTAAGTTTGGAAAACTACTATTACTGTCAGGAGCCAAGTTTTATTCTTAAATTGAATGGTTTTGTTGTTAATAAAATATACTCTAATTATTTTATTTACTTATATAACAGGGAATCGGCAGATAAATTTGCAGGCCAACAACTATAGTATTTTTCTTGATAGTAATTATTTTGAATATATTTTGCATATTGTATTTTATTTTTTTATTAGTTTTTAATTATTATATTATATATTAGAACCGATGTGGTCTTATTGAAAATTACTTGAAATCATTACTTAACTTGAATGCTTTATCACTTAGCTAACAAGGCTACTCTCAATTATTTTTTTACATTTATTTTATCCCAATGACAAACTATACTGAATCAGGTCTAAAAACCTATAAAACATTTTGCTTTCATCGAAAATTGGCCCACTGCTACACTCAGCGTTTATATAAGACGACTTACAATATTTTAGAATGCGCAATACGATTTGTGTAACAATAATTTCAATTCATCGAATTAAAATTTGTATGAATGTCATTTTTGTATTTTTGTATGAGCCATTCCAGATTTTATTTCTATCTATATGTATGTAGGAGTAAAGACTTAACAATTATGAACTTTCTGAATTCACTTTAAAACATGGAGAGTATCGATTTATTTATAATAAACTTTATCAAAATTCCACTGAAAAAATTACAACACGATCTTTTTTTAAATTAACTTTTTCAAGGAAATTTTTTTACTGTATTTTTATATAGCTATGACTATGAGTTATGATGATAGCTTCTACAACTATAGTATATTATACGAAGCAGTTTTTATTTGCAATCTTTTTTTTTTTTAATTTTAAAACAATTTATATTAATAATTTATGTCAATAATGTTGACCCGTATTGAAATCATCTCAAATTAAAATTAAACTTATTTTACATCATTTTCATTTTATTTTTTTCTTTCTCTCTCTTTCACTACTTTTCAACTATATACATGCATAATAATGCAACAAATTTGTTCTCAAATTTTCGAGAAAAAAATAATCAATATCAAAAGTAATTGGTTGGGAAATTTTATAGACTTTCCACTAATACCATAAAGTAATGAACATTTTGTGGTAATAAAATTATACATTATTTGGCTTAACTTATTATGCAACAACAATGACAACAAGTACAACAACAAAATGTTTCAACATGATGATACAAATTATACAGAATTCGAAAAAAAGTGCAACTTTATTCAGAGACAAAGTTTTTCTTTTCGAAAATAATTTTGATGAAGATAAAAACAAAAAAAAAAAAAACTTAAAAACTAAAAAATACAAAAAGAAAATTTAAAGAAAATTGTTAAAGTTTTGAAATGAAATTTACTTTATTTAGGGTTCATCGCTTATAGTTCGAATGAAAATTTAAAATAATTTCAAAATTTAATTTTTTTGGAAATTCTTTAGTAAATTAATATTTCTTTTAATTAAATTTACTTTCTTTTTTCAACTGACCATTATTTGAAGGGTGTTACGAATATGGAACTACTACTTTTATTTGTACATATCAGAAGTATGTTAGAGATCTACACACATACAGTTGTAATACAATTCACAATATTTCTAATTTATCTCAATAATTTACTATCTGCCGTTACTTTTAGGACCACCTAAACTTAATCTAACCTAAAACGATAGCATAATGTATAGACACATATATTATGTAAATGTCAACTTTCCAAACGAAGTTGACATACATATTTTTCCATAATATATTGTAGATCCATAATGACATAGTAATAATTGAATTCAGTTTGAACGAAAAATTAACGAATTGTCAGGTTCAACTTAATTGCCGCATATGTTGATTGCGGAAATTTGTGACATGTATTTTCCATATATGGAATATCACATATGACATGAGATATATGCGAATCTATTTCATTAAAGTTAGCGCATAACTTTGCTTATTTATTTAATTATTTGCATGTACACACCCTTAAATTGCAAATACCTGTACTTAAGTAATTTACAACTAAAATTATTATTCTGTTGAAAAAAAATTTAAAATAAATTTTGCAGAGAAATTTGAGATTTAATTCATTTGAATTTCAATAGAAATAAAAGATGGGTTTTCTTCACTGATTTAGGGTTAGGGCTTGTAAATATTTACATTTTTTTATAGGAAATGTAAACATTTTTTATAGCAAATGAAGTTTGTTTGTGTAGTGAATTTTTGATAGAAGTTTGTTCAATTGGCTTAGAACAAAATCAAAAGAAAAATATGTTTAAATGTAAAGTGTTTGCACTTTAGGACTACTTAGTCAGGACTACTTCGAACAAAAAAATACACTGAACTCTTTTTTTAGTTTGATTGTTTTAACCTTTATTTACTTTATAATTTATTTGTTTAATTCAATTGGCAACATAGATGTAAAAGTCCACTGTTGTGGATAATTTACTGAACTCCGATCAGAACCCTGTTGGACAAAAAAAGTTTAATCAACGGAAACTAGGAGCACAAAAAGATATTGTATTTTACTGTAAACTGCTCTATATCTTTACAACTTCAAATTGGGACTAAACAACTTCGAATTGGGAATAAATATTTTATTCGATAAGTAGTATAACAATTTTAAATAAAATAATCATCAATTTTCTTTCTACGGAATGTAAAGTAAATAAAATTCAAATATTGATATATGTAAATACTTGCATATCATACGAAATTAGATTTAATTAACTAATAATATGCATAAGTTGTATAGGTAATAGGTATATAGAAAAATTTATAAAAATAATGAATAGCATTTGACACCATTGCAACAACTTTAAACCGAAACATTTTTAGTTCTTAAAATACGGTAAGAACTAAATAATAACCATTGACAATCGTGAATCATATAAATATATACATATGTTATTCTAATTGGTTGTTTTATTCCATCCCGTGGGGCAAAGGAACTATATATAGTGATCTTGATGCAAAAATAACATTAGGTATACTGATCATACATGTACGTATATTATACATATTTAAATCTAATAATTTGAAAAAAGAACCTAATTGTGGTCAATTGTGCAATGTAGCAAATGTGTCTAATTATTAAAAAAAATAAAACAACCCTGATTTCTTTCTATAGTGATTGATAGTTATTGCTTCTCTTCGAAATGTATTCCCTATCCATTTGCATTTACTACTCTTTATTATTTATATTAGTTATATTTTCATATTTTCATCATCAGTTTTACTACGTAACCGATTAATATTGCTTCTTTTGTAAATCGTCTCAACAAAAATATTTTACATACATCAAAAAGAAATTTCATTTAATCTTTGCAATTATTATCCAACAAAGTTCTTTAGAAACAACATTATGAAATACACTTGTTTTAATATATCAGAACTAACGTTTCACCTTCACGTTGTTAATATGTCAATTTTATTTTTTTAACTGATTAAATTGATAGTTACGAACATTAAAATAGTCGTTCGTAATTAATTGTCCTTCTTAAATCATAGCTTATATATTACAAAATATTAATAAAACTTGCGGAAGCAAACAGTGTTACTCTTATGTGACTCCTGAGCATATGAGCGAATACAAGATAATGAGGAAGTAGATGCCATTTCAAAAACAAGAGCGAAGAGTCAATTCTTCGGACCAGAACCAAATATAGCTTGTTCAAACCTATAAAGAATTTTTTCCACGTGGGAAACTACAGCAAAAACATTTGAGATAGTGCCAAAACGACTTACGCAGTCTAAAACCTTTTGCAAACTCAAAATTCACCGATTAAATCTCAGGTAATCAAGAAGACTAGATCCAATGTCAGAATACTGATATGGTTTATCACAGGTCATGGTCCATTTAAAAAAAAAAACAAATTTTTTTGCTTCGTCTGGAATTGAACCTGGGACTCTGGGACCCTGGACCGTGTGTAATGAATGAATGGTAAATCGAACACAGAAAAATGCAGATTTTGCTTAAAATAAGATGAATCATCGTCTCTCATATTCTATTTGCGTGCAATGCCATAGCTCGCAAAAGACATTAATATTTCCAAAAATACAAGACAACTAATTATAAAATTGACATAACGTTCATCAAGCACATTCGATTGATAAGAAAACAAACAGGATAGGTACAATAGATCTGAATAGGTCACGTCTACATATAACTACCCATAAAAAAAAACATATCTTACTGTGCTTTCATTTTCCTAACTTCCCTTTCTCTCCAAACATGCCAATCCGAATATCCGGTTTTCACCTAATTGCTTTGTATAAAAAAAAAGTTAAAAATTAAACCTCTATAATAAGTCACCTACGCAATATAGTATCCAACACGAAAAGTAAAACATACTCTAAATTGTGATCCATCCAACAAGGGAAGAACCAACTCATAATCTGGAATGAAATCAGATCATCATTGCTGCCCTACAAAAAAATTAAACCGAATCTAAAAACCATAAAAGATTTGGTTCACACAGCTTGTATATGAGAAAAATATGTCAACATCATTTAACAATGTTATCCCCAACAACCACAAGTGAATTAGTAGAAATAGCAGAAGCCAATATGTTATCCAATCAAATAAATTCGATTTATTCTCAATTAAGATTTCAAAATTCGAAATTTAATTTCTTTTTTATTTATGAAATTCTAAAATAATTCTCCAATTATTTTATTATTATTTATTTATTTATTTATTTATTTATTCACATCTTCTTCAACAAAAATCCAACAAAAAAAAACCCAAAATTTGCTAAACAGTGAATGCAGTTACATTGAATTCAGTAACCATTGCGGCAAAAAATTCTTAAAACAAAAACTTTTTATTTTTATCTATTATGAAGATAAAAATTTCATTTTTTTTATGATTTTGTTTTTGTTTTTCTTCCACAAAATTTTTTTTGGAAGCCGCAATAAGTAACTTAATTTTTTGATTTTAAAACTTGTTATACAAATTGTTATAATTAAAAACTGAATCATTAGAGTTTTCTAAAATTTAAGTTTTTCATTTGAAAAACAATTCTTAACATAAAACTGTGTGTGTATATGTGTATATATGTATATGTATATAAAGTATAGAATTGCAATATAATTAAATGGAATTTCCCACTATCTACTTGTTAACTGTTAACTCCACATAATAAGATTACAAATCCATATTATACATTTACACTCTTACAGATGAGCATACAAGTTTATTAGAATGAGGTCCAAACTTAAGTTAACTTTGAAGGAGGCAAAGGAAATAAAAAGCAAAATATCCTAAATGAATGTATAGGCACACAAAAAATTACACATATATGGCCAGATTAGGCGTATGTGTTAATTTTGCATGAAATACCGTTATTAATTACGCTAAATTGAGTTTCCAACAATTTCCTCTATTTTCCGGTTACTTTTTTCGTTTTTTTTTTTGTTTTCTTTTATTTTTTGTATTTCTGTTTTCCTGTTTTTTATGTTATTTAATTTTTTTTTTTTTTGGTATGCGGTATGCTTTAAATAATGAATTTGAATAAATTTCCTAGTGGTTCCCATTTTTAATGATGATGATAATGATGTGGTATAATTGTAGATGGTGTAGGCTCTCAAAAAAAATAAAATGAAATAAAAAAAAAATAAAAAAAAATAAAAATTTTATTACTCACATATGAACACCTACATAATAGGTTTAGGTTGGTTTAGTGACTGTGTTAAATATATATATATATGTATATATGAAGTTATCAAATTTTAAATATAATTATTATATGGTTGGTGACTGTCCATATATCTGTACTATGAAAACTGTACTCTAAAAGCAATCAAACATTATTTTTTAATTTTCAGACCAACTTTTTTTTGTTTTTTCTTTTTTTTTTTGTACTAATCTGCGGTATAGAATTGTGGTATGGCATTTGAAAATTTTACAAAATACAATATTTTAATTTTTACCTTTTGATTTGAATTTATGAGATTTGTAGAAAAGAAACTTATTTTTGAACTGTTTGTTATTTTGTAGATTATTTCAAAAGGGATTATTTTTTATATCCGAACAGATTGACTTACAAGCGAGCATTAAAGGAAAGATTTATTAAAAATTAAAAATAATAACAAATTGGTCGAGTCGATAGCAGCAGCTTAATATTAATTGTCTTATCAGAAGTAACTAAAACAACAAACTGCCGTTACCTTTTTATTTGTCCCGATAAACGAAGGTCAATTAAAAATTAACGAGTTCTTCAAAATGTTGTGACCAATATGGTAGGCATGTGGTAATGGGACATTTCAGAAGTAAACAAATTTTTACATTAAACTTCATACGAAAATGATCCTTATCCAATCAATAATCCAACACCACATATCTGCGAAACGATAAAGGATAGCGAACAACGGTTCGGACGAAAAGAAAAAGAGTGTCGAAAAACCTAAGAATATGTTCTAAATAAAAAAAAAGTGAAAATTACTTATAGATTACTTAGAGGTTTTATTAGATTCTGTTTTATGGGACAATAGATGTTACTAAACATTTTACTCTGAAATTAATATTATATGTCAAAATTTTGGAGATTACCAATACGGATTCCGAAACCAAAGATAAACAATTGACCAGATATTTGTCATGAATGAAAGCTTGGGGAAATCATATGAATACGATATAGACCTTCTCGTCATGCATGCTTTTCATATGTGGTGTTTATACCGTTGCTATGTAACTCTACCTATACTTAGCTTGAGCTAAAACCCTGCAGTTAATTTAGCTAGCTAAACCTAAAAAAATGTGGTGTTTATACCGTTGCTACAAATGTCAAAACATTTAGCTCCAACTAAATTAGTTACGGTATAAACGCAGCAATAGATTTTCAATCAAGCATTTGACAGTAAAGACAATGACATAGTTTTAACAGCTCTTAGAAATTTCGGAATACGTCAGAAATTGTCAAAACTAGTTATAATGACAATGAATGAATCAAAAGCTAAAATTATAATACAAAACCAAATAACCCGTGAATTTAAAATAGAAACAGGAGTACGGCAAGGAGATGTCCTATCCGGATTATTATTCAACTTAATACTACATTACGCCGTAAAAAAATTAGAAAAGCAAGACAGTATATTCAATATGACAACCCAAATAGTAGCATATACGGATGACATATTAATCAAAAAATTACAGATATATGGCAGAAGTATTTGTACAACTAGAAACCAAGACAAAAAAGTAGGCTTAAAAATCAACGTAGACAAAACAAAATATTTAAAATTGTTCAGAAATTAACAAATAAGAAGTAATCAAAATATAACAATTGGAGAGTACATCTTTGAAGGAGTTACAAGCTTTACATACCTCGGAGCAACAATAAGAAGTGATAATAGTATGCAGTGTATATTCATAACAGAATTCTGGCCGGAAATAGATGCTACTATCCAAACAGAAAGTTGCTTCAATCAATACTAATATCAAGAAAGTCCAAAAGGACGATATATAAAACTTTCATACGACCTATAACGACGTTTGGGTGCGGGTATAGACTGTGAACGTGGCCGAGGAGAATATGACTGCGCATATTTGAAAGAACAATTCTCCGAAAAATACTCAGTCCAAAAAAATTACAGAATGGAGAATATGTAATCAGAAGAAACAGCGACCTCAATAGTATGATCGATAGTAAGGACGTTGTAAGGTTGCAAAGGCCCAAAGACTAAGATAAGTAACGTAAGTCAAATGCACAAAAATCTGATAGTAGTCGTGGTAGAAGAAGACCAAAAAGCAGATGGGCCGACAACGTGAAAAGCGATACTCAAGCCCTACAAATCCCAAATTGGAGACAAGAGCGGCGCGAGATCGATCTTTTTCGAGGACCATAGTGATGAAGGCCAATTCACCCAGAGCTGTAGCGCTGTAAGATGATGATGATGATGATTAATAATTTATGTGGAATATTCTGAAATGGTAAATGGTAAACGTTGTACATGGTTTTATGACGCATATGTATTTTTACCTAGTGGAATTATCCTAGTATCCATATCCGCGAGAGTGCCATGTAACATCGGGTACAAAATGAAAGCAATGCAATTGGGCATGATAAAAAACCTACTCCTATTTGTATATATATACAAAAACAGTCTTATACGCTTTTTCCAGAATATATTACATTCAACTTATGCAGAAGACAACATAAAATTGCGGGTGGAATTTATTTTGTTTCACTTTTAAGTGTTTTGTCATGATATGTGTTATAAATAATATTATTGTTTTAAAAGTTTTATCATATCTAAAAATTAGGTCTTTTGTCATTGTCCATACTGCTAACATAAAAACAAACTTTTATGAGTTTTAACATTAGGACATTTAACTTTTATGAGATTTGACATAGAAACTATATATGTACATAACTCACTTTTACTACAAAATATTGACATTTGATGACAGGACAGGGAGAGCTAGCTTTGCCAATTAAATTCATTACAAAATATTTTTCATTTAAGCTCAAAAATCAAAATCGGAAAAGTAGACCATTAGATGGCTAATAACATTATCAAAATAATTTTTTTTTATTAACTTCTCAGAAAAAATCTTTTTTAAATTTATTTAGATATTTTATACATTTCAAGTACTTACACTACACAATTTAAAATATTCAAATCCAATACAAAAATTTATATTACATTTTTAAAAATATATTTATTGAGGTACTGTATAGGAAGAGAAAGAGGATTTATTAAATCTGTTTGATTACTTACTGAAAAAAACAGTATGGCTTCAGAGTATACCATTATTTTAGATTTGAATGAATTTTTTATTTTATTTTAAAATCAGGTAAATCTGTTCGAGCCTCTAGGTTCACATAAATGGATTTTACTTTTTCCAAAAGAAAATATGGAAATTTAAGTAAACAAAATAAAATTTATTTTATCGTCAAAAATTTTATTTTCAAAAGAGAAAGAAAGTAAAACAAAAAAAAAAAAAAAATCAATCAATCTTACTTAGAATTATGTTTGAATAGAGTTTTCAATATTTATGTTCAGTGAACACGTTCATCATATACACAACTAATATTGATTTGGGAAGAAATAATTTAAGGGGTAATTTAATAGGTTAATCTAAGTTTGAAAAATGTCTAAGGAAAATAATTTTTTGAATGAAAAATTTCATTTTTTAATAAAAGTGCAGAGTACAAAAATTAGAAAACAATTTAAAAAATTTCTCAAAAACAATAACTGTTTTTATCCCAATGTCAGTATGATAGAAACGATTTATTTAATAAATTGGAAATCTTGATTATTTTGAAATATTATTGATTTTAACATCGGATGGTAGGGTACTCCCATCAAGGTTTTTAAGATAGTATTTGCACTTTACTAATGTAAAATGGTCGATTTTCGGCCAATAAAAAGAATCAACAGGTGATAGTTTTTCTGTTTTCAAGCAAAATTTGATAAATATTATTTGATAGCTTAATAGCTTGTTCTATTATAATTTATTTTACTTTATATAACTTTCCTTATAATTTACCATATTTATTTGTTTAGTGATGACTGAAAATTATTTTATTTTAGACTAAATTTACGAAATTATTTTTTTTTAGACTAAATAACTTGAACTAAATATTTATGACAATGAATAATAATCAAGAATGCTTAATCTTGCGATGTTAATGCTTTAACTACCTTATCTACTCAGAATATGTCTATAGAATCATTAGTTGTTAGTTAATAACTACCATAGTTTTATAAATAAAATAGTTTAAAATTAAGCGAATGCTATTAAAAGATAATAAATAAATTACGACACCGGCTAAATATAACACAATCTAAAAATCAATTTCGAAAATAACCAAAATAAACAAATTTTAAACTGTATAAATAAAATTAACTTGAGCAGAGACTGCACAAGTATATATATATCACCAAAAATAAAAACTTAAAGAAAAGATTTTGTCTTTTTTTAAATAAAAATTAATTCATATCCATATTCTTGAATTTTTCTCCAGCAGAAAATCTTTTCTGATATCGTACTAATGGTTTGTAAAACGGTTCGGTAAATTAAATTAGAAGATTAGATCTTCATAAATAATAGTCATAAATATATATATATATGCATATATGTTTTTAAAAAAGTAATGTACAATACCTTCAATGTGAAGCATAGCGTCAATCGTAATAAATTACAAAAGTAGATCTAAGTCTTTAATTAAGTCTAAATATACTAGCAAAGGTTGTGTGTTCGACTATCGAAGTTAATAAGGTTTATTTGCAATATTTTTTATAATAATTTATAATAATTTTTAATTATAATTTTACCTTTTATACAATATTACATCCTGTTGTTAGTTGTTATCTTATTTACTTGAGTCTTGACGAAAAAGGTAGCGCTTTTCTTGCTTTTCATACTTATATAGCCTTTTATTAATTAGTCATCTCGGCGTTGACTTATCCCATTCGCCACATATCTCTATAAACAAACGTTGTGCTTGATGTTGGCTTAAATGCTTTACACTATTGCCAACTAACACTGACTTAGATAAAATGTATGTATTTGTTTAAGAAAAGCAACTACTAGATCTTCTTTTGCAGCTCTCTGAATATTTGAATATATTAAAATCAATCAAATCGCATCATATTGACTTAATATAATATAGATTGTTGTTTCAAATATTTTTATAATACCAAAGAATAATACACATAAATAAAAAACAAAACAAAAATCTTCAAAAGTTGTATTTTGCTGTTATACGATTTTTAAACAAAATTTTTCAAATTCTGTTATTATATTTATTGTTTTGTTTCCTTTATTCTTTTTAATTTTTTATTTTTTTATAAATATGCAAATCAATATTATATAAAATAAAACATTTGTTTTCCGTTTTTTTTTTTTTCGAAATATAATTTGAAAGAAGTAAATTTTTCATTTGGGAACATGGATAATAATATAAAAAAAATCAGAAAAATTCCATTTTGTTGATAATAGAACAAAAATGAGAATACAAAAACAACATAATAAAGGAAAATAATAGAATTTCAGTATATTTTTTGTATTTTTTTTTTTTTGTTTTTTGTTATTAATAATAAAATCATAATTTCTTTCATAATCCTTTTTACTGCATATACCCAATCATATATACACATACATATATTTATATATTTTATGTACGTATTTATTTTTATGTAAATATAAAAAAAAAATATAAATAAAATCACAATATAAAATATTTAAATTTATGTAAGATAAATAATTTTGAATAAATTTCTTTTATCTTATCATACATCCAAATATCCTTAAAATCGAAACTCATTCATATTTTATTGAATACATATATAGAAATCTAACACATATATACGTGTATATATAAACAATGATTTATTATAGTTAATCGATTCGGATATTTTACAAATTTATAAATATTTATAAGTTATTTTGTAAAAAAAAAAAAAATATTTTTAAAAGAAATAAAAAATGGTTTTTTTGAAATATTTCTAAAGTCGAATTCAGAACATTTGATAGGTATTAAATATTTCGGCAGTAAATATGTTTATAAAACATGAATATTTAAAACTAAAAAAAACAATGTGCTTTATTTCTTCTTCATCTTCTTGATTGACGCGATAACCAAATATTGCACTCCATCCACTTGTATATCACATCTACAATCTTTTCGTTTCAAATTTTTCACATGGTAAATCACTACCTGGTCTGTAAAATACTATGCCAAAATTTTTAATAAAGCATAGCTTAAAGGGGGACGTAACAATTGGCAAAACTCAAATGATAAACATTTATTTCGCTTGAGTCCCACTTATCAAAAAACTCATAATGCAACAAATGAATTAGCAAATTTCTGGCTTAACAAATTTACAATTCGCAATTAAGCATTTATCAAAAAATGAAAAAACAATTTTTTCTTTAGTAAAACTTTTGTAAATCAATGTGTTACTGCTGCAAATTTGTTGTTTGTGTTAAACAGGTAAAAATATAGAAGGCAGTTTTATGGATAGCCGTTCTGGCATACCATTAAATAAATGTAATAGTGAAAATAGTCGAATATTTTCCTTTTAATTTTACTGATATGCTTATCATACAGATACGCGTATTTCGTCTACTCTTGCAGACTTCTTCAGTGTTTTGTACTCTATTATGCCAAAATTTTACTCTAACGCTGGAAAACAAGTTTTATAAAAACTAAATAAATATATTTTATCCAGAGCAGACCCGCATATGTATGCAAATGGCAGATTCCGAATTTGCAGAAATTTTGGAGTTGGTAACAAAATCAGAGCTATAAGCCAAGTCAAATATTTATATATGAATGTTTGGAGCTTGAAAATAAAATAAAATGGAAAACAGCACCTAGTATAACACTTGATTTTCGAAAATGAGAAAAAAAGTTAACTTTGTAATTTTTTATTTTAATTTCACTTATTTTTTCATATTAATTTAACTTCACTCATTATTTTGATTAAACGCATTTTGCCTAAATATTTTTGGAGTAAACGGTAACGCGTGGATTTAGAAGTAAATGATTAGCTTTTTTATATTTTGAAATTTAAATTAATTTAATGAATCTATAATTTGTTATTTATTATAAAATTATTTAAATTTATAATAAATTTTAATAATTAATAAAATTTTTATATTTTTTACTTGATAACTATAAAATTTAATTTTTTTACCAATCCCACATGTATATATTTTATTGTTATTATTTGATGCTATTTTAAAATTTGCCAAACGATCAAACAACGAAACGGATGTATTGCAAAGTAAAAATGTTATATCTACCCTTTTTGACAAATGCGTTTTTGCGAAACCAGTTTTTTCCAAGAGATGTTTTTAAATGTGATGTTTGCAATGAGAGTGTAGGTCAACTGCGCTATAACTAGCTTAAACATATTAATGAAAGGTAAGATCAGTTTTTTCAAACGGATATCTATCGAACTTTTATTAAATCAGGTAAAATCAATCAAATATCATTGTCCTGAGTATCTTTTTGTAAATTTACAAAGTCAACGAGAATTTGCTTTTCATTAATATCTCGATCCACATTTTTAATTGACAGATATCTATTTTTCATTCACTGATACAACCAAAGTCTGGACTTCCAACTTTTATATATCGAACTCAGATCAAAATATTCAATCAATGTATTGAAAAAGAAGAAAAAGTAGATCGATTAATTAACTTAACTCCATGATTATCTTCTCCTTTATACTACCAATCCTTCTCGCTATCATAGAATTTAAATCGTTCGTAAGGTTGCTTCCATTAATAGAGGTTATCACATAATCCCCATTTAAGTTATACTAAACATATGACGTAATATTGAAATTTAAATTTATTATTTTACATTTTGATAACCACTGGTTTAATTTTATTTTAATTTAATTTTAAAAATTTATTTCATTTCGATCATCACATTATATTGTTCTACAAAGAGATAAAAGTAATTTTGGTTTTTTTTTTTATAATAAATGATTTGTTTTGATTAAATAATTTAATTTAATGATAGAAATTTATAAAAAAAAAATTTTTTTTTTGAAATTTTATATTGAAATAAAAATGTTAAATGAAATTTTCCAGAAAAAAAATATATATAGTTGATATTGGTTATGTACATATTATTTATAATAAAAATGTATATTGAGATTTTCAATTTATAATTATCGAATCAAATTTCAACTTATTATAAATTGGAAAAAAATTGGTTTTACAATGTTATCATAATTAATGGTTGAAATGACACAAAACTTAAAATTGTTTTTTTTTGTTTTTTTGTTTTTTTGTTTTACACTCTTACAGTAACTTAGGTAGAATCACCTTTTCGTGCTTAATTAAGTACGGTATTGCAATTTTACACTACAATATCTACAATATTTCGAGTATTTATTTAACAAATTACTGGCTTATCAACTCATTAAATGTGGAAAAACTACTGCTATTTTCAGGAACTAAGCCTCCTTAAATAGAATAGTTTCATTTTATTTAATTTGTTAACAGATTATACTCTAAATTATTTTTTGTCATTTATTATATCCCAATAACAAAGGGTACTGGACCAGGTCGAAAAACCCATAAAGTATTTTTTTTTTGCTTCATCGGGAATCGAACCTGGGATCTTTCGGTTGAAAGTCAATTTGAAAATTGATCACTATTCTACCTAATGCTTTCCGAACGTTAAAGTACACAAAAATTACAGTTAAATGTTCAAAGCAGAGCTGGGTAAAATACAAATACTATACTACTCATTGAGTAAAAGTATTTGATTTCAACATTTGAATAAAGTTATTTAAGTAAAAAAAAATTAAATACTATTTTCAAATACTATTTTTGAGTAAAAGTATTTGACATGATTTTTTCAAATAAAAGTAAAGTATAAAATTATCTTAATTTCTATATTAAACTAGTAATTTCTATAAAAATAGTATTTGAAATACATTTTTCAAATACTCTATTGGTACTTGAGAACCCAAAGTAAATACTTTACTCAAAAAAAATATTTTTTGTAGTATTTTAAATACTTCGAAATTCGAATACAACCCAGCTCTGGTTCAAAGTAATTAAATCTTTATTTGCTTAGAAATAAGACTTCGTTCTTTCACATTTATCAAAAAATGTTCAATGTCTTAATGAAAATCAGTGGAATCAAGGTTAAATTATTATGGTTCAGTTGCAAATAAACTTTGAATATTTAAACAGGAGTAGCTGATGCTTGAGGAAAATCACACTACTTTTTATATGGACATTATGTATCGACGAATATGGAAAAAGTACTTTTCTAAATTTTTGATGCAGCAATCATAAATTCTAAAACTGTTTGATCATCAAAATTTTGCAAAAATCAATGTAACTAAGCATCGATTTATTTATTACTGCAAGTAACCCCAAATTTTTGTTTTCATTTTGAAACTTTTTTTAAATATTGTTTAAAACGGCTATTATTAATTACTTATATTATTGTTTGGTAAAAAAAAATTTTTAAGTACTGAAATTCAAGGGTAGAGCAATGCCCAGTTAAAATTGTTAATTCAAACTCTGTTAAAGTGTGAAGAACACTTTTCAAATGGAAAAAAGTTGTGTTGCGGAGAATAATTGTTCCAGAACTAAAAAATGTTAATCAAAAATTTAGTTTAATTTTTAATTTTTTGTTAAAAAATCCCACATCCCGAGATTTATCTGCAGGTCCACTGTTAAATAAATAAATAAATCAATAAATTTAGTTTTAAAATTGAATTCAACTGGTATCGTTGCATATAATCTTGCATTGCTTGCATGGGATCTTTGCATATTGCTTTGATAATGCATCTTTGTGGCCGTTTTTTGAACATTTAAATGAAGTATCTGATAGTTCTCATTTTTTATAGCCAGCAAAACAACATATTGGTACATAGTAGCTTAGAAGATCATAGTGTTAGTACTTGTGAAAGTTCAGTAAAAGAAAATTATTATACATTTTTGTAACGATAAGAATTATTATACTTCACTATATCTACTACAGTATGTACAACAACTAGCCTCTTCAACAATTTGATTTATTAAATATAGTATTTTCCAATTTAAATTCAATTTTTTTATCTATTTAATTTTCTAAAACGTCAATGACAAATGCAAATATTTGCTCAAATTAATGACGCTAAAATCAAACGCAAAAGTCAACAGACAATTGTCAAATTGTTGATGTTTTAGAAAAGCGCCAAAGTTTCAAATCAAGCAATTAGTGAAGCGAATAACTATTCTCAGGACAAAAGCCAGGACCTTTAAGGTTTTTAGCTTGCTTGAGACAGTAAAAGATTTAATATCAAAAATGAAAAATTATTAATATTTCTACTAAACAATTTTTTTTTATAAATTTTACCTTTCCTAATTATTCTTCATCGGAATTTAACAATATCAATTACATACTATGTATTTAAATGCAATATAGATACTTAACATAATTCTAAAAATTTATTTATTTATTTATTTATTTACTATTTAATTCAAACAGTTTATAAGAGAAATTTTCTATTTAACAATAATTTAATTTAATTAAATTTTTTATTTTAATTATCATGTCACTTCCGTATTTATATAAAATGTTTACAAGAATATAAATTGAAATTATAAAAATAACGGAAATGAAAATTAGAAAATTTTCTATATAATTAATTTTAATAATACAAAAATATCTTTAAATGAAAATTTATTTCTCTCTATTATGTATATAAGTATAATTCCTCCTAAATGATTTCTTTTAAATTTCTCTTGTTTTTCGCAGAATTCTAAAACATAACAATTATTTCAATTGGATTTATTAATAATGTAGATAAATTCTTTAGTTTTAAAACTCAGGAGAATTGTTTTTTTTTTTGTTGTTTTTTTTTGCAAAGCATAATTTCATTTTCTTCAATTAACCTAAATTTTATACACACCATAAACTTGGAATTAAATACTATTATTTATATTTTTAATTAACCGTAACTGAATTACTTATTTTCTATTTTCATTCTTAATTCAGTATTAAATTTCCATTATTAAGATTTACATTCATAGTCATACGCATATATACAGGGTGGGTTCATAATTTATAGCTATACAGAATATTTTTATATAGGTTAGTTATAATTTTGGTTTTTTTTTTTTTCAATTGTATTTTTTAATTTATATTAATAGTTTAATTTTTCTTTCTTTGCTTTTGTCATGTCATTGGTCAAAATTTGTCAAAACGGATATTGTGCGAACAAATCGATTCGAAGACAATACAGCACGGAGAACCACGATCTTGGGTTGTCTCTCATTCCCACATTTATTCCTTACATATATCGTTTTAATATATTTTTCAAATGACCTAACTGAGCTATTCTGAAGTAGTGTTTCTTTAATAATGTTGCTTTTGAATCTTTTTATCATATTTCAAAACCGTATGAGTCTATATTCTTGTATGTTTTATAGCGATGTACAATTTTATATCACCGTATATCTATTATTTCGTCGGTATATAGTGCAATATTTCAAGTTTTTGTTCCCTTCCAATAATTTCTGCTCTACACATTCTGTCGCATCATCTTTAAAAATATTGTTCAAATAGGCTTAGCTCAACCAGCCAGAATTATTAATTTAGGATGACTGATTTTGTTATAGTTAAAGTTAATTTAATTAATGTAATTTACAAACATTCTGTTATAATACTTTTACTTGTGAGATTGCGTCTCGGTACATTACATATTTCGTTTGGTATCTGACTTTGTGTCTTTGTGATATATTCTTGCATTTTTGGTATCTTTCTTTTTGCAAAATGTGGTGTATATCAAACGGTAATCTATGCCAGCCTGCGTAGCTTGCGTAAAAACATACGTTATTACGCAAGCTACTTAGTTTTGAGTTTTGACTGTTATAACACTTGATTGTTTACATTTAGTTTGGCCAATGATTAAATTCTATGAATATTAAATTTAATGATGTAGTAGCAACATTATGTAACATATAAGTTCTTGAGTTCGAATTCTGATCAGTCTCTGAACTTATATCCTTCATTTTTTTTATATAATAAATTCTAGTATCGTGCCCACGTCTCCTACATTATTTTCAACTAACATGATAATGCTGAAACATCTTGTACCTACGTATATATTTCTTTACATAAACACGTTGTAATAATAAAATAATTTTTTTTTTTTTTCAATTTTCATTGCATTTTGAAATTTTCTATTTCAACACATCCGCACTATAACACATCATTAATAATTTTCTATAGAAAGGGGATAATTTAATTATTAGATTTGTAATGAAATTATATAGAAAAATAGATGAATATCCAATAAATTCATTACCATAATAATAACATCATAAATTTACGTCCATTCTTATTAACATAATACGACTTCATTCTATTATGAGTGTAAGAGAACATATACAATTCCATTAAAATAAACACCTATAATCAAATTCAAAAAACATTGATTGAATTATGTATAATTATTTTAACTAATATTTATATGTAAGAATAATAAATAGAATAATATTAATTAGTACAATAAATCCGAAATGAAATAATAGTGAAGTTAAAATATATTTATTGAAATGGAGATTAAGAACAGAATAATCCAACAAGCGAATTCAGTTTTGAAATATCAAATACCAAAAAACAAAAAAATATTTATATATTAATACGAATTATTAAATCTCACTACTACTTGTACCCTATATCACTAGTGACCTTTCTCGTGTTCAATAGTTCGAAATCCTAATCAAATATTTGATTAACAATCGCTATCTAAAAACATACCCTATCTGACAAACGTTTCCATAAATCCTGTTATAATTACATTTTATATAATTATAATTATTTGCATCCTCACAGTAAAATTTTATGAAACTAATTAGAATCAAACTAGAAATTGTCAAAGTGGTCAGAATAAATACTGATGAGATCCAGCAGTGTTGATGAATGAACTGAAATACTTTAAGTATAGTTAAAACTGAATATATATATAACTTAACTACAAATATATATACACAACTTTATACCTCTATATGTACAAATTAGCTACACTCAATATGCATGTAAAATTTAAATTAAATTGAAATTTTTCCCATTCACCCATCAGCTATATCATATAAAGATGTTTTTAAGTCATAGCCAATTTAGAAATATTTAAACATCTCCACATCATGTTAATAATATAATTATACAAATTGTCAATTTTATCTGTCAATTATACAAATTGTTAATTATTTTTAAAACTTCAATAAACGCTTACAAGTATTTCAATTGTTTTATTTTCTTTCTACCAAGACAGTTAAAATGGTGTTAACAGTAAACGTGCGTAAACTTTTAGTATTAAAACTAGTATTATGATGTTGAACTTCTAAGAAATTATTAGATAAGAGAATATGGAAATCCAAAATATCTGGGGAATTGAAGAATAATACCCCAGTGATTCAACACAACTAAGAGTAATGTCTGGACAACACAAGTCATAAACATAACTTAAGAAGAGCAACAAATACTTCTTCCAAGCTTATTTATCGCATATCCAATTACTGACCCACAAAAGACATATTATTATAAAATGAAAAACAATCAAATGCCCAAAAAAATATACCGCTTTATTAGAAAGCATAAAATCTTCCTCAATAATGCTTCCATCATCAAACTGATTTAGGTTTTCTATTCAGTAAACAAAATTAAAAAATAAATAAAAAATATAAATTAGATCTATAATAGGACTACGTTTTGCTGTCATTGAACTAAACAGAGAATAGCGAACAAGCCAGCTACCGAGATATTTCAAAAACTTCAGTTAGTGATGGGACTGTGTTTTATAACAATGCAGCATAATCAATGCATAATCATATTAACATAAGAAAAGTATGATCAATGGCGATTTAAATTTTCTCTATGTTGATTTTTTATTATTTTATTATTTTATTTTGATCCTATCCTCATTAATTAAAATAGAATACGTTTTTATACATTAAATACACAACTGCAATTTATTTCATAAAATAAGACGAGTAATGTTTTAAAAGTATTGATTCAATACTCTTAAAACATTACTCGTCTTATTATTGATAAAATTTAGTACATTGTATGTATTGATTGTTAGTATATCAGTTTTCTGGTATACATCAATTAAATAAATGTGTAAAACTACTACTATTCTCTGAAACTTTGCCTTCTTAGATGCTGCGTTAGGTCGGTTAATATTGTAACCGAATATAAAATATGTTTGTTATAATGACAAACATATTACTGATTGACTGATTAGCAGTTTAGTCTATACTAAGCTGCAGAAATTAACACTTACCAATACCCGTAAACACTTGTAATACCCGTAAATTGGTAATACCCGTAAATTGGTATGATAAAAAATCATTTCACTAGAATTCAAATTCACAAGCTATTCATAATAAACAAAAATGTAGACATTAACATTCACCTATCGTATTATTTATAAAACCAACATAAAGATTTTGATTTTTGAATAATAAAACTTACAAAAAAAAATTACTCTCATTAACGGATGATGTAGTGGTTTGTTATCTGTGACGACTAATCAGAAGATTCGAATATCATTCACCTTTTCTTTGAAATTAATTGAAAATACAGTTTCCCACATTTATATTAATATAGTACATCCAAAATCCAAAATAAAACCTTATTGTATGTGACTGTTAGTATCCCCAGCCACTGTCAGTTAGAGTTTAGTAATAAAAAAAATAAATAAAAATAATATTAATATATCTTATAACACCCAATTGCAGTTCATCCTATATAATATATATTAATCAATTAATTAATCTTTAGAATATAGTTTATAGCTTATTTCTTATTATATTTTTCTTTTCTTTCTTTTTTTTCATTTCATTTCCCAGCAAAATGTTTTTATTTAATAAATTTGAACCTAATTCATAATATCCCCATAATCATTTATCTCCATTTCATTAACTTACACAATAAATTTTATTATGTTCCGTATTCTTATAAAACTATGTTAAGGTACTTAATTTCTAATAAATTTTTATTTTTCCACTATAGATGGCGTGTACATAATAAATAAATATCCTATGCTTGTTTTATAACAGTAAAGAAATATTCTATTGAATTTTTATTTTATGTACATTATAATTAAATTTATTTCTACTCTTACTCGTATATTCATTCATATATTATGTATATATTAATTACATATAACAGACACATACATATATTAAATATATGTAAAATTGCTATGTAATAATATGAGAAAATTTGCATAATAATAAATTTGTATGACAGTTATTAAATTAAATATTGCTTTGCTATACATAGATATACATAGGGGTTTTGTATAACAGTAAATATACCTCATAATAAGAATAAGAATAATGAAAAGAACAATAATAATAATAATAATAATAGGTAATAATAATAATCATAATCTCACTAATGATTACAATGGTTGGTGTTCATGCAAAGGAATGTAAAATTACCACAGATTGTGATTGACTTGACAACATTGATTGGAATTTTTCAAATAATACACCTGAACACACAAAATAATGTTCTTATAAACCTGCACTATATAGTTATTTAGTACAGTGAGTGAAAATATTTATCTAATTTATTTATAATCTATTTATTTTCGAATATTTCGTCCTTCCTAAAAGTTTGTTATACAAATTGAAAAAATTGTATTATTGTGTATCAAAATAAATCTTGAGTCTAATACTTGAGTCTGACTATCTTGAGTCTCACTAGCAACAAGTGTGGTCGCCACAATATATTTTATATTTTTTATATTTAAAAATTCATTTATTTCAAAGTTGCATTCATATAATTAGAAATACTTATCACTAATGATTTCCACACTACTTATAAAATATAGTCTTCATACTGATAGAATTGAGTCAATTTAGAAGAAATTCCTAAGGTATGCTTAACATAATCTACCCTGGGTTGACAATCTTATTCTACCACTATATAAATATTGCTGAAAGCTACACAATTTAATCTTTTTCGAATCTAAGAGAGAAATTTCCGATATTATCTTCATATTACACGTTACGAAAAACTTAAATTCTATTCACAGTACATTAAAAGTATGGTGAATGCCCATACTAATACTAATATATCGTTCTGTTCAGTGAACATTTTTAATATAATTTATTATCGGACAAGCATGTAGACCAATTTATAGAATTAAATTAAAAAGGCTTTATTGCTACAGTTTAAAACTTTAATTAATAAAATATGGTATACAAAAAAAAAAACTTTCTGCCACATTTTTCCATAAGTCATCTCATTATCACTATACAATATACTTTATAAAAAACAACCTAACCAAGTAGAACTGAAACAGCAAAATCTACACCTACTTCTATTTTACCTTATATTATCATAACTAAAATTATTCTTCTTCTTTTTTCTTCTTGAACTAGACATTAAGTGCTTGTATTTTCAATTTATATTATACTCTACATACATTTTGTGATGATGATGTCCAACATTCATACCATCTTGAGGTATTGAGATAGCTTAGTATACCAGGTTGAGGTATCTTCCTGATGGATGTTTATTTGACCATTCATTATCAATTATTTTTTACCTTTGTCAGTAGATCTTCTGTCATGCTATTCACATCTCCAATTTCTTCGTTTATTTCGACTCAAACGGATAATATCTTAAATGTCGAATTCATAACTGATTTTGTTACTAACAAGTTTCTTATGTCTTAACGTGTATCCAAATATTTGCATTAAAGTTCACGTTTTTGAGTTTGTTTTAGATATGTCCGCGATTGTCTCGATAGCGTATGGACCAACTACAGTTTTTATACATTCGTGTTTTTTTTTTCTATTAACATAGTATTTGTTTCTCTTCTTGTTCGGCTGCTGATTTTCATGCTTGTATTTTTGTTTCTGTTTTTATGTTTCATAATTAAAATCAAATTTACGATATTCGAATATAAAATTTCAATTTAATTACATTGATTTAAGTAAAAAATTGAACTCTAAAACTAAAAACGCTAAATAAAATGAAATAGGTTTGAAATTCGGTAGTTATACTACCAATGTTTGCTGGGAATATTTTACATAGATAGAATTGCAAACATTGACAATGATAGAGAATCGTATATCGTATATAGTCATCAAATACAAAAACAAGCTATTTTAACCATATAATTAGGAATGAAAAGTACGAACTCCAATTGATTACCAAAGGAAAAGTCGAAGGCAAGCAAAATATTCGTAAAAATTGAATTTATGCCAAAAAGGGCTGATAGTGATTGGGGCATATGTCTATACATTGAAATGACCAATTTCCTTTCAAAATTTCGAACATGTAAAAAAAAATACCTCAAAGTGATTGCTCAGCTTCCAGTAGTGAAAATAGTACAAACAAAAAAATATAATTATTAGGCCTATTTAATTGATTTTGACTGCTAATGCGCCCTGAATAGAACAAATGGAAGCAGATGAATTCATTAAAGTTATTTAAATTTTCAGAAATACCCTATAACCAAGAATTTTTAATTTTTGACGAAATATGTTCATTCAATATCCACCCTCACTCTAATTTCATACACACTCATGTATGTACATATAAAATACTAAAACAAAAAATGTATTCACATGAATAGTCAGTCGATTCACCTTCTCAGGTTAATACTATAGTAAAATATTGTAGTCTCATTTCCACTTAATTTTTTTTTTTTTAATTTTTTCTCTTTTTTTTTTGAAATTGTTTGAAAATTTTACACGTTTATCGAGTGATTCAAGATTTCAAGATTATACTTTAATAAAATCTCTCTTCAACTACAAAATACAAAATTTATAAATGGAATTTTGGTAAGAATGTTAGTCGAAAAATTTCAAATTTATTGTCATTTTATGATGGTATTTTGTTTTTAGTATTATTATTGCTTTTTTTTTTTATTTTTTTTTTTTGAGTTTGAATCTCAAAAGAGATTGTGGTAATAAAAGCTCTTTACTTTAATGGTTCTATACACAAAATCATATCCTTTAAATATTGACATGTTATAAAATGTCAATTTACAGTTTGAATGAATTTTCTGGAAATATTGTTAAGAATTTCTGTAATTCAATTTGGCAAATATTCAAGATACTAATATTACATATATAAATTTTTTAATAATTTTAGGAGTAGGAAGCGTTTCTAAATTTGAAGTATCTTTAACAAAATTTAATACAGAGTTGAATTAAAAAATGGAATTTAATTTATACTAATAACTTGTTAGATTAAGTTTGCAATATTGAATGGAAATAATAAATTAGGAAATAAAGAATGAAATTGATGGTAGGTAGTATATATGGTTATGAACTTATTGTAATATACAACAAAAAATGTAGAAATTATAGTGTTTTTTTATTTAATACTGTTTGAATGTAATAAATAAATTTAATTGATAATCAGTAAAACATAACTGTCAAATAGGGAGCTATGCAGCAAAGTTAAATATTTCTTTTAATCAACTCTATATCTGTAAAAATCTAAGCAAGAGAGGAATCTTTAAACGCTTCCTTTAACAGCGACAACTGTCATTTCATACAAGAAACACAATGTATGAAGATACTGCTTGTTAATTCAAATACCTTCTAATAATATACATAGTAATAATATATAGGAATAATTTTTTGACCTACCTATACCTAATTCAATTAAAAATATTATTATATTCTTATCTACACAACTAATTTCCGGAACACTATGGTATAAGACGTTACCATTCGTCTATCTACTCTAACGTCTTCTACCACTCATCTATGGTAAAAGACGTTACCAAGACGTTATTATTCAGATAGAAGGAAATCATTATAAGATCTTCAACTGATATTTTATTCGAGGGAAATCGAAATAAGAACTGTGTAAATTATAACATGTTGAAACCTCGTAATCCTTTTGTTAAAATTAAAACCTTTTTATTGAGCCTTTAAGACTAACCATTTGAATCCATAACTTCAGATATCTTTGTTGAAAAAATATCCCATTAAAAATTTTTGAGCGAAATAAAAGCGAGGTAAAAATTTTAGACTAATATGTTCATGTAGATTTCATCTAACAAAGTTGTGATTATAGTTAGTTAAAACTTCCACATTGACGTTTTAGGATAAATCAATTTTTTATTTCTATTTTTGTTATAGGAATTCTGATATCTCTATGAATACCATTGCAAACAAAACTAGGGGGCATTGATAATATTCTGCAATATTTTGCTCTGCAACATTTGGATAGTTTGTATTTGAAGTTGTTTAGCTCAATCTCATATTTGAATTACGTATATAAACATGTTCAAACTAGCTTCAATATTTAATTGTAGATCAAAACCATGTTATAAGTGGTAGAGCAAAAATGTCCGCTGAATTAGCCAATACCAATCCTATGAAAGATTGTATTTTAGTTTTAAATCTTTTTTTATTTTTTCGGCTCTTTTAAAGCAATTGTTGTTCCCGCGTAGTACCAAATGGCAATATATCAAGGGTACCTGGTATTACCAGCTTTCCGAAAATATATATCTTTAATATATCTTATTCTTTAAGGACGAAAATGACATTTGATCCTTATTGTTTTAATGTTTTTGTATATAAACCGTTATGTCTGTTAATCTATTAGATAATATATAGATATCGGTCTAAGAAACATTTCAACAATCAGCAGATGATGTTAGGTGCAGCCTTTATAGAGATATTGCAGTTCAAAGTTAAATTTTTGAAAAAAAAAAACAATCTTTCGCATCTTTCTTTTAAAAGAATATATCTCAAAATTTTTCAAATGTACTAGTATTTATACACTGTTGTAAAGGCTTCAATTTTTGCTATAAGTCATTCATACATATTTTCAACTGAACGTTAAAATATTCCTCAGACTGTTATCTTACTAATAGATCAACAGATATAACGTTTTATATACAAAAACATTAAAGCCTGAAAGATTCTTTCAAATGTCTTTTTCGTCTTCAAAGTATAAGATGCGTCAACAAGGACATATATTTTTAGAAAGCTGGTAATACCAGATATCTTTGAGATATAGTTATTTGGTCCTACTAGGGTATTTACTTCAGAATCCCCCCTCAGTTAATTTAATTCTCCCTCAAACTTTGTATCAAGACTAAGAGAGAATTTGAAGTTATCTATTAAGTTTTCTATTCGAAGCATAAACCATATGTTGAGCTTGAAAGTACTGTCTAATTTTCCGTTCAACAATCAACTTAAAATAGGTCCTGTATGTAGATATTACTAAATCAAATTTCCGCTTAAATTCTTTGTTTGCTTTTTTTTCTTTTAATTTTATAAAAAAAATTCCAATACTCAATAATCATCTTTAAATTAAATATACTAAATGAACATATAATATATTGAGTCACAAATCTCTCATTCTGAAAATCCTTTTATATTAGTCTGGTAGTATATAGTACTGATGACATTACAATGTAACAAATTTTTATAAAAGCATATTCTCCCTAAAACAAAAAAAAAATCACAAACATCAAATCATTGTAATCTGAATAATTTCTAATATTAAAGTGTTGAAACAGCTCCCTACCCTAACTACCTAACTATGATCAATATTTTCTTTTATATATATTGAAGTAGTAGTAATGGTATTTTAGTGGTTCATTATTATATAGGTATTGAAAGTTCAATTGATTCACATTTTTTATTTTATTTTTAATTTTCATTGTTTTTGTTAGCATAGTTAATTATACTCATCGCTACTCAGACTTGTATACTTACATCTATAAAAATAACAATATAAAATCCTTCCTGCATACAAATGTACAGTGTATGGTAAAAAACGAGAGATGAATGATTTTTGTTTTATACATAGCCAAAACACAAGGTGGGTTAGATTTTATACCGATTGGTACGTTTGACTAGGAAGGGAAAGGGGGAGAGTTAAAGAGAAGGAGAATATTTTATGTAGTTTTAATTACTAGGCGCTTTAACAAAAAATTTGTAAAATCTGTAAGAGAAGTAGTCAAATTGGACTTACAAATATTGAAGATAGTAAACAAAGTTTTAATACGTTCTTTGACATTTACAGGGACAATGAAAAATATTTTCCTACGCTCTTTGATACTTTAACACGAACCGAACTGAAATTTTGATACTTAACTAGTAATATGAAAATAGCATTTTGAGAATCTTATATCCGGACTCAATATAAAATATAGTTATTTAATATATACTGTTACTTAAATAATTGTTACACAAGTATTTTATTTGTTTATGGAATCAGATCTAATAATCAGTATTAACAAAGGAGTCGATCGATTTATATATACTATGTAGTATGTACATCTCTTGATTATAACAAAATTAAAATTGTGCAAGTAAGAACTATGATATAACTAATGTATATATAACTAACTTGCCTATGTCAAGTTCTGAAATGTTTATTATTTTTGAACTAACCAAATATTTATAATTTCCTTGGTAATTAATACGCTGTGATATCCCATTATGGCCCCAAATTTTCTTCTGATTTATATAAATGTCAATTCTACCTCTTCTTCGGAGACGTTACATCATGCTTCAATCTCCATTAATAGTCTATTCCTCTGTTTACTATCCTCAATCACTGTTCTCCAATTTTGCATATTATAATGATTATCTTTTTCTTCATGAATTCATCATTCTGGAAAATATTACGTTATCATAATTTTGAGAGACCAACTAAATTTTGTTAAATAACTCTGACAAAACACAAAAGTAAATTTTGCATTTGTGCTTCTAGGATATTAAAATTATTAAATGTCCCTCCACCTAATGTTTTGACAAGATTTTAATTTTTGTTTTTAGATTTTATTAATTGTGCCAAATAAAAATTAAATATAATAACACGTTATCTACATCAGACCTAAATTCAATAGAAAGTTTGGGTGTTATAATAAAAAGGAAAAAAGTTGAAGTCAATCTAAAAAAAAACTAGATGTCAGTAAAAAAATATGAAATCAGAAAAAATAATCCTTGGAAATATTCCAAAAACTAAATGAAGTAAATGATTGCAACACGGGGCCTAATAATAAAATTATTAAATATATATATATATATATATATATAATATAAAATAATTTTTTTTAAAATTGGTTGTTAATTAAATTTTCAATTATTTTTTGAAAACAATAAAATATTGAAAATACTTGAATGTGTATTTGAATATAGGAAACTAACGGAAACCGATAATATAAATAGAACATTTATATTACAACAACTAAAAACATTCAGATTTTAGTTAAGATACCTCGCTCATCTTAATAGAAAAAAATTTGTCCCATATAAAATAATTCTCAGACTATTTAAAGATATTTTGATGCTTATCCGAATACAATTACGGTATTTTGCCAATGATTTGAACATATAGAAATTTTATAACAGTGTCAATCAAAAAGGACTAAGTAGTAAAGTAAAGTACAAGCGCACGTGCACCGGAGTTTTAAAAATTCAACGTGACTACGAACGCGAATAATTCGACGTGATTATTCTCGCTCGTTTAGCGAAGTATGTGAGAATTCTCGCTTCAATTAGCGAAATAATTGAACGTGACATAAAAAATATTTCAATTAAGAAAACAATAAGAGCCAACTCGGTTAAATAAAAGAAAAGCTAACGGAACATCCAAACGATTTAAAAAGTGAAATTGACTTGAACCGCCTGGATTTGCAAAGCTTGTTGATAGTGAAACCGAACAAATACAATTTTAGTAAATATAGGGGATGAATAATCATTGAATTGTTACATCCGAGAAACAGTGAATGTCAAAGGGTTCATAAACTACGTCAGCTTTATACAAAATTACTGAATTTCCAATTTAGGGTTAAAGTGTGTATTATTTAACAGGTACTAAAAAATAAAAACTAATCTTTTTATTTATCTGTCATTAATTAGGTTAGCTGGAAGCATAAATTTTGCAATATTGATCACAGCCGCACAACAGAAGTATTTAACATATATATTTTATCAAACAATCAGCCAACTAGTGGTTAATTTAACTTGTTTATTTTAATAATAATGGTAATGTTTAATATTAAAATGAATTTCTTCAGTTTTCCAAGGATTCATTAATTTCATTGTTATGAACATTTACATTCACATCTCAAATAAATTATGAATATTTTGGCTAACTTCTGTATCTACCTTACATGTAAATATATCAATATCAATTATTGTTAGGTAGTTAATTGGGAATTTCAGTCAATCTCCAGTTGTCTATGGAAAATTAATTATGGCTTAAATTGTTTTTTTTTTTTGTGCCAAGCCCCGCGTCTAGAGTGGCTTATCTATTTTTGGTTAATTTAGAGAATTACTCGTTTAAACTCGTTATTGAACCGGTTGACAAATCAGTAAAATCACTAATTTTACTTTCCAAGAGTAAAAAGTTTTATCTTGATTTCAGAGTCAAAACTCTGGTCGAGACACTTGCAAAATAAATATTGATCAACCATTCCTATCTACTCCTAATAAAAATTAAAATATTCAAAATAGATTACTTATAATTATATCTGTTAATTTTTGTTCACTACTGTATATATGCAAGATTTTTAGTGGGTCAATGAATTGATTTTCTGAGTAGTGATGACTTGAATTGAGAATGAATAATATATTTTGAATTCAGTCATTGATTTGAAGAACTCTGATAATAATATTGTGTATGTGAAGGAATCGTATATGTACTTATATAAATTCATGAGTACATATAAATTCTCTAATATTCATCATCATTAATAAAACAAAAAGGAAGATGAAATGTAGAATAATAAGGTAATTCCCAAAAAAGGGAAATAGAATAGAAAATGACATTATACCTGAAAGGTGAACCAGTAGAATATTTTTACATTGTATAATTGGCTGTAAATTATACATCAAAGTGATTATTTTCATACCACTTACTTGAGGGAATATTTTTAATTTCTGTGTACACAATCCAACAACACTGTTATATATGGGTACCAGGTATACATTAAAAGAGATCATCATAATGTGTTAGAAATGATGTTAAATAATTTTAGATTTAGGTTGTTTTTGTTGTTTTTTTTTTTGTATATAAAAAGTAATTAAAACATGAAATTGTGTAAAAAGATTTTCATTGCGTGGAGATTTTGATAAAACAACAATTTAATTGTAATATTCATGTTAATGTTTACCCTCTAATCAAAGAATCATTTTATTATTTTTTGTTTTTGTTTTCTTTTTTGTTTTATATTTCTTGTTTATTTTCTTGTTCGGTATCCATGTTATTTCACACTTTTCTTGTTTTATTCTTAACATTTAAAATTGAAGTTTGAGATTATTGTTGTTATTTTCTTGAAATTTCTTTTTTTGTTTACATAGTACATAATATCAAGGTAATGTAACAATGTTGTTTTACAGACATAAAATTTTAATTAACGTTTTTATCATACGATAAATAAGGGTACACTGCTGTTAAATAAATTTTTTTTTCAAATTTAACTTCAATTAAAAAATAAATAGTTTTCCTTATTGTTTGTAAATTGAAGAAGCTCATCTATTTAATTACAACTATATTGTTTACTTATATATAAAGACAAAAAAGTAGATTTGTAATAGTTTTTAGTAGGTCAAAATTTTAATGCAAAATTTAAAAAAATAATAGAAATCAATTTAAAATAAAAAGAAAAATAATTAAGACGTTTTCTCAAATTCGTTCCAAACTTAATTTATTTATTCCCTCATTCTGTGATATACCTAGTGTGTAAGTTAGTATATAAATATAACCGACATACTAGGAATGTAACTCCTAGTGTTCTCTATATTACTTCTTATATTTAAAAACATTATTGCTTAGGAAGTGGTATTCGGTTAAAAGAAATCAAAATTTGAGAGCTTTTCGATATTCTAAAAAAAATATTTTTTCACTTGACATCTTTTTTCTCAATTTTACCCAAAATCTTTTCAAATAGAGTTTTTGTGGTTTAAAACACAACTTTTTCTACAATTAGTTTTTTTTTCACTGACGTGATTAATTTAATGAATCAAGTTGAGGTTCAACGTCTAAAAATAGTCAGATTTAAGCAAAGTATCACCTAAGTTTTTGCCCTATATAAAAAATGTTAGTCGGGAAGTGTTTATTTTCATATTTACTACAACACTATAGTATAACATTTGCTAAGATACAAATTTATGCTATTTGGAAAACTATTTTGTTCTTCATTTCAATGTTTATATTATAAATTTGACTTCATTATAAATAAGTTCTTCACTTTATCGATAATATTCTTTTGGAAGAAAACCGAAGCATTTGCATCATCATACGTTCATATTCTTGCAAAATTGCAATACATCACAGTACTTCTCCATATTTTGATCGAAAAGTAATTGATTAAAATAAATAACAGATATAATGTTATTTTTCAAATAAATTAAAATAAATACTGTTCTGAAGATTATCAGCATTATCCTGTAAACCCATCCGTTGGACATAAGGCGAATTATATAATAATTAAAATTAAAATATATTATTTAAGACAAATAATATCACAAGCTGCTTTTTCAATTTGAATTTATAAACATGACAAAAACATTTTTTTATTAGTTTATCAAAGTCAATTTGGTATCAATTCAATGAATCTATTAATGGTACTAGCTTAAGCATACATTTTATACCATAAAAAATATTACAAACTGCTATTCTGATTTAAACTTACAAGCACAACGATACTAGCTCTACACAAAATTGAAAAACGTAATAAAAATTAAATTGAAGTCAAAATTTGTTCTAAGCATATAAACCATAATATTTACCATTTTGTGGTACTCACATTAACTCATTTTTTTTTTGCTTCACATTTAATATTTACAATCTGAATGATTTACAATTCAATAAGTTATATAATTTTTTGTATATTGTACATTTGTACTGCCTTGAAGAAGAGTATCTATCCTATTATAACACTTTATTATTAATATACAAGTCGCATTGAATTTTACAATTTAATCTCCTAGGGCCTGGGTCCCTCATAAGAAATGTTTGAATGTATTTTCTTTTGTATTTTGTGCAAACTGCAGGACTTTTTTCGTTTAAGATTAAACTATTTGTCCCCACCCACGGAGTATCAGCCACCATTCTTAGGACTTTGTTCTGGAATCTTTGAATTACATCAGTGTTGGATATAGGCTTCTCAGCTTTTGTACCAATTGAGCGCGCTTACAAATTATGTGCTTCTTCCATGTTAAGCGTCTATCAAGATGAATCACCAAATATCTGACTCTTGTGGTATGACTGTACTATTCAAAGTTACTGGAGGGCAGTTACCTTTCCTCAGGGTTAATGTCACACGGATTGACTTGTTTTCATTAACTTTTATTTTCCAACTGTGAAGCCAGCTTTGAATTTGATTGATATTCCATTAGAAGAGATTTGAGCCTCATAATGGATCGATGTCTGAAGCCATAATTGCTAGTTGCTACTTTCACATCTGGTGTCGTTAGGATATCTGGCGTATAGATGAGGTAGAGTGTTGGTTCAAGAATGCTTCCTTGGGGCACACCAGATTGAACATTGAAAAGTTTTGTGTGCAACTCACATTAATGAAGTGATATTATTTTTCTCTTTACCATAAAATTGCTTTATTATATTTTTTATTAAAAGATTTTCCGGATTACAGAAACAATTCTATAGATTAATTTGATTTTTCCATTTATATTATAATGAAATTTATAATATTATTTATTCATTTCCATTATAAAATTCTTTTTTTTTTTTCAAATTAAAACTCAATTGAAATTATTACAATAATGCTCATTATCATCTCAAAAAGTTCTCTCTTTTCAACTTCACATATAAAAGAAAAACTTATTTTAAAATTTCAAATATGCCTCCCCCAAAATTTTCGTACAATACTGTAATTTTTTTTTGTTTTTCCTTTTTTATTAATAATAACGGACTCTAAGTACGTACCAATTATTATACTAACTACGTAAAATTACAACAATAATAACAATACATTAGACTTGTGTAATGCTCTTCAACATTAAAATCATGAGAAAATCATTATCGTAATGAGTATATGAGTATAAAAAGGTGGATTTTCATTATTCATTAAAATAAAGCAAAAAGAAAATATTATTTTACAACACTGTAAGAAAAATAATCAAAATAAGAAAATATAATATAACATTACTGTGAAGTGAAAGCCTTATACCCGTACGACCACATCTTTACTCTTCAACACACATACTATACATATAATAATAACAAAAACAAAAAATTAATATAAAAAAAATGTATTTGTTATTCAACTATAAAATATTAAAAAACTTTTAAATCAAAAGTAATTTTTAAGAAAATAAAACAAAAGTAAAAAAGGAAAACACCAAAGAGAAAAAAATAATAAGTACCATGATATTATACTTAGCATGTTGGTATACAATATTGGACAAAATATAGGGATTCATTTTTAAAGTAAAAGCAAGCATTAAAATAATTTTTATGATCCATTCATTAAA
This sequence comes from Argyra leucocephala, assembly GCA_963942445.1. Classification (NCBI taxonomy): domain Eukaryota; kingdom Metazoa; phylum Arthropoda; class Insecta; order Diptera; family Dolichopodidae; genus Argyra; species Argyra leucocephala. Next base: position 42,528,665 of record OZ012678.1, read on the forward strand.
ATTTTTGCACTGCTCATAATAAGTCATAAAGATAAAATTATTAAAACCAAAAACAAAATAAAAACAATAACAAAAACAGAACAAAAAAACCAATTTCCCTCAAAAGACTTATTCTCTTGCTCTCTTATAACTTGCTCTTTACAAGGCTGTTAATAAATTTATAGTCTCATAAAAATTCAATCCAAAAAAGAAAAAAAAAATTTAACAATACATTTTAAGAGGATTTTTGGGAACACTTTTACCTCCATTTACACACCACTTCAATATCCTTTTGTATAAAGGTAAAGAGAATACCTTATTATATTTTACAACAAAATACAAAGACAACGTATTTCTTATATCAATTATATTTATATTAAAATATACTACCCCAATTCAAAATTGTTTACCTAAAATAATAATTTTATAATTATAATCATTTTTTAATCACCTTATTGAGGTTTATCAAGCCCACCATAATGTTTTTTTTTTTTACATGATTTAAAATTACATTTACATTATTCAAATGAAGGAAAAATTATAATCATTGAAAAACAATTTTCGTAATGAATTATCAAATTATGGCATACTTTTACATACTTTTATTATTTATCAGTATAATTTAAGTTGATAAAATAATTTAGTCAATTAAAAGCTAAATAGTTAGCCAAATTAAATAGCAAATTGAGTGAAAAGAAATTGAGTTTTTTGCTTACTTACACTTAAGCTTAAATGTATCCCCGTACCAAACCCAGTAGAATTGTACCTCATTTGGTACAATTATACCACAAATTTCAACAGTGGTTTGTACTGAACTACATAATCCATAAAAATTATATAACTATATACCGATTCAATACACATCTTTTTGGTAATATTTTTTTCTCTCTCCTAACTGTGTTTATTAATTATTTCTAAAAACGAAAATAACAGAAATTTATAAGTAATTGTGACGTTTGCGGTTTATTCAAATCTTACAATCTAAAAAGTAGGAAGGTCTAGTTCCATAGGACCAGATATAGCAGCATTTTACATTCCAGATCTAGTGTAGAAGTTTTCCTAATATATCAAAAATAAATAAATAAATCCACCAACATAACCAAAAATATTGTAATTAGAAAGTATGGAATCAAAATTTGGTAGTAAATTACACTTATATATAGAAAGTAACACTTAAAAACTGAGATATACAAAAAAAAAATACAAATTACAAAACTTTATAACAAAATTTATAAATCCATGACTGAACTGAAAACTTATGTTCATTATTTCTATTAATGTTTGATTACATACAATCAATCCTAGATAAAAAAAAATTCAATATGAGATACCGTCAACCGTCATTACTTTGCATATTTCGCCTTACACATATTAGAAAATATTTCTGACTTAGCTCTGGCTCTTAAATTCTCTTCAATATTGTCGAATAAATTTTTCGCCTTTTTTTTATTTCTGACTTAACACTTTTCTTTTAGTTTTACAAGATAATAGGATATAGATAATAGCAAGCGTATTATTTAAAAACGTTATTATGTATAAAAAGCATAGTACAAATTTCACTTTCAACCACTTCACAACCGATTTTCATTATTTTTCTTTAAAATGATATAGCTATTTAAAAGGAGACGTGGCGAAATCAAATATTTTTTTAATTTTTTTAAATTTTCAATTAGAAATTTCAATTTAAAATTTCACCCCATTATACTTGAGTCATTTTAACATACAAAAATTTTAATTTGCTGGAACAAATTTTTCTGTTAATTAAACTATTATGTACATATAAGGTAAAAAAAATTTGATATTTAAACACATAAAATGGGGTTCAGTGTTTGTCATTATTTTTTCATAGTTTTCATAGACTCTAAATAATTTATTATTTAAAATAAAGTATACCTCCAGTGTGTTACTTTTATTTTCCTCTCAGGGCCCTGAACTTTGTTCGTTTCTAAAAGAAATTTCAATCAAGGAAAATTTTTAAAAAGGCTTCATAAAAATTCTGTTATTTTAAATAAACACACAAACTTATAGAACAAAGTACAAAAACAAAACCACAAAAAAAAATTGAAAACAAAACAGAAAAACAAAAATCAAATCAGATAATACTCTTCAAAAATTATATAATAAATGTTAGTTCATTTGCTTCTGCTATTTAAAAAAAATATATACAGTAAAACACAGTTATAGTCATTCGCTAAATTTCAGTAATATTTCTAACTATAACCGTTTTGAAAAAAAATTGCATCTTTATAAACAAAATCAAATTCAATCAAATATCTTTCGTATAACAATTTCAAACTTTATTTTATTCATAAATAGCAATTCTGTTATGTAATCACAAAATATAAATATTTGTAATAAACAGTAGAAAAAGACAACATATAAATCAGTTTTTTAATAAAATAATTCACTTTTTACTTATTTTTTTTGTTTTATTGAAAAAATTAGCATTATATTTTAATGTGACTATAAACGACATTGATTGTATGAACTTATGAAGTTTATTACTTTCTTTCAAACAAATTGTTGCCTATAAACGAAATAAAGTACATCGATCTACTACGTTGAGAGTAATGGCATTTTAACGTGTTAAGTTATATTGAAATTAGTATTAATTCCGTCATAAAGTATTAGGTATTATACTTTAATTTCATTATAAAGTACATATATAATATATTCAAGAATCAAGCTATTCAACTACAATTATACCAACTACAATTATACCAAAACAAAAATTTCTTTTTATATAAAATCGTACTTGAAAGAAGTGCTTCCGTGCGATTGCACAGGGGATTCACTAGTATGCATATATTATTTTACTCTGCACTTCTTTGCTTTTAGTTAATATTTACTAAAAAGCTCACTGTAATGAAATTATACAAAGTTAAATTGAAGGAGTGTTTCATCCGTTCAACACCCCTACTTTTCATCTACTTTTGCTTGCTCTAGTAAGCTGTGGAAAAATATAATAGAAAACAGAAGAAGTCAAACAGAAAGCACAATTCACAAATTACTTAGGGCTTTCTAATATGTATAAAAAAAAACTAAAATATTTCATAATTAGGTGATTAATCATGTATAAGGGGGATTTAATATTGAAAATTGATTTAACCATTAAGCGGAGTCAAACTTCTTACTAATATAATATATTATTAGATTTTAGTTGGTTTACCCTTTACCACTGTAGTCCCAAATAAACTCATTATATTATAATATTCTCTATACCTTTGATTATATAGCAACAAATTAACAATAGGCCAACTGTTTTGCAATCGATTTGTTATTTTAATATTATATAACAATTCACTGATAAAAATCTTGTATTAAAAACGCGTAAAGTATAGAATGCCATTGCAGAGTAAAGATAAGAAAATAATGGTCATAAAAAAGGACTTGATATTTCTAAAGAAAATTGAATAAACTATATAGAAGTGTATAGTACTGTATATAGGAGTTTTTTTTTTGTTTTGTTTAGTGTTGTTTTTTTGTTGTCTTTAAAAATAAAATTTTCTCCAAAATCTTTACAAAAATATTTTATTCTTTATTAAAATTTGAAGATATTTAAGAAAATTTGAAATATATGTAATTTAAAAAGTTTTTCAAGTATAGTAAGAAAACAACAAGTTAAAATAACTAATACATACAAGCAAAAAAAAATATGATCCTTAAAAGGTAAAATTAAAAAATTTTATGATTCATTAAGAAGATAAAATTCTATTGAATTTTTTTGTTTTAGTTTTTTTTTTTTTTTGTAATGTTCTTTGCCATTTTTTTTTTTTTTTTGAAAATGTGTTATTATTGCAGATAATAAAACAAAAAAATATTTTTTTTTTAATGAATCTTAAAGATTGGGTTTTGTATTAAAATTTAAAGATTCAGCTTCAATTAAGTGATTTCTCTTGATTATCGTAAAGTATCTGAAAAAAAAAAAAATCTTAAGTTATGTAATTAAAATCTTACAAAGATATCTTATCTACTCCTTTTTTTTATTTTTCTGGCAAACCCTTTTTTTCTTTAATTTCAATAATAATTAAAGTTTTATTTAATAAAAAATAATCGGTGTTAATTATTATAACTAATTTCGAATATAATAAAAGAAAAATCCCAATAATTCGATATTTCAGATTTTTAACAAACGCAAAAGCTTTGAAAATTGATTTCCTCTACTCTTGTAAGTATGTACTAAGTTTTACTCTATTATTAATTGTGAATGGAGCTATAATGTATTTTCTTTGTAAATTTACTTGTCTTTAATCTATTGAATCGGAGTGTATATACATAAGTGTATATGTATATAGAAATTGTCTACTCATTGACTTAATTGAAATTACAATCATTTGATATGGGGTTTAAAATAAAATATAAAGTGTTAAAATATCTTTCAATTTTAATGATTCATAATATCTTTAGAATATTTTATTAATTTATTTTTAAAATTTCATTAAATATATTTAAAGTATTAAAAAGTTTAAAATTCAAAATATTACAATAATATTGATTTATTGACAAGAAAGAATTAAATTAGATTTTTTAATTTAAAACAACATTTAAATAACAGTACTTATAAATACCTCAAAATAAAATTTAATTTTAAAATTATTTCTAAATTTTCTATTTTAACAATTGATTGAAACCACAAATAGAATTCAAAACCAAATAATTTATACAAAAACGAAAATAAATTCCTATAATAAATTGTTTATCTATCAAAAAATTATTTATCCATTATATAATTTAAAATACTAGTGAAGCCCCTTTGCAATTGCACACAAAGTAGTTCTTTCAGACACAATTTTATGAAAAAAAAAAATATTTGTTTTGGTATAATTGTAGTTGTTTTCTGAATCGCTGGATTCTTGAATATTTATACTTTACAACGAAATTAAAGTATAATACCTAACCTAATACTTTATGTCGAAATTAATACTAATTTCAATATAACTTAACACAATAAAATCCCATTACTCTCAAAGTAGAAGATTGATTAATTCGTGTTTTCACATTGATATATTATGTGAAAACACGAATTTAAGTGGGTTTTAGGATTTTATTATAGAATATATTCTGAAGCGTATTTAAACAATTGATTCATCAGATTTGGCTCATAATCAAAAACTATTCGTCAGTTTTAAAGATAGCCATTAATTTAAATGGACTAAGATAGTGTACTGCTGTACCAAAAATTAGAGAAAAAAATTGATAAGATGTAGACAATGTTATTATCTATGCCATCTTGTTGATAATATTATAAATACCAATCCCTAATATATATCCCATATTTTTTTACTTCTTTAGTGAGGAAATTTATTTTTATTTACATTACCTATATTTATTTATTTACATTACCTATGTACCACAGAGCATTAACAATTCATTTTTAAATATTTGACAACCCCATGGCTCAATGCCGGAAAATATTTAAAAATGTTTTCTTAGGATTTGTCCGATCCAACATTATTTCCTCTGTCGGATCACTACGCTTATTTCTTTTTCTTTTTTTTCACAGAATTGAAGAATACAGCCCTCTCTTCAAAAATTTTACATAACTGTTTACAAAATTTATGTCGTACTTTCTGAAAAAGGGGAAGTTTCAGAAGTTTTACAAAAATACTCTAAAGTTTTATTCATTTTTCCCAAAAATTTAGAAAACCATTCCAAATTTATGTTACACCTTACGGAAAAGGTTCTTGTCTTGAAAAGTTTTTAAAAAAGCATCTATAATAGTTTCCAACAGCAGCTATATGTACAATAAATTAAATTAAATTTTTTGTAAAAGGCAGATATCCCCGTTTTTGAGAAACAAACTTTTGAAAAACGAGATTTTGATAAAACGAGATTTTGAAAAACGAGTATTTGTACCGGACCCAAAATAAAATCATCAATTGACCTTTAGTTAGTACTTAACAACAGAAATGACAATGGTTTTGAAACTTGTCCTTTTGAAACCTCAATTTCAGTGAAATCTACTCTTCAAGATACTTCAAAAGATAACTTCCAAAAATATTTCAAAAGACTACCGTACAATTCAAAAAATTTTTTCAATATTTATTAAAAACGTACTATGTAGATTCATCATCATTATCCTCTAATCCTATCTGTGGGGCATAAGCTGGAATAGGGTGGAATATGTATAGGTCTTAGCTTTCTATGAATGCAAGGGATTAGTTTTCTTTACCTTACCGAATTCTTAAAGATGCAAAATTAAAGAAAAGTTGTTGGAAAATGTAGTGACAATAATTAGGTCCACCTATAGTGATTTATATTTTTACAAGATTAAATTTTGTGAAATGAAAGAATGCATTTCAATTCTCGACAATCACGATATTTTCAAGTTACGATATAATGTTTTTTTTTATTAATTGTGGCTTTATTTAGAATTTAATTTAATTTTTATTTGCAATATAATTCAAAATTTTGCATAATTTAAAATTTAAAAATATTTACTCTAAGTTATTCTTCACAAAATCTGTTACTAAAGGCATTAAAATTATTCAAAGCATTTCACAATTATTGAACTATATCTAAAGGCGTTGATCTAAAGGCCAAATCCATTTCCGAAATTACCTAATGCCATTCACGTCCTCTATATCATCTAGTGGAAGAAACAAATCTTATCTCGCATGTGGTTTTAAACCCGTGTAACATAATTGACCGATACAGCTTTCAACATTAAATTTGTTGCTTTTTCTGCGATTTTACCAATTTGACTACAGACACTTTTTTTCTATTTTTTTTACAATGGGAAGCTCCATGTAAACATGATATTTTGAGATTTGTTGTACTTCACCGTTTGATTGTTCAAAATGAAATTTTAGTTTTTGTAGATTACCCATAGTATTAGTTTTCGCATTTGGTATTATTAATTTCGAATTTGGAACAATTATATGTAGATAAGCCTTTGAGCGAACAATGCATAGCTCTTGTGATAAGAATAGACATCGCATCTGTATTTGCAAGGATGTCTTCTTCTTCATTATCTTGTGTTGCCTCATATCCAGAAGCTCACATAATAGTAACTCCGATTTCTGTTTTTGCAGTTATTTATGACCTTTGAAAGAATTTAAAAATTCATTACCTTCTTTTAAGAGATTAAGCTTATTGTAAATTATTAAAATAATAATCATTATTACATTTTTTAGCCATTAACAAACTCAAAAAAAAAAATTATTTTTATTAAGTCATTATAGTTTAATATCACTTCAATGATGAATTTCTGAGAATTCATTAAATCAAAAAATATTAAGAAAGTTAAAAGGAAGGAAGTTAAAGGGTAATATAATTTCAACATTAAATGGGCCACATTTCGAAAGGGAAAAGAACTTATAAAGTTGGATTGCAGATTTGTCTGTAGGATCAACTGTTAAAATAAAATAAAAAAAAAAAAATAATAATTTAAAAGGAAAACTCCTTAAAAGGAATAAAAAAGTAAAAAGTTCTTTTAATTAAAAATTTCTACTTTACCATCATTAAAATTTTATCCTTTAAGAACCCTTCTAAATTATCCCAATAATTCAAAATTATTTTTTTTTCTTTTATATATGTATATGTTTTCCTTTTAATATATCACCTAAGAGCATCATCTACATAACATACAGTTGTAGAACTCTATACTTTCCTTTTATTTACTTAAAAGCATTTTTTTTTTATTATTCATATTCTTCTCATATCTTTTTACTCCCAATATATTTAAGTACCTATATTTTGTATATTCTCTTAATAAAAACCAACTATACCGCTTTATATTTTTCATTTTCCTTATGGTTGCATACTTAAGAATTTATGAATCCAACAAATCTACTCTAACTTATGTCTGACCTTTTTGAAATAAAAAAAAAAAAAAAAAAAAATCCCACAAATACAAAAAAAGAAAATAAAAAAATATAAAAACATAAAATGAAATGTTTTTAAGAGTACCAGCCTCATAAAAAATCAAAATCAAAGAAAGTCTTACCAAAGCTTTACAAAAAAATTAAAACAAAATAAAAAACAAGAACTCCCAAAAGATCCTAAGGATGACTAACTCTATATATTATTTTATATAATCTTATATCCTTATTTAATTTTCTTTCTGTATATTTTTTCCTGTCATTCCCACCTCTCTTTTTTCTCAATCTATCTCTCTCTGCCTTTCATTAATTATTTCAACAATCGTTGAACATTCAACTGTAAAATTATAACAGCTCGTCAAGGTTATTTTATTTATCATTATCATGTATATATATATATATATATGTAGAAAATAGGAAATACACTATCGGTAATCGCATATAAAATCGAAAAATATAAATCTGTATATATACAAGTAAAATATATACATGTACTTATATTAAACTACAAAGCTTATAAATAAAACTTGAACACATAATATACATGTATATGTGTGTATATATAATAAATATTCTTTTGATAATCTAGATTTGTACTCTCCTTTCCTTCCCTACACATTAAGAAACCATACAATTTTTAACAATTTTTCATACACCACATATGTTTACCCCAAAATCAAAGACCACATATAAGAATTTGTTTAAACCAAAAACAAAAAAAAAACAAACTAAAAAAAGGACATTAAACCAAAAAAATTCATTCAATTCGAATAGTTAGAACCGAACCGATCTAACCCATATACAACACACATTGTGGATATAAATTTTATATTTAAGCTCAAATGCATTTGGTTTCTAAAATATCCTTAATAATATACATATACATATTCTTAAAATTTTGTTTATAATAATATATACAAACACAGAAAAATTTAATGTACATATGTATGTTATAGGTATAAATGACAGAAAATACGGGAAGAAATATGGAAAAAAAAACATAAAAAAATAAGCTGAAATGAACAATCCAGTTTTTGGTCTCAACGATAAGAAATTATAAAGATATTTTTAAATATATAAAAATTACGTCAATTTTCTATATAGACTTTCTATCACAGCACAATGATATCCTATCAATAAACATAATTAATTAAAAATTATTCTTAGATATTCATATTATTCTTGAAAGCTCATTTTAATAAGCTTATACCATTAATTCATTTGAGATATCCTTGAGAGAATCTTCATAAAAACCACGATTTATACAATATCTGTATCAATATTTATCCATAGCTTAATCGGTAGAAGCGCATAAAATGCAATGCAATCAAACGATATTTTGCACATATACGCTTAAAATCCCGAAACACAGAAAGTGAAAAGTGCAGTTTAAAATCTCGTAGGAAGGAAATGCAAACAGATAATTCTTGACTTATGGCTTTTCTTCTAGATGATAAGTCGTGCGAATGACTCTCAAGTCATTGATATCAAGACTAGAGGTGAAATAAAAAAATAAATACTGCGGCAATGTTTATCATTTCAGTATATGCTAAATATAAGCTGAATTGTTAAACACTATTGCAGTGTTTATTTTTTGATTTCATCCTATTATACTCAAAGTTTAATATCAAGACTATTGAAAAAGTTACTTTATGAAAAAGTTATTGACATCAAAAAACTAAAACAGATTTGGAATTACAATGGTTAGATAATGCAAATTATTACAATAATTTTTCTCCACTCCCACTAATTTCTGTGATGACAACCTGAATAGTAAAGATTTTTAATGAAAGTCTGTCGTCAAATATGATTATTGTGTTTCCCCGTTTTGTTTTTTTTTATGGGGATTTCTATATAAATGCGACCTCTTCTGATCTATTGTGCTCCCCGTTTATTATCTTAGAATTGCAAGTCTATGTCCTTGATGAACGCTATTATTGTTTTGATATCAATTTTAGAATTAGTACCCTCAGAACTGTTTCCCCTCTATGTTATTCAAATCTTGAAAACCGAATTCACCGTTTTTTGTTTTGATAAACTCTTTACGCGACTTTGATTTCTTGTAACACCACTGTATTCAAGGCAAATGCTTATGGCCGACTTATCTTAATTTTTTTTCATTATACCCAATTTTATGGAGCTTTTAATACATTATACATGCAACCATCACTTTTACAAAATTCAGAAATTTATTGCTTCTCCACTGCCAATCAGGATTTGCAATCTTATAACAGAACAGACTTGATTTGTTAGAATTAAATGTCTTGATTATTATTTCACTAATGAGAATTAAAAACTCCAACTCAGTTGTGTAAAATACTTTCGGAAATAGTTTTGCTCATAATTTTGAATTGCGAAAAAATATTGATATGGTAATTTTTTTCGACGAGATTTACTATTGACGATATTAACATCCTTCACAGAATTTATTACGTACTCCCTCTATACCCAAAATACAGTGAAAAAGAAATGATTAGCTGGCCTGAACTGGTAATGGCAGACAAACAGAGTGCCCTCACTGTCATGCTTGGTTCACGCACTCCTTATTAAAGAACACCATCTTTGAAGCTCCTTATTTTCACCACAGAAAAATAAATAACTTTGAGTTAAAGGCATAACTTGATTTGATAGTAAAGGAATTGGAAAAATGATTTTAAAAAAACATTAATAGTATTATTAAGAGATTTTGGGCCTAACCAAAGTATGTAATTTTATTTATTTATTTCGCCTTAATTATAATATGTTTTTTTTTGTTGTTTTACAGAGTTTAATTTTAGTTAGACCTTATACTATGTATTTACACCCATGAATCTTTTTATTTAGCTTATTACGATACTTTTATTTTATTTTTTGTTTTTAATATTTAGTTTTAAGGAAAAAATGGCTAGACAAAACCTTCTTAAATTTATTTTTAATATAAACCTTACTTAAATCTAACCTACAACTAACTAAAATTATCCTAACTTAATCTATAATCGCTGCAATGAGCGGATTTTTTGAGTATTGACAACTTTCCAAAAAAAACGGGTAGCATTTTATCAATATTGTCGAATAGAGTATTTACATTTGATAATTCGTGCAGTTTTCCTGTAGAAAAATAAAAAGGTTTAGAAAGTATCATTTTTAAGATTTCATTTTGCTTTCTTTGCAGTATTGGTAAATTTATTTTGGCGGCCTGTGCCCAGATGAGGTAGCCGTATGTAAGCGCGCTCCGAAAAATATGGAATTAATTTTCAAATAAAAAGAAAAAAGCCATCGCATTTGGACATAACTTAATCGTCACAAATGTATGTACATACATACTTGTTCACCATTTACTAAATTCAAAAAGCATTTTTGAATTCATATTTTATCTTAGTCTCTTCAAATAAAAATAAATATGAAAATATTTCAAATCGAAGCTCTTTAATAAATAAGATTATGAAGATATTAAAATGTGTACTCCATTACTAAGAAGATCCTATATCATATACTGCAATAACATCTCTGAACATCTAAAAAAAAAAAAAAGAATTTAATGAAATGCACGATTTTAATAATTGAAAATCATCATGACAGTTAAACTCTGTTGATATTTTCCACTCTGAATTAAAGTATATAAATAATAAAATATTTTCCAAATTTATTATTATATTATACTAAATAAACAAAAAAGTAAAATTGAGTTGTATTAGAGAAAAGAAAAATAACCCATATTTCTATTTTCTTTTAACAAAAATAACCCTTTTTTTACAGTCAACTAATTTTGTCGCCAAATAAAATATTTCCATCCCCCCCAACCTCTTATTAAAGATTTTTTTTTTTGTGTTTTTGTTATTTATTTCTTTTTGTTTATTATTATTTTTATTATTATTCTTTGTCAAGCCCTTATTACATATACATATACTACTGCTGGATACAATGACCCAAATTTAATACAATCCAAATTATTATTTTTATTTCCCTCTGGTCCATGTATTAGACCATTACAAATGGTAGTCCTTCCTTCCTATAATTCTGTACTTATTTTCTGTATTTGAATTTTCAAATCGTTACGGAAATTACACTAAAATCTAATAATGTAAGAAGAAGAAAAAAAACCAAAATTCGTATTTTTAAATTTGCTAAAGAAAAGCTGTGAAATTTTTTATAGTTTCTCCTACGAAAACTTCAAAAAGAAGGATTTAGTTCTGTATTGAGCATACATTATCGTATTATGTGAATATTTCTTTCTAATTTATAAAAATAAATTTAATAAATAAAATATTGTTTATTTCTGTTTTTTTTTTTTTTTTTTTGAATTTATTTTTAAATTATTGGGATGAAAATAATGGTACAACGCTGTTGGGTGAAAAAATCAATTACTCTAATATGGTAGTAATTGATTCGAAGCAATCAATTGTAAATGTTTTTATAATAAGCTTGAATGTATTAATATGTATTGAATAACGACCTATTACTAATCTTAATATTGAACCTATATTGTTAAGTTTCAAGATGAAAAATTAAAACATTTTCGGACTGCAAGTAAATCAAAATATGCTTTGGAATGACCATATTATTTTGATATTGCGAAAGGCATATTTAGATGTTTGGAGTTGCTACGCCGATGTAAAGCATACTTTTCAACTAACATTCTGTTTATTGTACATATAAAAATTTTATACGACCTAAGATGAACTAAAATTTAGATCTAGAGGTCCTTCAAAAAATGCTTTGAATTATCTAGACAGAGTACAAAAATGCGTCATTCATCGTTTCATAGGTGATATGAATAATTCATCAACCCTTACTTTACTTATCTATTATTGTATTTTTAGAGTATACAAACTCTTAATTATTATCTTATTGGTAGAGCAGGTTAGCACTATCGTTTGACCACTAACTCTATTTTATAGATACTTTGTAGAAGTTGGAAAATTTATTCATAGTTAGAACATCTATGAATTCATTTGGTGGTAATTAAAAATGACAAAGGGTACTGGACCTGGTCGAGAAAGCTATACAACATTTTTGGTTCATCGGGAATCGAACCTGGAACTTTTCGGTTGAAAAGCAAGCGCTTTACCTACTGCGTCATCCAGCATGGCGCTTCCCTTTAAAACAACTTCAGCCCAACACTAGGAAGGCTTCAAGTGCCTTCTATAACATGGAAATACCAAGTGTTTCAAAACTTGTTCATTTATTGTAAGATCTACTAAAATGTGAAACATGCTTCCATCTCACGTGTTCCCCTCCGATATAGAAATGTTCCATTATATATTTTTTTCAAATTTCAAAAAGGAATTCAGGTTTATCTCCAACTTACCAATTCTGCTCTATCATCCTATATCCCTTCTAATCCTTTTCCCTGTACCTGAACCTATAAAATATTTTTTTTAAAGGAATCCTTTTCTAGTGTTTGAAAAGTGTGTAAAAAAACAAGAGAAAAAACATTATGTAATTTTTTAGCGGTTCTGGTGTATTGATCAGCTGCCATGTGTTATTTGATCGACAACGTCTTCCTTCGTTTGAGGATTACAATAAATTGTAGAACAATACGTTGTTTGTACAGACTAGTTTTCTGAGTGTATATGACCGTTCCATGTTTACTTTTTTTCATATGTCTTTTGATATGAGTTATTCGATACAGTTAATATTAAACTTGTTCAAAATATTCAACATAAATTATCACAAGAGTCCTAACACACTTCTACTTGTATATTAACAAATAACAAATGTATTTCATTCCTTTACGAATTATTTCATTTTGATTTATGTTATTCCAAAGTATGATCGACCCTGTTGTTACTTAATATTCAACTTAAAATTTCTTAACTCTTCTGAAATTCTGTTTTAAACACATTTTACTTATAATACCTTGTATGGATATACATACATATATGATTTTACGAGTATTCTTTTTATTATGAGAATTGGAAAATATTGGAATTGAAATTGGTACTTAGAATCAAAATTATATACTTATGAATACACATACTGACATACATACATTTCCATATATATATATACCTAAGTACACATAGTTTTTCAATTTATTTATTTAATTTTTTTTTTTTTTTGCAATATTACTTATTTTAAAATTAAATTTTGAGCATCACGTTCTTTAAAATCACCTGTTTAAAATCTTCCCGAAAGAAAATATTCTGTTTTAGTGTGCTTTCAATTGAAAAATAAACAGAAATTTTCTTAATTCAAATCAAATGCAGTAGCAGCAGTTTTTTTTTACTTTCAAATCACAGGTTGTTTTTATTTTTTAATTTAAAATGTGTGATTTTGTCTTTTGAGTGTGAATAATAATTGAAAAATGTGATTTGAAATCGAATTGACATTTTTGTTTTCTGTTTTGTTGTTTTTTATATACATACATACATAAATGAATTGAAAATTCTTTTAAACTATTCTTCAGCTCTGATGAATAAGTATAAATGATTCTAATCTATTTGGGAAAAAAAAAATTCAATGAGTTAAAATTTGTAAATTAAAGTTGAATATTTGTATTTTTAGTTAAGTGTAACTGATTTAAGTTGATAATAGTTGTAAATAAATTTTAAACTACAATTAAATAGAAACATTTTCGTGAAAAATTTCAGAATAATATCATTCGATTACAAAATTCAAATTTTCAGTAAATGTGAAAAATTTTGATTTAATTGAAGAAAAAGAAAACTGCTATTATGAACTATGCCTTCTTAAATATCGTAACTCCATTTTATCTGAATTGTTACCAGATTATACTCTCATTTATCTTATCCCAATCAGAAAGGGTACTGGACCAGGTCGAGAAAGCTATTTGATATTATTTTGGGTCATCGGGAATCGAACCTGGAACCTTTCGGTTGAAAAGCAAGTGATCTACCTACTGCGCCATCCATCATGGCTCTTCCCTTCAAATAACTCCAGCGCAACATTAGGGAGGCTTCAAGTGAAAGGAAACCTTGCTTCTTACCTGACAGAAACTAAAAACCAAATAGTAATTCCGTCGACTAAAGCACTACTGTCCAATATCTACAAACCATCCTGAATCCCAAATTAACTTTAAATCCCCTGGTCCGCGATCAAATAAAAAAAAAATTAAATATTAATCAAATTGTTATACGAACTAATTAATAGGAAATCGGATCACTCTAAATTCAACAAAATTTTAATCTTCAAAAAATGTGCAAAATAAACTTCTTAAAATTATGGTCAACCTCACTTTCCATCATAATTCAGTTGATATACATTTAAAATCCCAAAATATGACGGTAATAGACAAATTTACTATTAGGGTAAACAAATTTATTGCCAACTGCTCCAAAAACATTTTAATTAGGAAATTGGTCGATAATTAATAAGTATAAATAAATTGTAATTTATTTTTAGAAGATATTTTTTTTTTTTTTATTTTGGTGTTTTATAAAATAGCTTAAGTCTAGTTATAAGTTTTTAAGTAAAATATAAAAATACTAATAAGTTGTTAAACAAGATTTTTGTATTTTTTCACCATTTTTCATTAATTAAATCAAATCAATTAAAATAAATTGTGAATAAAACAATAAATGGAATATAAAATAAATCTAGAATAAAACAAAAATCGTACCTATATATCGTAATAATCGTAATAAGATAAACTATAATCTAAACAGCAATCATCTTATTTATATTTTTTAATATTCTTTATTTTTTCGGGTTCATTTTTCTTCAGATAACAATAATAATAAATTAATTGTACATACATTAAATTTTTTTTTTTTTACACTCTTGACAGTAACTTAGGGTGAATCACCTTTACGTGAATTTAGGTGAATTTCGAATCCCTTTCGGTGAATTTCGGATTTAAAGAACCCATTTTCGGTCCTTCTCGGAAGTTGAAAATATCACCAATCGAAAGAGCTCCCTCGATTTAGTTAATTATTTATTTTTTCTTTTTAATATGAAAATAACGGCTCTTTCCTCTTTTAAAAAGCTTATACGCATGCTATAGAATACCCGTTATAATTGTAAAATCTAACTTTTCATTAAATCCACTCATTCACCTTTTAAATTCTTTAAATATAAATGCATTGCTAAAACAGAAGTTTCCTATTCATATACATATACACATACCTATTTATGCATCCACTACCGGTTTAACCGAAATACTAAAAGTTTAAAATATTAAAATGACATTCACCATTTTAAAATTTACAAAAACATAACACAGCATGTCACTATTTATTATTTTCAAAGACATGTCATTTTCCGTTTTCTTTTTTTTTATGTTAAATTGAAAATATATATAATTTTATGGAAATCGGAAACATAAAAAATAAGTATATATATTAAAAACCAAAAAATATATGAAATCATCGCAATAAAAAAAATTATAGGCGAAGAATTGTTTTTACTCTGTTAGAAAAAAGGATTTGTAATTATTATTATTATTTAATAAAAACGAGAAATTTGTAGGAAATGCTCTAAAAACAAAAAAAAATAAAAAAAAATTTGAATTTAAAATGTTTGTCATTCAATTTTAGTTTCGAATGTTTTCAAAATTTATTCATAAATTTAAAAAAAAAAAATGTTTATTTGCAATTCTAAAAATTTGTAAAATTTAAAAACTTTATACGCATTTGTACATATACAAACATAATAACAACCTCATAAAATAAAAGTTTAAAAAATTAAAATATTTGACAGGGTGTTCATTTTCTATTTATATATATATATATTTATTTATTCTCCTTCTTATTATTTACTTTTGTGTGTAACCGTACTTATGTGTAATTTATAGAAATGTCATTCAAGATTTTCCGTAACGTAACACATTATCTAAATCAGTCAATCAACTTTTAGAACTTTCATTGAAGTTTAATATTGCAAGTCAGTTTTGAAATATCCTAAACAATATAAACCTTTCTCTGTTAGTAAAATTCAAACATAAATATTTTAATATTAATCATATTTTTCTGATTGGCTAAAGTTTTATGGCTGGTACTGTAGTTACATTATGTTAATGAGATTTATTTGATATAAATTGTTTTTATGTAATTGACCAGCATAATATTGTAAGAAAAATAACCAAAACAAGCTGGTTTTTAAATCGACTGTGTACAGTTTTTTGATCTTTTTTGAATTTTTTATTCTAGTTTTTGCTTACCTACTTTCAAATTTTTTTGTTTAACTATCAAAATTTAAAGAAAAAACAACAACAAAAAAAGTTGTCAAAAAATTGTTCTCAAAAAAATTTAGATTAACTTAGAACTGTTTTGGACAATTTTGATCTGAACACCAATCAGAACACTTTTGGACAAAAAAGTGCAATTAACGGAAACTACTGAACTCAAAAATTGTGTAAATAAATTTTATATTTTTCGACGAATGATGAAAATTATTTTGACATTGAACAAACTATATACAAATTAAAAAATATTTAATATTTTATAAAATTCACACAATCAAGTAAATATTTTTTTTTTATTTTACTACTCTAAAAAAATTTAATTTTGTTTAACCGTGATATAGACAAAACATTAGTTTTGGTATTAAACATCAGACATTAAATTCTAAAATCAAATTTTATAACATCTTAACAGAATAAATTAGACCCAAATAAATACACAAAATCCGAATCCGAAATCCGTTTGAATTTTTTAATGAATTTTTTAATGAGCTTTTGCACCCTCAAAAAAAAAAAAAAATAGTGACTTAAATGAATAACTCCTAAAGGATTAACCGACTCTTAATATTTCTTCTTGTTTTATTCCAATCTGATTTTGGATATTTTATTATGGTAGTCTGTTGTCGCTAAGTAATGTTGTTAACAATGTCCTTGAAAGTATCCCCATTTTGTGCCGCTTTTTATTAATGATCATACTGTAAGATCTTATTATGTATGAATTCCAGAATTCAAAATGGTTTCCCAGAATACACCGAATATTCAAATTTCTTCAGCCTCATTCAACATATTCAACCTCAACAATGTAAAGTAAAAAATAAAAAATCCTACCTCAAAGTAATGAACAACTCAGAAGAGAGATAACAGCAGAATGCCGTAAAGATTTTATTTCGAAAGATAATGTCATATTCACAAAACATCCTGTATTAAACTACATTTTGATCTTACATAATTTGTATATATATATATATATATACATACATAAATGATGTACAAAAGTAATTAATTTTCAGTGGGAATTGAAGATTCTATGTCAAAACTTATATTTCTCTATTTAATCCTTATTGTTGATTTTTTTTCTCTTTTTTTTTTTATTATTTTCTATTTCATCCTATTTTCGTAAATCTTTCATATTTCCTTTATATATGGATCATATTCATATATACGTACATATATATAAATTTACCATTAGGAATACAATTCATGATTATGGATGTTAGATAATTTTACAATGTGATTCAATTCTAATACCGCATATCCCGGTATTTAATTTTTTATAAATAAAACCGTTAGAAAAAGGCAAAAACCCACAAAATTAGGTTTATAATGAAAGAAACAAAAATTTTGAATAATTTAACATAATATATATTATGTATTACATATATAATTTAATAATATATTATACTGTACAATAGTCCTGTTGTCTATGTAATATGAATTAAATCTTTTATTTGAGAAACCACTGATTGGTTAGTAATTCACAGATTTATTTCATTGATTTTTAACCAAGAACTATACAAGTTAACCACTGCAACAGAATTTCTGTTATCTAATGTATGTGAGTAATTAAAAAAATTTCTAAACCTGAAATCTAAATAACCTTATTTAACACAATTAGTTAATTTCATCCTTTTTTGACGTTCTAAATAGAACAAAAACTAATAGAGGATATATTCAATAGTTTCTTGTCAGTGGTTTCACTAATAGAAAATAAATAATCAAAACTTGATTTACTTTCATGTCAAATATACTGGAAAATTAAGTAATGGAATCACACTGTTGGAATTGACATTGATATCAACCTTATCCAACAATCAGTAAACCCATTAAAGTGATTTTTAATGACATTGTTGGAACTATTAGAAAGGAGATGAACTCTGATTGACATAAAATAAAATCATATCAGCTTCAATCCAGTTATGTCCGGAAATCGATAAAGAGCAAAATATCAAACTACTTACTTAGGAAAAAGTTTAAAATAAAATTGGAATAGTGGACACTTTACTGTTTACTTAGCAAGCACGAAAGTTGTCAGACACTTGATAGTACTAATAAGTGTTTAATATTTAAGTGACGACTAGACTCAGTGTGATTAGGAGGATGTACATATGAGAGCCTAGACGTTTTTTTATTTTATTGACAGTAATTTAGTAGAATATATTTTCGTAAATACATATAGTATATATGTACAATACATATTAGGTATTATTTGATTTATCATTTCAGTCGAGACTGTCATTTAAAATGATGGTATAAATGCATGTTTATACGGGTAGAAAAGTACTAGAAATCTACCAAAATTTATGGGTGAGGGGACATTTCGGTAAGGGGTAAGCAAATCTACCAAAATCTAAAATTTCTGGTAGATTTTAGACGTTTAAATTTTTTTTCTGGGAATATGTCAGTGTCAAAATATTTTTATAATTTTTTATTCACAAAAAATAAGAAAATTGTTGTTGACAACGTAATTTTCGGATCGAATATTAATCAAATAAAAAAATATAAACTATACAAATAATAATAATAATGTTTAATTGACACTATAGAATAATAATAAAAATTTATAATATTTATTTCTTTGCCAATAATTTCAATTGCGGCCATATTGATATTTCAATAATCAGCGACAATGGCAGAAATCTACCAGGTTTTTTTTACGTATGAACATGATGGTAGATTTCTGCGGCAGATCTGCGGCAGATCTGCGGCAGATTTCTGCCTCGTATAAACATGGACTAATAGTGTTAAATGATGGAATGACAGTTTAAATGATGAGATATCAACAAAAATTTATTTGGACAGTAAGAAAAACAACAAAAAAATTCAAATTAGAATAGTAAGAAAAACAAAAACAATTTTTTTTTAAAATTACAATTTTTTTTTTATAGTGTGTGGGATTTTATCAGTTTAAATGACAGTCGCTCAAATGATGAGAAAACTAAAATGATAAATGAAATGATAATCTGCAGTTTGCATGCTACTTTAAACGAAGTATTTATTTATTTATTAATCAACTAATTAAATGTGGAAACCAGATATGTCAGAAATTTTATAAATAAATACTAGGAAAAATATTAGACAAGAATATAAGACCATATCAGTCAGTAAAATATCTCTAAGACATATACTTTTTTTTATACTCACTTTTTTGTTACATTTTCGACTTACAAGCTTGCCCGAGGAATAGATGGACTATTATCTATTTTTTGTGTTGTAAAGGAGCGATATTAGCGTCCGCACATGGCCTGGTATTGTGGTAACCAGCGACGAATTTATGTGGCTACTATCCCCTTTAAAACTAACTAACTAACTTCTTGTTCATTGGTTGGCAAACATATTTTTCAACAATATATACACAAGCATTCTTCAACACGATAAAACAATAAAAGACGGCTAACGAAGCCAAATAGAAATGAATTCAAAAGTGCTATTTTTTTTTTTAAACAACACGCTGGGTGGCAACCGAAAGGTTCCAGGTTCGATTCTCGACGAAGGGAAAAAATTATTTATAGATTTTTCGGCCTGGTCCTGTACCATCTGTCATTGGGATAAAATAAATGTTAATATTTGGTAGTTTTTGTTGAAGGCAAAATACTCTGCAATATATACAGTTTTCCACATTTAAAATTAGTAAAGATACAAAAAAAAAATTCTAAATATTGTATGTAATTGTGTATTCCACTCTCTATGTAAAAGCAGTTAGAATGTTCATTCCACAGACTTGGAACTAAATATATAAAAAACAAAAAAAAATCTTAGAATTAGAATTAAATTATGCAATATAATATGGTTTCACATGGAATTTAAAATTCCCTTACATTTCATGGACTTTAAAATTCATCTTCACACAACTTATAATTTTGTAGCTATTTACACCTCATCATTATCATTCCAAAAACCCGCTCCCTATTTATATCCAGAATTATTTTTGATGTTGAAAGGCAACTTACATATACAGCCTTGTAACATAAAGTAGATTTTAAATATCTAAATTTTCAATTAATTAATTTGTTTACACTCATCTAAAATCCAGTAAATTCCATAAAAACGTAATAAACCAACAGTCGAACGCAATATCGTACACAATAATTTTCTTTTCACAGTACATTGGTGAGATATGTACATGATATTGACAGATTCCATTCAATGCAGAATATAAGCTTACCAATAATGCTATATGAAAATTTTGCAATTCGTTTCCCAATTAAAAATTGTCTTTATACTTAAGTCTCATCTCATCACCAATTCTTCTCAATAATATTCAAAAATACGATATCATAATTAGCTTAATTGACCGTAATATTATTTTATTTTCTTTTAAATCACTCTGTAAAAATATGCAAAAAGAAAAAAAAATCTAAATATTAGAGCTATATCTATGTATTTGTATATACATATACATAAATATTTAAGGATATGAAAAAGGATCAAAATACGAATACTGTATGATGAGGAGATTGAATTTGAATCATTTCATTTTTATCTTTTAGGATCTTTAAAATACATCTCTATACAAACGTGTAGTACGACAATGACATAGTCATGACGACAAACTCTAGAGAATAAATATTAAACATACAATACATGACGTGGATTCATGTCAGATTGATATACTTATATCAACACATTTATAAATATGCATTATTCTTACGTTTTCATGTCGTTTTCTGTTTTCCTTTCTTGTTGTTGTTTTTTTTTTTTTTTTTTTGGTACATATTCATTAACGCTACAATGAATTTAAATTATTGTACATTTTATCATTTGAAAACAATTCACAATTGAAAACAGAAAAACGAAAAAAAACAACAATTTTAAACAGGTTGAAAACAGAATCAACCAACATATTCGTTACGTCTCTTAATTTTTTTATTCAAGCGAATTGTAGCGATTCTAATTTTTTTATCAAAAAAAAAAAACAAAACAAAACAAATTGAAATAGAAAAATTTTATTTAACGTACATAGTTATATGGTGTATTTTGTTTTTATATTCCTTTATCGTTTTCCTTTGTTTAAAGATGAAGTTGGAGAACTTTATTTTGTCAAGTGATTCATTGTCCTTGTCTATATTTTAATGAGGTCAGAATATGTATTATGTGAATTATTGTTAGGAATTTTCTTTTGTACAAAAATACAAAAGTAGGACACAGGAAATAGGATAAGTGTTTAGATCCACTTTATTCGTATGTATTTTATTTAAGTTAATATAGATAAAATGTATACAGGAATTTTAATATGAAGGAGGGTAATACGAGTTATTTTAACAATAAATAATTTCTTTACAATGTGTTCTACTTTTAAATTAGAATACATTTCGTAAATTAAGTAATATTACTTAAATAGATTAAATTTATACTTAAATAGAAATTAAATTTAAATAGAATGGAGTTTTTTTTTAAAAATAAATGAGTATAATTTTATAAAATTTTTATTTTGTAAAAAAAAAAATAAGAAATAAATAAAAGATTTTCTATTATTATGTAGGTTTTGAAGCATATAACTTACTTACGTACATATTTGCTTACTTATCCGATTCAGTGCTACACCTACAGATCACATAGGTTTTGAGCTAATGCTTTTATAACTGTAGTTGCTCTATATACGCGACTACTATGTATGACAGCGAAAAAGCTGTCACATGGTTACCCACGTCAAAGTATTAATATTTTGTATTTTTAAAACACCAATTGACAAAATGACGCAACTCATTTAAGAAATTTAATATGCATATAAGAAAACAAAAATGCGTCATCAAATCAAAAATAATTTGCAAAAATAATTTGCAATAATTTTGTATATTTTAAATATTATAAATGTCATATTTTTCTCATTATAAATAATTTATTAAAAACATTCATTTGACAACGATATATAGTTGTGGACGTAATCGTTTTCATTGAAACGATATGCATTTCCTCGTGACAATATGTAAGTTATTTTATTCTGGTATTAAGTTATTTATTTAATAAATTTTTTTACAAGTTAATTCGTTGAAAACCGTAACAAGACTGATTCTTACATATTTTCTTATTCTATCAAACAATAATACAATTTTATGCTGACCCTGCAGCATAATAATTGATAATTTGAATGTGTTAACTTGTATGTTGTTTTATGGGACTTGTAAAAAAAACTGAAATGTTAAACATATTACATAATAAAAGTATGCAACTTCAAGTTATATTCCGAAAAGCTATCCTTCAAAATGTCCTTTATTATTGTTAACAAAACCTCGAGTTTAACATTTGCTATTCGTTTTTAATTATCGCACGCAAATAAAATAAGCCAAAATGCAATCAAATAATTTTAAAAATTTGAGAAAATTTAAAATTCAATCAAAACTAATTTTATTTGTTTTCAAGTCCACACATATCTTACACATCAAGAATCAAAAAATTTATTACTATACAATGGATTTAAAAAAAATATATTCAAATTCTTTAATATTTAAAAAAAAAAACACACATTATCAAAACATTCTATAAATTTACAACGTTGTTATGAATTTAGTAACAAAACAAATCATTGAAATATAACAAATATACAATCAACATAATAATTTCCCTACGTAATAAAAACAATTTACAAAAACAAAAACGAATCAAAATAAAAAAATCTTTCATTCTTTTAACGAAGAATAATTTGCAAATTTCCTTAGTTCTATTGTGAATTGAAATGTCAATTATAATATCAATTTTATATATTGAAATTTCAATTTAAAATGACATTTAAAATAAAAATGTCAACATTTTTTCACCTTTTTTAATTGAATTGCATTTTGTAACAAGAAATTGTTTATATTATAAAATGAATATATATATATGTGTTGAAGAGAAGTGGAGATAGTGGACATCCTTGTCTAACTCCTATATTGGTGTAGAATGGATCACTGATCTTACCTCTGTGTTGAACTGTTGTCTCTGCATCTTCATACATCGCTTTGATGATGTTGATGATTTTTTCAGGAACTCCTTTCTTTGTAAGTGTTCTCCATATTGCGCATCTCTTGACTGTGTCGAATGCTTTCTTAAAATCTATGAATAGTAGATATAGTGGGGCATTCCATTCCACTGATTGTTCAACTATGACCCGTAAAGTATTTGCCTGGTCTACACAGCTTCGGTTTGGTCTGAAACCTGCCTGCTCTTTCCGTAGTATTGGTTCTAGTACTTCTTCTAATCTTTTCTTTATAATAATTGCTATTATCTTATGAATAGTATTTAGAACCGTGATTCCTCTCCAGTTGCTGCAATTTGCCAAGTCTCCTTTCTTAGGTATCTTGACAATCATTCCTGTCTTCCATGATGGTGGTATATTCTCTTCTATCCATGCTTTCCTGATGTGGGGTTCAATTGTTTTTGCGAATAAGTCAGGGTCCAGTTTGGCTATTTCTGCTGGAATTCCATCTTCACCTGTTGCTTTGTTGTGCTTCAGGATATTGATTGTAGCTTTGATTTCTTCTATATTTGGAGCTTGAGTAGATATTGGCAGTCCCTCAGTTGGGTAGATATTTGCATTGTCTCTGTTTCTTATGTCTGCTTCATTATTTGTACTTTCTTCGTTGCTCAGTTCTTGGAAATGTTCTCTCCATCTCTTTAATTGATCCTCTAAGTTTGTGATGAGCGCACCATTTTTATCTTTAATTGGTTTGTTTTGTTGTTCCGACTGGTTAGTTAAGTTCTTGATTATGCGATGCAATTCTCTCAGGTTATGTTGCTGTGCTGCTTTTTCTGCTTCTCCGGCTAAATTTTGTAGAAATTTCCTTTTATCTCTTCTTGCTGCTCTTTTTACTGTTTTCGCTATTTCTTCATATTCTCTTCTTGATGCCATCCTGTTGTTTATCATTTTCTTCATTTCACCTCTTCTTTTAATCAAGGCCCATGTGTTATCGGTTATCCAGATTTTTCTTTGTGGTTGTGAAATTCCAAGATTTTGTTCGCTTGTTTGGTTGTAAATTTCCAGAATCTCTTCCCAAGTGTATTCTCTATTATTTCTAATATTTTCTCGTAACGCCGTAACTATGTCAGCTCTTACTTGCGGATTTTTTAAGTTGTTTATATTTATTTTCTTCTTTCTATATCTTCTGCCTCTTCCTTGTTGGCTTAGTTTCATTCTGAAGTCCCCAGTTAGTAATTCATGATCGCTGTGTATATCTGCTCCCCTTCTATTTCTCACATCTAACATTGATTGTTTCCACTTCTTGCTGATGCATATGTGATCTATCTGATTTCTTGAGATCCCGTTTGGTGTTGTCCATGTGTATTTGTGGATATCTTTGTGTGGAAATAGACTCCCTCCGATTGCTAGGTCGAAAGTCTGACACAACTCTATCAATCTTTCCCCGTTGTTGTTTCTTCCTCTTCCTAACCCGTGTTTGCCCATTATCTCCTCAAGTCCATTGTTGTTAGATCCTATTTTCGCATTCCAGTCACCCATTAATATTATGATATCTCCCCTATTTATGAGTGCTAGCGTTGTTTCTATTTGTTCGTAGAAGTCATCCTTAATATGGTCTTCAGCGACATCTGTTGGTGCATAGCATTGAATTATTGTTACATGTCTTGTCATATTTCGAAATCGCCCTATAACAATTCTATCCGAGACTGCCTTCCACGAAACCAATGTTTGTCTCAATTTCTTTGATATTAGTATTCCGACTCCACTTTCACCCCCTGTTTCCCTTCCACTGTAAATTACCATGTTTCCATTCTCCGTGTTGATTTCTCCGGTGTTGTTCCATCGCATTTCACTTATACCTAGGATGTCCATATATATATATATGTTAAAAACTATGAAATAATTTAAATTTAATTCCATTTTACACAGTAGCGCGTAAAACCTAAAAATTTAACAGTATGAATATTTGATCGATCCAATAAATGTGTACATTCAACACAATTCCACTAAAAATTATATTTTTGATATTTTTGTCACTTTTCTTTCAATCCTGTTTAACCTAATCGTAATATTGACGGAATTATCAGTTGGTCATGTTAATTTCGAAACCAATTGCTGATGCACATTAATTTCACTTTATTGTGTTTTAATCGTTATATCTTGAATAAAAACTTATATGTCGTACTGACATTATGTATTAAGTATATAATAAAGTTTTTTTTTCATACCGATCGAAAAATTACATTAGAAATATGATTGTATTATTAATTTCCATTCTGTCATGACTTCATTTAACTTGCGAAACTGCGTAGCCTAAACGCAATTGACTAACTTGGTTGGAAATCAAATTGGGTTTCCAAATATTCTTACCAAAATTGTACCACGTACAAATTATACAGAATGGTACATATTTTCGGAAGAGCTGGACGAAAATTAGCTGGAATTCCTATGAAAATAGTAAATTTTTCAAAATGTATCAATGTTTGTTTTTATCGGAACATGTACCTTAAATGTACCTAATCAAAAATTAACGACGTCATAGTTTTCTTACTATATTTTTCCTTAATCAATTCCTAAAATTATTCCTACAGTATTTCTAACCTTTCTTCCAACAATGTTTCCACTCTTTGTAGCATGTATTATTCCTATAATTTTTCATATGATTTTTCCTACAATTTTTCCTACGTTTTTTCCAATACTGATTCACCTTGATATAACTGGAATTCCTGAAATACTTGTTGGATATATGTTGGTACTAATTCAGTGTTTTTTAAGTTAAACGAATCATTGTTGGAAATAGAAAAGGAACATTTTGTACGATAATGTTTTTCTAATGTGTAAATAGTTGTTCCAATATTGTTTCCATTGTATTTTGTATGTTGATTAAAAGTATTTGTTTATTAGTTGGAACATTTGTTGAAAATATCATTGGGTACTAATTCAGTGTTTTTTCAAGTAAAAGAAATAATTGTTAGAAATATTGCTGCTATTACGGCTTAAAACAAAAAATTGGTATGACATCATACTGAGCTCTTAAGGGTACTCGTACAGTCGTTCCACTAGTTTTCTGTATTCATGAAGAAAAATGATTGGTACTATACGGAAAAAATTGCTTGTGGTAAAAATTCTGAAAAAATCCATGTAAAATTCCTAATTTGAATCAGGAAATTTATTTGGTACATTTAGTACTGGTAAAAAAATTCTAAATTTGATCAATTGGGAATAACACAGCTCTAATTGGAAATAATAGATCATATTTGCCTGGATATGGATATGACACAATGCATCTAAACAATTTCTCTACAAAAATACATATACACGTTGATAATTTTTATACAGTTTTTCAATATACATATACGAAAATATTGTACAATACTTGTTAACTCTTATACTGTCAAGGACTGTTAAGACAAATAGTTTTGTTCTTTCACATTCTTAATGTCAACGATGCAAATAAAATTTTTTATATGTCAAATTTTTACTGTGAAGAATTATGAATCCAAAAACCTTTGTTCTGCCTTACTTACTACCTCTTATTGGGTTCTGCATTATTTTTTAATATTATTATCATCTCTTTTTTTGCTGGCTTGTCTCTAAGTTTCCTTATTCATAATTTTGATTAGAATCTTATTATCATTTTACTTTAAGATCTCATTATCGTTATGAAGTACTGTTATTTTTGTCGTTCTATGAACTTTTTTGAACTTAATTATTTTAAATACTGATGAGTATGTCTTTTTATAATCATCATTATTCTCATTTAAGTTAACCATGCACATAAAAACTTTTTCATTTGTAATTTTTTATAATTTTATTCAGTCATTCGAAGGCAGAAATAAAAAATATTATTTTTTTAAATGAATTAAGAATTGAGAAAACAATTTTTTTTCTGAATAGAATTTGTATGTTCAAAGTTACAAATTAAAAAAATATATATATATATACTTACAAGATAAGTTATTATAAAAAAAAAATCATTTCAATTTTTTCTCTAGTGCCGATTTAGAGATACTTAAGAAAAAAAAATTGAATAGTTTAAATGTACCGTACGTGAGTAGAATAAAAAAAAAAAAAAATAAAAATTGTCAAAATGTTTTTGTTTTTAATAATTATGTGATTATTATCGCTATACACATTATCATCATTCACTATGAATATGTCTGATTATTTTAGAAAATTTTATTATAAGAAAAATTTATTTTGGTGTATTTAATAAAAAAAAAAAACAAATATTCGCCCAAACAAAATGTTAAACAAAGAAGTTTGTTTCGACTTAACAAACGCCACTGTCATGATTATAGGAAGCTTAAATACTTTTTACTATAAAATAGCCTTCTTAACCTTTGATACAAATTTATTCAATCAGAAGAACTCTATCCACTCTCTATCCACATTAGAAGAACTTTATATTCACTTAAAAACATTTATACCACATTCATGGAACGATCAGAGATAACACATATACTAATTCTTTTCTCCTATTACTCCGCGTGGTAGCATAGGGCTTCGATAGTGAACCTCCATTCCTCTCTGTTGAGTACTACTTCCTTAATATCGTCCCAGGTATAATTGTTGACTGTTAATTCTTGATCGATTGTGCGTCTCCATGTGTTGTATGGTCTGCCGGGTCTCCTTTGTCCTTGTGGATTCCACTCTAGAGCTCTTCTTGCTATATCACTTTCTGATTTCCTTAGTGTATGACCTATCCATTTCCATTTTTTCCTATTTATCTGTCTGTTGATAGGTTCTTCTCCAGTTATCATCCATAAATCTTCGTTGCTAATTCTTGCCGGCCAGAATATTCTGCATATAATTCTCAAGCACTTGTTGATGAATACTTGTAGCTTCTGTTTGATTCTGACCGAAGTGAGCCATGTTTCACTGCCATATATTAATGTTGACTTAACACATGCTCTGAATATTGTTAGCTTTGTTGTTCTCGATATTTGGTTGCTCCGCCATATCTTCATTAGGCTCCCAAATGTTCTTCTTGCCTTATTTATACGGCTGTTGACATCTTCTGTTGCACCTCCTCTTGATGTTATAATGCACCCCAGGTAGTTGAATTCTTCTACGTATTCTATCTGTTGTCCACTCACTGTTATTGGCTCACTGTAACTATTGTTTGTCCTCATTGCTTTGGTTTTCTCGATATTTAATTCCAGTCCCGATTTCTTTGCTTCTTCCTGTAATCTGTTGACTTTGTTCTGTAGGTCCCTTTGATTTTTTGATATGAGGCATACATCATCTGCGTAATCTAAGTCTTCTAAGTTTCCGAAGAGATCCCATTCTATTACGTTTATTCCAGTGCAAACTTCTCTTAGAATGTCGTCTAGTATTGTGTTGAAGAGAAGTGGAGATAGTGGACATCCTTGTCTAACTCCTATATAACACATATACTATAAAATAAATATGAAGAAATTATTAAAACATGATCAATTACCGTAATGAAATTGGAACTGTGAAGCCAGCTTTTATTTAAAACCTAACCTAATATACACATTTTGTCCAAACAATGTAATATAGGAAAAAAACACCACAGAAATAATTTGTCATATATGTGCATAGATTCGCAAATGATACTACTAGTTGAGGCTAATTAGATACAGATTTTAAATATCGCATTTTGATTTGTTGAAATCTAAATAAGATACAAGTTGAGACTGATACAAATCAACTGAAAATCGAATTTTAATAATCGGTTGAAAAGTTATTTTGGTTGTTGTATGAAGCTGTCGTGAGTAATTGTTTTGGTATATTATGTATATTCAAACATTTTGTGCAATGTACGAACAAATTTTATACAACTTAATTTATTTTGCTTATCGTTAACGTATTGTGTACTAAACGTTAGTTTTTGAGGATTTATTTTTGATAGACGATAATATCAAAAGTAGTTACATGATTCACTCATCATGATTTTTCAATCTAGGTGCAGACATGCAATTTTTAATTTTTAAACAGTTTGATTTTACATTTGTGTTACATTAGTTTATATGAAAGTGCGCAGACATAAAATCAATTGCAGATGTACGCTGTTTAATATTATAAACTAATGGAACACAAATGTACATTCAAACATTTACAAATTTAAAAATTACATGTCTGCGCCTATTCTTATTGTTTGTTATAGACTGATCCAAAATTGTATGGATTCCCTTATATTGGATTAATTTTTTTTCAAATAAAAAAATAATTTAGACTCTTTACATTTAATATTTTCAAATCTTAATTCCCACATTATCTTCAATTATACGATTGAATTAGAGTCTTTGAAGCAATTTATCATTAATTTAAAAAAAATGAATGTCATCAACGTATCAAATAAATAAATATATATTCAATTTGTTATTTTTTTGTAATTTCAAAATCTCAACTGTCATATATTTCATTTCACTGACCTAAATTATATGTAAAAAAAAAAGAAAAAAGCAAATCTATTTCACTATCTAAATAAAAGATAATCAATCTGATGGGGCAAAAAAAAAACAAAAAAAAAACCTAAATACACTCAATTTTTTTTTATTTTATTTAAAAATAGAAAATTTCTAACGATAATTTTTATATTTTTATTTTCTTTTTTACATCCACTCATTCACAAATTTACAAATTGAAGCTTCATCGTTATTAGCTGCAATGGATCAAAGCGCTGATCCTTGTGTAGATTTTTTTCAATATGCTTGTGGTACATGGAATAAAAAGCATTTAATACCAGAGGATAGAGGCTCAATTAGCACATTTGAAGTAAGTATACACAATAATATTATTTTATATTTTACACACAGTCAATGACATAATTATTTATACAACTTAAATAATGTATTCTATGTGAGAATTAACTGGTACGGAATATAATAAAATTGAATTTGAAATTTTTATAATTTATTAATTTATTTAAAAATAGAAATGTTTTCAAAATATATATTTTTAAAAAGAAAGTTAAAATAAGGTTCAAAATTATTTACACATACTGCCTTAGCATTGCATTCCACTGTGGAGTTTATTTTCCTAATCCCCCCTCCATTCTAGTCGATATTGCAACATTATTTACCGATTCGTAACTTCTTAAATTATGCAGATCAGTTTGAATATCATCAATTCCATAATTCAAGGTCTATTTGATTTGCTCTAATTTTAGTATATGGAACAAAATTATGAATTGTGTTTTGGTATAAGTTGAAACATAAAAAAATAATATAAACTAATAAACTTATTTTGTTCATCCTGTTACACAATTTTACAATATTGGAAGTTACTTCTCATCAACTAAATTGTTGAGGAATTTCATCAATCTATTTCTAAAGAATTTTATTAGAAATCGTAATCCAAATGATTCGTATTATATTATGAGTTATATATACATATTTGTTTATTTATTTATATAAAAGTGGGATATGCAGACCAACTACAGGTCCACATCCCTTTCGGAATGTGGGCCTTTATATAGTACTTATTTGGTATATGTATATTTTGTATATTGTACTATATTTATTGATTTTTAATCATTATGTTTTTATTATTTATTATATTACTAGTATAATGCCATTGCTAATCTAGTAAACAGTGCAGTTTAAAAAAGTATACACATTACAACTCAAAACGCCAACAACAATAAAAAGTAAAATATATATATCATAATGTACTAATATTATTTTCTTACGACATTCTACTTCTACCTACACCTACTTTCATGAAACAAAATTTAATTGAATTGAATTAGTATATAATAAGATATTAGAACCAATGTGGTTGTATTGAAAATTACTTTTCAATAATTTTCATCATTTGAAATTTTTTACTATACTAGAGTGCTTTACCTCTCAGCTACCGAGGCACTTATATATATACTATATATATTTTTTTTTAAAATTTAATTTTTAATATATTCTATGATATATTCTGCTGCAGTAATTCTGATATAAATTAATTCAATATTTTATTAAGTAATATAATGACTAATTACATAATGAAATACCTTATTACATAAAGTAATGCCTTTCCATAAAGTAATGCCTTATATTTTAGACTGTATCGAATTTGTACGTTATCATATTACAAAATTAAATCACTGTCTATTTAATTGTCCCCTGTTGCAATAGTAATGTTTATTAAATGTACTGTCCTTAATCATATTTCAATTGAAAGTAAATTAGTTCAACGTTTTCAATGCAAATTTTTATCTATATAAGGATTTCTCTAAATTAGGAAAATATTTTCTTTAAATAAAAGTTACCGAATCTTCATATATTGTTTAACTTAGAATATAAGAAATATGATTTGAAAATCATTCAGTTAAATCCCACAAAATTATATTATGAACGTTCAACGTTGTGTAAATAGAATTGTAGCATTGACTGTCATTATGTATATATCACAGTATTAGCCATCCTAATGAAGAAAGTGTATATTGCTACAAAAATATAGACATCTGCAGTCAAATAAGTTTATTGGTGAAAGGTAATTCGACTTGAATTAAAATATCACTACAAATAAGTTCAAATAATAATGAGCAAATATAATACATGTCGTTTTGGAAATTTTAATTAAATCGTACGAAACGTAATAATAACAAAATGTTCTGTTTCCCAAAACCAAAAGCAGAACAATTGATGAAAAGAGTTTAAATAAAGTAATAAAATAAAAATAATGTAGTTATAAATGACACTAACATCATCAACTGCGAGTAAAATGAAAAAAATAGTATGAAAAAAGTGGTCTTAATTTTGATTCGTCTTGGTCATAATTTCGATGGTCATAATAACAGCCACAAACAGCAAGTACAACAACGATTAAGGGTTAATATAATCCGTATGAAAACATTATGTATACATAATAGAACTAAATAATATTAAAAAAAATTGTTCAATATACACAATAACAGTTAGAAAACATACGCCACCACATATGAAAATCAAAAACCTAACGTTGGGGTACGATAAAGATCAAAATATTTAAATTCACTGAAAAATTTTTTTATCAAATAGTCAACCAAAATTGAATAATTAAAATTTTAATAAAAGTAATAATTGTAAAAGTAATATTTAAATTTTGACTAGTACTGTATTATATACATATAGTTAATAATACATATGTACGGCTGTGTATAGAAATTACATACATATGAATTGGTAAATGGAACGTTTTATGTCTACAATTCAAACTATGCCTTAAACCATTTGTAATTTTTTTTTTTTTACTATTTTATAATTTTTTTTACTTATTTTTATTTTTTTATTTTGTTTTTTTTTGTGTGTTTTTACTTTGTAAAACGTGACTTTTTTATAACTCTAGATTTCAGTTTAAAAGTAAAATTTGAAAATAAAAAAATGTTTTATTGGTTTTTTGTTGTTTTTTTTTTGTGTAGGTTCTAGCCGACCAATTGCAAGTTATACTAAAAGGAGTCCTAGAAGAATACATAAACGATCAGGATAATGAAGCGACAACAAAAGCAAAAATGTTTTATAGAAGTTGTATGGATTTAGGTAAGTTGAAAAAAAAAATATAGACAAAAACAGTGTTGTAATATAGAAAAATATTGGCCAATAATTTTTCAACTCAAGATTAGGTCAGAGAAACGGATTAACATTCTAAACTTATTTGAAAACTAATGATAAAATAATGAAGTGGTTACAAGTACTTTATAAATCTTTGGACTATTTTAGGAAAATAATTGCTCTATGCAAAGGCTCATTTTTTAAATTTTACCTGGACTGCAGAGGGTTAAAGAAAATCGGAAAAATAATTTTTGGCCAATATCAACTGAAACTCAATCTATGTGCTTTCTTTAAAACTTGTTATTTAACCAAAATGATGTACCTAACCAACGGTATTTATTGGATTATTATATTATTAAACTTATCATTTTCGAGTAATAGCTGGCCAATCTTAAAATTGCAGTATAAAAAACTGAAATTTTTAACTTTAATTATATCGGAAATTTTCGATTACATTTTATTTTCTTTAAATTATTTTGATTCATTCAACCATCCTTTACAACCTCGCTATACACAACTTTCATGTTAGAGTTGCCGGTAGTGATAAGGAAGTGATAATGAATTATAATTATACCTTAGATAACACAATAACAGTTAGAAGACATACGCCACACACATGTATAGAATCAAAAACACTAATACTTGTTAACATGCATGATCTAAAGAGATAAGCTATATAACAACAGCTGCTCTCGTTTGCAATACTACCCAATGGTTTAAGATTTAATGAAAATTTAGTTGAAATTTTTCCTCAATACTTTATAGAAGTCAATAAAAAGAGCTAATGAGCTCTTTATATCCCAACGGTCATGAATTTATAGGGTATATTTTATATCACACTTGGTATAATTTTGTTGGACCAATCAAAAGCGTTCAACATCAATAAATCGTACAAATACAATCATATGACTACAAAATATTGCAATTCGTTTTGTTACATTACAATAAAAATTTCCATCCCTGAAATGTAAATAATTAATACAAGACCGTATATTTATAATTTATCGAATTCGATTTTTTGTTTTTTGTTAGATGATGAAAAATTGAATCTAAAAGTAAAAAATTACCTACTGTCTACTGATTCTGGTTCCATGTGTATTTATTAAATTAAAAAAAAAAAAAATTTAAATTGAATTTTTTTTTTTTTTGTTTTTTTTTTTTTTTTGGATAAATTGATCACGTAAAATCAATTGCCTAGGCTATCTTTTATTACAATAGTTTGTAATATTAGTAGAAAAATTAATGTTAACGATAAGAATTTATTTTAAAGAACTCTTCTGAAAACGTGTTTTGATAGTTTGAACTTTATTCTTGTATAGGAAGTAAAAAGGTTTAAAAAAAAGTAATTTTGTAAGATATTGAATTCTGCAAGTAATTGAGCGGATAAAAACAATTGTTTAAAAATGTATTTAATGAGTATAATTTAGAGTGGAACTTAGTAAGATAAGTGATTACTTATTTTACATCCGACAATAGCATACATCATCAGATTGAATAGACAAAGTGAAATAAATTTATTATAAGTGTAGTAATAAGTAATCATTAAAGGGTATAATTTGAAAATTGTCTCTTAGTAAAAATATTAAGTATAACTCGGTTGTATACTTGTATAAGACCCTGATCAATCAAAGTTACCCCACTAAATTTAAATAATTTCAAATACTAGTGTAATGTAAATAATTTTTTAATATTTAATTTTCTTTGCAAATTTCCAATGACACTGAAAACAAAAGCCATTGCAGAATATTATTTTTCAATGCAAGGGCAAAAAATTAATACATCGGTATATCATAATAAAATTGTATTTTACTTAAAATATGAGTTTTATATTTTAATTGGAAAAATATTTTGTCCTTTTAAAGCTCTTAGAACTCATCAGTTGTCAATGTAATACTTAGTTAACTTCAATATAAAGCAGTAATGCGCTTCTTTATCTCATTTTATTTTTTTTAAACACTTATTTCATAGACTGAATAATCATTAATTTCAAATTTCTTCACTGAAGCATAGAACAAATCAGTCACAGTACTTGCATATTATTACAGTACTTGTAAATTAGTTGAGTTAATTTTGTATTGCGTATTATACCAGGATAAAACTATACAATAACAAGGCCTGGGGTGCAGAAAAATAACCCAATCAAATAATTAATTATATAAACTGAACCTGATAACAAAATTTCGTAATTCTCATTGAAATAACCAGCAATTCAAATAATTTAACTAAAAAAATAAACAAAACAATTTTTTATTCATTTATATCACCACTGAATATTACAGGTTGAGTTACCCTACTACATACATACATGTAATTATTTAGTCCAACGAACAATAGTAAAAACAAACAATATTATTTGCGAAATGATCAATAAAAAAAGAAAATATTTTTTTTTCTTCTATTTTTTGTTTTAAATTTTCATTCACTAATAGTAGGACTAAGGAGAATAACAAAAGAATGACAGATTTAAAAAAAGAAACAAGCCCATCATATAATACAAATATACATACATGACATACATTCATATACATTATATGAAATGTACAAAATAAATTATTTGAAATCAATTTTTTTTTCCTTAGAAACATATTTTTCACATTCAATGCTTGTTATACATACTTGTATATATGCAGCCTCCTACATATATCTCATGACCATTATTGATGTACATATATATATATATATATCTATATCTATACAACAATAACTCTGAATATTGGAATATAGTACCATCAGCTGAATGAAATAAAGAAATAAATTTTTCATCTCCTATTTTTCAAATTATTCAGAGTCAATTACATTTGTTACCAGGCAGGACAATTGAAGTAGAAAATGAATTATAAATAAAAAAAAAAAAAAAAAATTATATGGTTCCGTTCTAATATCTAAAGGCTGATAACCTCAAAAAAAAAATTTTAAAAAGCAAAATTCGTTAGTTTTTAGTTTGATTTGCAAAATTTATGTATGAAAATATTTTTAGACAATTAGATTATTTAACATAATTTCATAGAGATATTGATCTAAGTTATGTTTTAAAAAATTTCAAAAGATTTCTGATTTTAATTAACTGAACTATAATTATTGTATGCGAAGAAATTATATATTATTCAAAATTATTTAATATAATGGAGCAGATCGCTATACACTGGAGAAAGATAATGCTATAAACTTGCTTGTCTCCAAAAATAGTAAGTAATATATTACGCTTTAGTGATCAGTATACTTGACGTCCAATAAATAAATGTATATTGCTGAACTTAGTTCTCATGCAATAGATGAATATTATGTACTTTATCGATTCTTTTGCCGAGCAATGTAACAACAAAATATTGCTTGCTAAGAATCTTATTATGATATTCAATGCACCATTTCATACACAATTCATTCACTATTTTATGCATAATTCATTATTTCATGCACATATCACTCTTGCACCATTCATGTATGTTTCATGCACCTTTCAAACATCAATATAAAGCATTTCATGCTCGATAATGAATTATCATGCATCATTCACGGAATATTCATGATTTTGTGGCAACAGTTTATGCACCATTTCAATTTTATATTGAAAAATTGTATTCAGTCATCATTTTTACTAATAATTTGTGATGATTGCTAAGGATATTCTGGTAATATTTCATACACCATTTTCACACACCAATGATGTAGTATTTAATGCAAAATTGTACCATTTCATGTATCATTGTTCAACTCTTCATTCATTCTTATTTTCATGTGTCATTGATGTACTATTTCATGCACCATTTCATGTATCCTTCATTCACCTTTCAAACATCATCATAAACCATTTCATGCACAATTCATACGCCATAATGAATCATCATGCACCATTCACGAAATATTGATGATTTTGTGGCAATTTTATGCGCCATTTAAATTTAATATTGAAAAATTTTATTTGGACGAAAATTATTTAAAATGTTGATGATAATGTTGTCGTTCAGTGAAAATAATAAATGGTTCAAAAAAATTTGACGATTCACATCGCAAGTAGATATAGTCATTGCTCCACAAAAAATATTATATTAAAACCAAATAATTTATTTGTGCTTCATATAGTTATCGTCGAAGCCTAAAACCTATTAGTTCACCCTGTATTACTGACATTAGATAATGATGACTCTACCAAACTCTTTAATAATAAAATAACTATACTAAAAACATGAATACTAATTTTTCAAACTCAATCGATTTTTTCCATTTTTATAATCATTTCATTACCAATAAATCTTTTCTAGCTTCAAGGTCTCTTTAAAGATATCTCATAATTCTTGATTTAATATGAGTGGACTTTTTCAAGATATTATATATCTTAATTGCATATCAAATTGTGAAGTCCACTTTAAATCTAATTTTTTCAAAAAAAAATATCATTAAAAAATATTACAAAATAGACTGCCCTCTTCCATTACAGATTTGTTGAAATTTATTAGTTAATCAAAGTAAAAAATTTCGCAAAATCTAAAAAAGTATTTTTTGACATTTTTGGTTTCGAAAACAAAATTTTATAATATTTTATGATTTTTTTTATTATTTTCCATATAAAAAACACCCACACAAACAAATTTCATCTATTGGAATTTTCTATATGTAAATTTTAAATTATTCATATCTATTTTCTATATGTAAATATTAATAAAAATTCTCGTGTTCTTTTATGCCCATACAATCACGTACATCAACACGTTTATATAGCCATGAATTTGAATTCTGTCAGTAGTTTACTTTACTTCCTGTTTGGAAGTACAGGGAAGGAAATTTATTATCAAAAAAAAAATTCAGTTACATAAACAATTATAAGGTATATCTGTCTGAGTATCTGCAAGACAATAATAAATTTATTTAAAATTTGATAGTAACTTGAGTTTTATAAATTGGTTACAAAGTGAAAGATGATAATCTGATGCTCAATACTACGTGAATATAATATAGAAAAACCATATATGAAAGTAAAAATAACAATTTCAAGAAAATATTTGAAAACAATGCCCCATCATCATATGTCAACCAAAAAAAAGTCGTAAATAATGTCCTTTGATGACTGCTAATCTAATCAGATGGTGCTGTGTTCGAATAATAATAATAATAATGTCCCAACGACCAATTACCCTTCCCGTACCAAGCACGAGGGGAGTCACCATTCTCATTATTATTATTATTTAGCATATGACTAGTAGTGTCGTATACAAGGTCATCACAGTGCTTGGAAGAAAAAAAATTTTTATTATTAAAAGTATAGAAAAATTTTAATAAATTAAAATATCAAGTATGTAATACTGTGACGAGCATACACTCAATGAACTTTCATTAATTAAACTTTAATATTTATTATTATATTTTAATTTTATTCAAAAAAGAATACAAGCACGTGTTAACCCTCAGTGAAGAATATGTTAGTAAGGAGAGAATTGGGTCAGGAAATGCTTAAAACAAGCATGCAAAACAAAACAAAAAAAAGGGGAATTAGTAAACACGATTAAGAAAATTAATAATTAGTAATAAATATATAAAATACTAAAAACAGAAACAAAAATAAAATCCATAAGCGGAAAAAACGGTTAAAAATCTAGTAACTTTGATTTGCCTTCCAACATGTCAAGGCAAATCAAAGAACAAAAATCAATAAGCAATATGCTCACAAGTCAAAAGTTGAAGCACTTTAAAATCTTCAACAATTAAAAAATTATATCATAGACTTAGACTATCTTCCAACATATAGATAGGATAGGCTAAATCAGAATTTTGCAATTTTAAATTATGCCGAAGAAGCATTAGTCAATTATTTATTTAGGTATAAACTGAAGAAATTAAAAAAAAAAACAAGAAAAAGAAAGAAATAAAAATAATAAAAATATATATACATATATATATATATATAAAAATACAACACATCTTATTCATCTTTGATTATTTCTTAAATAATGAAATTTTATAAAATGTAACGCTTTAGTATAATAAATAATATGGAACTAGGCTATGTTCAGTTGTAACAGTTGTTAGTTTTTCACATTTAATTAGACCAGAAAATTGATAAATAAAACCCACTTTGCCCGTGTTCCAATTTATGAAATATCCCACCTAAGACAAACAATATCATTTTTTCTATAATATAGTTATAGGTTAGTATAAGAGGTAACATATACATCATCAACAAAACCTTTTCATATATTTTCTTTATCTAATACTTTTATTTCATTTCACGAATTTCCACCAGCACTGGTCTCCACTACAATCGTTCAAACTGTTATAAAATATTTGATATTGTGATTTCAATCAAGTGATACTTTTCCGATGTCAGCTACAGATTTTTATGATTCCATTTCCATTTTTAATGTTCAACAATTACCCATTCTCAATTCTTTTCTCAATTATTTATTGGAAATTATGTTAGGCCACAAAGCATGCTCAACATCTTTACATTGTAAAGATTTGCTTAAATTAGTTTTTATGCGAAAGGATAACACGTTCGATTAGGGCTGGTATTGAAATACCGGAAATGAAATCTTAATAAAAATAAAAACTATGAATTCAAAATCCCGGAATACAAAATTACCAAATCCAAAATCGCGGAATTCAAAGTAAGAATTAAATATGCGTCATTCTTGAAACACCTACTATTTCTGATAACAGAAAAATGCATAGACAACAGTATAAGACTTCAAATAAATAGAAAGAAAATAACCCAATCCAATTTATTGGAACGTATCTTTTCTTCACGGCAGGAAAGTATAAACTGTATATAGCTATAAAAAACAATTCCGAATTTCTTTAAAATAAAAACATTTTGATTTTTGGTTTTTTTAATTTATCCCGATTTATTCGTATTTAATAATAAAATTTATACAGGTTACACTTTTATTTTGTCAATCATCATAATTATCCTGTGACTCCATCCGTGGGGCATATTACTTATAATTCTTTTGAATTTCTGATATTACGGAATCATAATTATTTGTTTGTCTTTCTCTTGGATTACAACTCGATGCAGTTCATATTATTTTTGGTTCATCATTATAAATAAAACTAGAGACCCTATTTATTAATTATTATTCAAGTTAAATCCAAATTTAACGTTTTTAACAGAACAGGGGTTTATAAAGACTGATATTTTTCACTATCAACCAGTAAACGTCATGTTTTAATAAGAAGCTATTGTTTGTTATGGTTTGAAAAAATAGAATACTTCTCAATTACCATGCCCTTTCTACTTTTCCCCTATATTAAGTAATTGAGAGAGGAAGAATATAAAATCAAACGAAGGAAACGAAACGAAACGAAAAATGTTTTCCAATTCCAGTCTACTTTTTAGAATTTTTTTTTTAAACCTTTTTTATTTCATCTCACTTTTGGTGAATAGATTGCATAATTTTGAGGTGAAATGTTGACAACTAACTCTATTATTATAACATATGGTGATAATAGTAGCTTTGAAGTAGCTATCGAATTGAATTATAATTATTCTATATTGAACAAGAAACGTTGTCTTAACATAGTTAGAATAAAAAGACTTGATATCATGATAGTACCCATTGTAAGAGAGCTATGTCTTATTAGTGAGCAAGCCTGAAGGTTTGAACTTCTCTAAGAAAACTTTTGGAGAGAATTTGCAGATGAGGATGACGATAAAATTGTTTTGCATTTTCTCTGGACCTATAATTGACTGCATATCATGAAAAACCTCTATCTATGAGCTTTCTTCCTGGAATCACTGCACGATGTTTCAAGTAATAAAATTCACAACCTCTATCACTTTTTAAAATGTTCCAATTGATTGTATAGGGAGTAGATTTATTCGTGGTATTTTTGATACACATGGGCCATGGTATTACAATGAGAACTACTTTGTTTGAAATATGCTCAACAAATAACGTTTTAAATCAACATTTTGATCACCTTCAATTTATTCATACATTTTTAGTTTTTAAAATTTCCTACTATAGCAGAATTTACTTATATCGATGTTATAAACTTATATAAACAATCAGACAACGTTAAATATTAAATTCCTTTACCGTTATAAAAAGTAAAATTTATAATTTTTCTAAATTTACATCAACTTTATGTTAAATAAATAATATTGGAACAAAATACATTATTATGAGATTTTGTTTTTTTTTTTGGAGAAAAATTATTAGACTGTAAGAGGGATGATAAACGTAAGCTACAAAAACAAGACAAAAAAAATTTGTTATTTTTTTTACCATTTGTTTTTAGGGTTATTTAATGGAATTTTTTTCCTTCCTTCGTTTTTTTTTTGTTTAACGTAAAACCCGCATTTCATTGTAAAATCAATATTTTCTTTAACTATATATACGAATTATAGATTACGTGGTGTAGTTTTTGTTATTACTTCGATGATTCTCTAAAGAGAAGCCAATGAACTTCATTTTATTTAATATTAGCATAGCTTAAAGCCAAAAACATCATCTATATCCTTTTGATTCAGTATTTTTTTTTTCTCTTTTTTTTCGTTAAGAATAACTTAAGAATAAAATTAAATGTAATAGGTATTGAAAAGGACGAAAATTTAAATAAGAGAAGTAGGTATATAGGTACTCTAATATTATAAGAGTATTTTTGAATAATTAATATTCACAAAGAAAAAAATAATGATGATCTATTGATAAATTAAGTATAGAAAACTTCAAAGGATATTAAAAGGATTATAAGTATATTCTTTGAGAGCATTTTTAATTAACTATATAAGAAGATATCCTTTAATCTTATATAAATCATAAAGTTTTATTAATAAATATAATTTTACTTTCTTAAGTTTTATATTTAATTTTTGATATTTGTTTTTTTTTTTTTTAATTTACAGAACAAATTCGAAGAACTGGTGATTTACCATTAAAAAAAGTTCTTAAAAAATTAGGTGGTTGGCCAGTAGTTGAAAAAAATTGGACAGTACCAAATTTTACAATAGAAAACTTATTTGGTGTACTACGAGGTGAATATAGTGAACCAGTTCTTATTGAATTATTTGTTAGTGCTGATGATAAAAATTCATCAGCAAATATAATACAAATAGATCAATTAGTATTGGCATTGCCATCACGTGATTATTATTTAAAGGAGAGTAGTGAAAATGATTTAAAAGCATATCATCGTTATATGACACAAATAGCAATATTACTTGGTGCTGATCCAAAAACAGCTAAAAATGAATTAAATGATGTTATACAATTTGAAGTAAATTTAGCAAATGTATCAATACCAGAAGCTGATCGACATGATACCAGTTCAATATATACAAAATTAACATTATCTGAATTACAATCACATATACCACAATTAAATTGGACTGATTATTTACAATCAACATTGGGTAATGATATACAATTAAGAAAAGATGAACCAATTGTTAGTTATGCAATGCCATATTTAATTCAAATGGGCAAAATATTAGCAAAAACAGATCGTAGAATAATACATAATTATGTTATATGGAGATTGGTTATGTCAATAATGACACATATGATTGATGATTATGAAAGAGAACGTGTTGAATTTAAAAAAATTTTAGTTGGTATACAATCAGAACGTGTTAGATGGTCACAATGTGTTGAATGGACAAATAAAAAATTAGGTATGGCTGTTGGTGCATTATTTATTCGAGATAATTTTAATCAGGAAAGTAAAGAAACAGCATTAGAAATGATACATACAATACGTGA
This sequence comes from Argyra leucocephala, assembly GCA_963942445.1. NCBI lineage: Eukaryota > Metazoa > Arthropoda > Insecta > Diptera > Dolichopodidae > Argyra > Argyra leucocephala. The sequence continues at coordinate 42,571,672 of OZ012678.1, forward strand.
AGCATTTAATGAATTATTAGCTGATATACATTGGATGGATGATGAAACAAGAGCTGTTGCTAAAGAAAAAGCCGATGCTATGAATGAAAGAATTGGTTATCCAGAAATTTTAACAGACCCAATTGAATTGGAAAAGGAATATGTTAATGTAAGAATTTAATTTCTAAACTTTAAAAATAAATTATTTAAAAAAAAATAAATAAAATAAAAATTATATATAATTAAAATAATTAATGAATTTACAGTTAACAATTTGGCAAGATCATTTTATGAATAATGTATTGAGTATTTTAAAATGGGATGCACAACGTAATCTACAATTATTAAGAAAACCAGTTGATAAAGATAAATGGACAACAGAACCAGCTGTTGTAAATGCATTTTATAATCCAAATAAAAATGATATTGGTACGTTTATAACACAACATATTTTTCAAAAATCCCAAAAATAATAATACAAAATTTTTTTTTTAGTTTTCCCAGCTGGTATATTACAACCATTATTTTATAGTCAACATTTTCCGAAATCATTAAATTATGGTGGAATAGGAGTTGTTATTGGACATGAAATTACTCATGGTTTTGATGATAAAGGTGATCAAAAAAATATTATTTATATAAAAACAAAAAAAAATAAGTTTATATAATACCTAATCAATACCTATATGCAATTCAAAGGTCGTCAATTCGATAAGGATGGTAATATGATGCAATGGTGGAATAATGCAACAATAAGAGCATTCAGAGAACGAGCACAATGTATTATTGATCAATATTCAAGATATAAAATTGATGAAGTTGGACAATATATGAATGGTAGAATGACACAAGGTGAAAATATTGCTGATAATGGTGGTCTTAAGCAAGCTTTTAGGGTAAAATTTTAATTTAAAAAATAAAAGAAATAAAATAATTATTTTTTCTTATTTAATAAAACTAAAAAAAAAAAACAAAATTTTAATTTTAAAAAAATAGGCATTTCGAAAATGGGTATCAAAACATGGTTCTGAAGCAGATCTACCTGGATTAAATTTAACACATGATCAATTATTTTTCTTAAATTATGCACAAATATGGTGTGGTTCAATGAGACCACAAGATGCATTAACAAAAATTCGTTCATCAGTTCATTCACCAGGTTTTGTTAGAGTATTAGGTCCATTATCAAATTCAGTTGATTTTGCTAAGGCCTATAAATGTCCTTTAGGTTCACCAATGAATCCAAGAAGTAAATGTAGTGTTTGGTAAAAACTAACATTATATTTATATACATACTATATATATTCTATATTACATACAAAAAAAAAATAATAGATTTAAATAAAATTTATGTATATTGCTCTAAAAAATAAATAAAAAATGTAATAAAATTATAATAAATAATAATATGTAAGAATTATTATATTATATATACAATATTAATAAATATAAAAAATTTATAAATTTTACAAATTCTGTTTAATAATTTATGATAATTGCAACAAAAAAAAAAAACAAATAAAAATATTTTACTATAGCTTTGGAGCATTTTTTAGACTGCCTCATTTTTGGTTTCAAATTTACTACATTTTTTCTGTTTTATTATTTATGTTTTGTTTTTTTGCCACTATTTACAAATTTCTAAATAACAAAAAAAATATGAAACAGTTCCCCATGTCCATTTGATAACAATTATATAAAAATTTATAATTTTGTATATAAAGAAAACAAACAAAAAAAAATTAATAAAAACAAAATTTATTACATAATAATAAGATATGTCTAAAATTTAAATAGTATTTGTAAAAATATCAAAATGTAATTTCATATTTAAAAAAAAATAATTTACAATAAATTAAGTATATGTACATAATATATAAATATATATATAACGTGTTACCATCAAAGTACGAAATTCCAACTTTGAATTGTTTAATTATAACAGAAACCTTCAAATATTATGCAATGGACTCTTTATTATAAGTAAAAATCCTAATATTAAATAACATCAAAAGTATTTACAGTTATTTCGCAATGAAATGAAATAGTATAAATAAATTGAGAGCAAAACTAAAAATAAAACCACTATCCTCTATAAATTTGAAATCAAATAATTATATTTTGTGCTATTTCATAATGAAATAAAATTCATCCACATCAAATACAATCAATTCATAAATTAAAAATAATGGAAAAAAAAAAACCATTCAAAACATATTTTTATTTTGAATCAAAAGTAAGTAAATATACATTAAAACTAATTTATTATTTTTTGGCCCCCTTGTAATAAGTATATAAATACTTAACATAAGCTATAAGGTCCTATTCTTGAAGAATGGCAAAGTGATTTCATGTCGTGTATTTTTATATACAAAATTGCTTTTCCAGCCTTAAAAAAGTAAATCGCAATTATGTGGACTTTGAACTTTGAATCTGCACTCTCTCGCTTGGCTTAAATCATTATACATATTACACAATTTTGTTATTATAAAACATATATTGACCGAATTTATAGTCATCATTTTTTCCAGAGATAATCATATTATAAGTTAATAAAAATTTTACACAATTATAAGCTGTGTTTTTTATATCCCATTTTACATTAAACCAAAAATAACTTATGACCAATGAAATCAACATTGCAATCGGCGTCAAAAATGGCTCTTATGGTTTTAAAAAGACACAAAAACTTGAAAAATATATATATATATTTTTTTTACATAACTCGAATCATTTTTTTGCTGTTACATATACAAAATTGACACCACATATACTATATTAAGAAAATTCATTTATAGTACAAATATTTAATTTATTAATTTAACTAACACATTCTACAGAAGACGAAAACTAACCTAAAAAAGTTACAGAAAGTAGAAAATAACATGTTAATCTCGAAGTTTAGACTTTTTTTAATATTTTTCTATGACCATGTAATTTACCCAAATTTCCTATTATAAGAGAATATTCCAATTCATCATTCAGAATTAATTCAATAACAAACAGCATTTTAAAAGTCGTTATTTAAACTGCAACGATTTTTTCATTTTCAAAAAATATTAAGGTTAACAATTCGGATCAAGTAAGTATTATAATATTATGTACTGAGGAAATATATGCATTTCCAATAATCGTTTACATATTTATTTTATCAAAATATAAATAATGTAAAACGCAGAATATAGAAAATTTATCATGAAGGGTTCTTGACTCTGTCATCAAAGATTGTCGATCACGTCTTCTGTTTCCTCAAAAATTGCAATATTGCAATTATTCTAATTATTTTATTCTATCTGTCTTAAATGGACATAACATCATATAACAATGTAAAATTTGAAAAGTTTTATTTTAGGTTCTTCATTGATTTTACAATCTCAAGCAATTGTTGATACATCATTTTTCTCTCGTTCAGTTAAATTTAAAAAACTGGATAAGTTCATTTGCTAACAGCCAAATTTTAAGATATAACTAGATAGGTATTAGAAAATAATAACGCCCTGGTGAAATTCTCATGGAAACAAAAGCAACATTTTTTACTTTTGGACAAAAGACCTGGTAAAATTTACACATATAATGTGAGAACAATAATAATAATAATAATAATAATAATAATAACATTGCTTGTTCCATAATGACAAGAAAGTCTAGTTATTTTAAACTTATATAAACATTTTAAACTTAAAAGAATTTTATCCCGAATTTTTCATAAAGACCTTACCATTTATTACAACTTGTATCTTACTTAATTAAAAAAAAAAACAAAAAAAAACTTCAGAACATGAAAAATCATTTAATTGACTATTTAGAAAATTAAGGGATTTCGTACCTTTACAGTAACTTATAAAATTATATAAAAATATTTATAATTAGCTATGTTATAATAAAGTATTAGATAAATTAAAATAATTATACATAGATAAAATGTTAATTGGTAAACAAAAGAAAACTAAATAAAATAAAATAATAAATAGAAATCTGTAGGCTTTGTAATAAAATAATTTAAAATAAATGTACAAATGACTGTCGATATACTAGAAATCATTGTATAGAGAAAATATAAATAAAAAAACAAAAATTAAACTGAAAAAAAATACAAGTGTATGGATATTATACACATTTATGTAAAAAATAATCACCCACATAAATATATATAAACATTTAGATAATAAGAAAAGCTAGTTAGATTTTTATAAACACAAAAATTTATTATTTTCTGTTATATTTCTTATATACTTACATTTGTATATAATGATCATATAATATAATATTTATAACCTATAAATTTATACTAACTTTTTCTTTTTTATTTTAATGGAAATTAATTACATATGTTCTAAATATGGCTTGGAAAATAATTAATTAAAAAAAAAGATTTTTTAATTTAATTTTTTTTTTGCTTCCTCAAATTGAACTAAAATTAATGACTGCCATATTTAATGCATTTAGATAATATTGAAATCATTTTTTTTTTTATTTTCTAAGAGTATTAGATTTTTTGTCCCATTATTTTAACTTTTAATCATAGAACACTAATATTGATTTAGAACCGAAGTTGAGTTCTCTTTTAAAGAATTATGTCTTTTTTTTTTACAATGAATGTAATGTAAATACAGAACATTATGTACATTACATAATGTATAACTGTTAACTAACCATCAGATTGTGTACAACCGCTTTTCATTTTCAATGTGAATGGAATATTTATACCTTACTAGAATTGAAAATATTTATTTTAAATGTAATAAGGATTGCAAAAATAATTGACGACTAAATATCAAATAATTACAATGTTTTGTCAAACAAAAAATTACCATCTTAGCACAGTTTAATTCAATGATGATGTTTTCTTATTGTAGTTTTACATTAGCAGAAGTTCAAAATTTATAGCCATTATGCTGTAATATACAACACTAAGATTATTTGGTTTACGGACTAGCATTTTTTTGCATTTGTTGTGATACACTTCTTTCAAAAATTTGAAAAAGTATTTGTCAACTGTAATTTTTGTTAACTAGTCCTTAAGATACATTATGTATTTATCACAATCCATAATTTATCAATACTAGATAACCTTATCGTTAATTTTAAAACTTTATTTTCAAAGCGTCTGGCTTAAGCCGATATTGTATATGTATATTGTAAGTATATTCATTAAAAGACATCAAAATGTGTATTTTGTTTTTAATTTACAATTTGTTAGTGTTCTAGATTTTTTTTATTTTATTAATAAAAAATAAAAAAAATACAAAAAATTATAAAATATGTATGTATGTATAAAAATAATTTTTTTTTCATAGAAACATTTCCTTATATTATTATTTCTTAATAATTACTTATTTACCATTATAATAAATGTGAGCACAAGCTGCCCGAGCTATCGGCTTTGAAAAATTTTAATTATTTTAATTATGTATTATAATAAATGTTATAATTATTAGTTGTTGTTGTTTTCTTTTTATGTTATTATTATAATTAATATTACAACTATATATACATATATTTATTATATGATAGAAAATTTCAAAATAATTTTTATGTAAAATTTTAATAAATCACATTAATTATAATTAAATAAAAATAAAAAAAAAAAAACAACAAGAATAAAGAAAAATTTATTGATTATTATAATTATTAAAAAGCATAATTAATAAAATAATTTAAAAAAACAAAAAAAAACAGATAATGTTAAATATGAATTAAATGAAAATAATAAAATTGTTTTTTTATTCGTCTGAACTCACCCTATTTTAGTTTTATAAATCTTCTGTTTCGCCATATTAATTTAATCACTTCTAAAACATTATACTTGCTATTCTGAGTTTTGTGTATTATTTTCCTCCAAAAGTGAGATTTAGATTTTATTTTCCGTCTAGGTGAAATCAATTAACGCAAATTTTTTTTAAATATATTATATAACAGTAAGTTTAAATTACTTCAAACGAGGGAGAAATGTTAAAATATATTTTTTTAACATTACTTTGCATTGTGTTTTTTTAATTGTATCAATCATTGTACTTAACAACACATTAGAAAACTACTTGTTTTATTTTTAAAAAAATATGATTGATAAAGTACTGTTATTAAAAAAATTGAAAAATTAATTTAGAAGTGAATCCACAATTCACAATAGGAATATCTGTTTTCAAAATATGTAACTGAAATCAACAATTATTTTTCGTACACCTACCGGCAAACACTTTAAACAATAGCATTGTCACTTTCTATTTCATTTTTAACCTGATTAGCTGTCAACTTCTTTATTTGAGCACTTGTAAGAACAGCAGTAAGTCGTAACGTCAGTTGAACCGACTTGAAATGTGTATAAACAAACCATATTTAAAAAACAACATAATTTAAATAATAGAAATAACCGTTAAAATCAAAAAATAAAAAGTTCAATCTCCAATATAAATTTTTGTTCTTAAACACAAGTTTGAATTTTCTTTCTTTTAGTTCGATTATAAACAAAATTAAAAATATCAAAATTTACAATAAAAATTTTTCACCAAAAATTGAATATTTATTTTTCGATTAAAATTGTTAATAATTTACTTTTACCCGTTTCTAATTCATATAAAAAAAATGTGAGTTTATTTCAAAGCTTTGGTTTTCAACGATATATTTTGTATAATCTATGATTTCAAAATAACTAAATATGTTAGGTATAAATTGAAGAATCAACTCAACTCATTTAAAATTTGCTTAAAAAAAAAATCGCAACCAAATTTACTCTTATCTTTATTCTTACAACTATGGCATTTGAATATAATGGGTTATATTAATCGAATTTGACCGAATCGAAAGGGAAAAGTTTAACAAATTTTAAAATCACTGAAAAAGCTCTGGTTTCTCTGGTTGAACAGTTGCAATAAAAATAATACTTATTTATACTAATAAAATAAAACAAGAATTAATACAAGAATTTAAATTTTAAAACAAATTTTATTTGAAAAATATAAAACCAAAAAAGAAATAATTAATTCATCAAATAATCCATTAAAAATGGTTTATCATCTGATCCGTAAGGATGAAGAGGAATATCATAAGGCATAGGAAAAGCTGGTACACCATCACGCTCTTTATGAAGGGGAAATGTATTTTCTCCAGTCTGTAAAATAAAAATAGACTTTTATATTTTGAATTTCAATTTAAAATTTGATTTCCAATATTCTTACAACAAATTTTGGTAAAAACAAAACTCCAGCCTCATAATTCATAATTCGTAAAGCTGGTTCAATTTTAGCTGATTTATTAAATGAACCCCATGCAGCTTTAGACAAATTTGCTGATGTTAAAACAAACCAATATAAATCATTTTCATTCCAACGACAATAAGTTTTTATGTGAGGCATAGCTTTATTTCGATGTCTTGATTTCGATTTCCATTGATAAAAATGATTTCTCAACCATGGTTGCTTATCATTAGTATTTTTACCATATGGCAAACATCCACCACCCAATAAATCATCGTGACTACTTTTAACATTTGCATAACTTGGATATATCATTTTAAATTGTGGTATACGTCTTACTCCTAAAAATGCTGAATCTCTTCTTAAGCTATTTACAAAATCACTTTCAATCCAAGTTTGAACATTAGGTCCCAAACTACCAATACTTGAGCTTTGTGCAACAACAGCAACATTTTCATCTATTTTGGTTGAATGTTTTCCCAAAACTTGACCTAATCTAGCATGACCAAATGGATGACCTCTAACAGAAGAAGACCTAAATCCACCTGGTGCTGATGCTATGAAAAATACACTAAACATTTTTTTTATAAATAAATTAATATTTTCACCCGAGAAAAATATGATTATTCCTACTTAATAGAACTAAAATCAGTTTTCCTAATTTTAGCTATCCAAGGTTGTATTTTAGGAATTTTATATTCAACTAAATAAAGCATCAAATCCTGTTTAAAATTTGTAGTACTATCTCCAGTATTAGTATCTGCGTCATGTGGTAAAGGTGGTAATCTTGGACTCATCCAAACACCTTGAGTACGATTGTGCCAATCATCTTCATATAGATTTGCTGTTGAAATAACAATGCGCATTGAATCATCTTTATAAATAAACATCATCATTTTCGTATGATGAGTTGAAAATGATGAAGGCATATTAATTTTCAAAGCAGTTACTTTTGGTTTAGTTTTTGAAATTGATTGTAACTCTGGCGTATCTTCTCCATATAAAATCAACATAGGTTTATCCCTTAAAAATTTATTTTTATACTATTAAATTGAAAAATAAACTAACAAATATTATTTACAAACATCCAGCAAAATAGTAATGTCCTAAAAGCCAACCAACATCTACCATAAAATTTATTTGTAACGAGGATTCAATTTCACCTAAGCTTTCGTCTAAAATTTCTATAAAAAATTTAACATTAATAAAATAAGATTTTTGTTTAAATACAAGTTCTGGTATCTTTACCTTGGAATGTAATGGAAAGTGGTTCATTATGAGTTGGTTTCGATGATGTGATTGCTGTTAAGAAGAAATTGTAAGGTGCAGCATTTTTTAATTTTTTTGCCATATTTCCTTTAGGAACAACAACGGGAATATAATCATTAATATTACGGTCAATTTTTGGTTTCTTAGAAAGACGTAATCCATCAGTTTCTGTTGATGACGGGCCAGGTTGAGGAAAAGTTTTTTCGTCTTTTACTTCATTTCTACTATGCTCATCATTGTTTTCAGTTATTTTATCAGAATTATCTTTTTTATTAGTTGCAGTTGGTTTTGGAGTAGACCAATCTGGAAGATTTCTTTTCTTAGGACTTTTCTTGATATTTATTTCATCGTTTTTTGTTTTAATAAGCTTTAAAGCACTACTATCTTTATTTTTCTCTTCGTTTAATTTTACCTGGAAAGTAAAAATTGAAGCAAACAACATTTTCAATTAAAAATTCAAATATACTTTTGGTGAATCGCCTTCGTCTAGACACATAACGTCATTTTCATCACTGATCTTTGAATTGATTTCAGAATTTTCTTCTTTTTTATTTGGAGGATCAACTTGTTTTTTTGTTGAATTCAAGCTTACAAAAATACTTTCTAACATTTTTAATTGAGTCTCGACAATGTCTTTAGACATAAACAACTCTGCAGGAATATCATACTTTTCCGTTTCTTTATTGATACCAACTTTTAAAATATTTTCTACTAGAAGAGATAAATAAAATTACATATCTATGTATTTCATTTCAATCAATTTTAGAATTACTTACAATGCGGGTGTGAAAATTCTTTGAAATGTACAGGATTTTTTCTATAACAATGTTTTCCATATTGGCAATTTTTCTTTGAATTCATAATGACTAAAATAAATAATTTCAAATATAAAGTTATACAAATTTAAAAATAGACATTTAAATTTTTATTGTTATTGTTATGTTAAGTCGTAGCGAGATGACAATCAAGTAAACAGCTGGTGAGCTGATTAAAATTCAAAGATAGACAGATATTCTACCGAATAAAAATGGAAACCAATTTATTTCAAGTTTTAATTTCTAAAATCTATTACGTACGAAACAATTTAAAAGTACATTTTTTATAAATATTTAATAATAGGTAATCATCGATAAGAAATTGAATAAAAAAATTTATTGTGAAATGGTCCTGAAAAAAAATGTTTTTATGTAATTTAAATAGTATTAGCTTCCAATGCTGAAAACTAGATGACGCTATCATACACTGCAAAAAGTGTAAAAAAAAATGTCGTTCTTATGTCAATTTGGCGGAAGTTCCTTCTTTCTTTCTTTTCTTGCGAGGAGATACTGCCATCAGAAAAATGATTGGCTCTAAAATAATTAAATCAGGCGGTGGAGAACCCGATGAATTCGAAAAATCAATTGGACAAGCTCTTTTAGAGCTTGAATTAAATTCCGAGTTAAAACCACAATTACGTGATTTGCACATCACACGTGCAAGGGAAATCGAATTCAACACGAAGAAGGCTGTAATCATTTATGTACCGATTCCAAAACAAAAAGCCTTCCAAAAAATTCAAACACGTTTGGTACGTGAATTAGAAAAGAAATTTTCTGGAAAACATGTAGTATTTATTGGTGAACGTAAAATTTTACCTAAACCTACAAGAAAAACACGTAATCCATTGAAGCAAAAGCGGCCAAGATCAAGAACTTTAACAGCAGTATATGATGCTATTTTGGAAGATTTAGTGTTTCCAGCTGAAATTGTTGGAAAACGTATTCGTGTTAAACTCGATGGTTCACAATTAATTAAAGTTCATTTGGATAAAAATCAACAAACTACAATTGAACATAAAGTTGATACATTTACATCGGTTTACAAAAAATTAACAGGACGAGATGTTACTTTTGAATTCCCAGAAAACTATTTGTAAATTAAAATAAATTTCATATTATATGAAAAATAAAAAAAGTTAAAAAATTAAAATAGTGCTTCGTTTTTATTTCATTTCAATCAATAAATAGTTTTTAAAAAGGTAAATAAAAATGTGATGTTTTTTATATGCAGTAGTGCTGTTAGTAAGTTTTATAAGGTTTTTCAAGTTTGCAAAAATTGAAACTTTCTCAAATCCAAAACTTGTTTAATTTAACTAAAACATGATGTTTTTTTGTTTATTTTAGGATGGTGATAAATTGTTGAATATAAATTTCTGGTTTAAGAGAGCAATATTTGATACATAGAAAGATTTTTAACTATAACAAAGAATTGATGTTTTATATCAAATTATTTAGAATATTCAAAACGAAATAAGAGAAAACATTCGTATTAGATTAAAAAAAAGTAATAGTATTAAAGATTACTTTGTATTTTAGTTTGTAGATAAGTTTACGAACTTTTGAGGAAGTGTAGAAACTTAATTTAAATTCTAATACGTGCACCAAATATGGTAAATTATGTAATTTGGTAGTTTTACGCTTAATTTTGCACTTTAGAATTTGTTTCTATTAAAAATACCATGCTTCCGTAACCTAATTTACCTTTACACTCGTTTGAGAATTTGCAACTAGGTAAATTCAAAAATGTACCAGCATCACGCATCATAAAATTTCATGATGTAAAAACCTAATTTCTCAAATTGCTATTCATTTAAATTTAATTAAATTGATTAGTTAGTTATTAAACTAATCCAATTCTAAAATTATAATTAGAAAATGCATCAGGAAATTAGTTTTTTGCATCATGAAATTTTATGATGCTGATGAATTTTTTAATTTACTTAATATTCCAGACAGCCTGAATTTCGCTGGCAAAAACAAAATCGTATCTTTTTAGGGAAATAAAACGGGAGGGGAATCCATCATAAATGAATTGGGCTGATTCAATAAAATGGAACGCTTTTTTAACAGTAGTAAAAGCTTTTTCATTTTTAATACATAAATGTAATTTATAATTTAAAAAATATTCGCTCAAATAATGATTCAATTAAATAATGGTCTAATTATGGAAGTTAACGTTTGCATTTAAATCCCAGAAATTGTATACAAATTTTTAAGGACATTTCAAAAGTTAATTGTGAGATAAAGTTTCTACCGTAATAATACTTTTATGTCCTTATGAGTAACATGTAACAGTCGCTAGATGATAAATCGACCCAATTACAAATTTATTCAAATATTCGAAAAAAGACGAAATTAAACACTTCAATTCAATGCAAAAAAGCATTTTAAATAATCAATGAAGCATTCAAGATAGAATTATTAGCCTGCATCTAAAAATATAAAAAGATGTAAAATGGACGAAAAGAATGATGAAAAAGAAAAGTAAAATGCCTTAATTTATTTTGTCTCAATACATACATATATTTGTTCGTTATTTATTAAAAAAAAATAGTTACGGATTACTTAAAATATTAATTGGATTGAACATTTGAATGTAAAAAATAAATTAAATGCGAAGTTTTGGCCAGACTTTAATAATAGTAATTGGACTCGTACAAATTTTTGTTTTTTAATTGGCAAAAGTTACTCCATATGGGTAAACAACAAATTTTTTCAGCCCATTTTCTTCAGTAAAGAATTCATAATGATAATTATCATCCATTATAACTTTACTATCACTTTCAGTATTTAATTTCAAATCAATTGGGAAACTGACGTCATAACAATTGAACTGAAATAAACTCGTTTTACTTTTTCTTACTATTTCAAATGCAGCCGAAGTATTATAACACCAAATCGATAAATTACGTTCTCCTTCCAATAAAGAAATTACTTCTTTAACAGTTCTAAAAGTGTGCAAGGTAATAATTGGTGTTAATGTATTTTCTTCGAAATGTTTTCTTGCTACATCATATACAATTGTTGGAATTACTTTATCATCTGATACATTTTCATCAGCTTTTAATAATTTTGCATTTAATGCTTTTACAATTTTCATGTTATTTTGATATTCCTTCACAAAGAATGTATCACTTAAAAGTTCTTCAGAATAAGGACGTAATTTTTGTTTTAAAATTTCTGTGAATTCATTTAAACAACTCTCTTGAACATAAATACTTTGAAGTTCAGCACCAGTTAATGGGTCATCAAGTGCATCTAAGACTTCTTCAACTGCTGCATTTAAATCAGATCCTTTAAAGACAATCATACCTTTTTGCCAAATATCTAAAGCAACATGATCTACACCGTCTTTTTGTTCAATTTTTACTGGTGCCTCAACTTGAAGAATATCATTAAATAAAGTATTAATCAATTTTTCACGATTTTTCGTTACATGAAGGATAATATTATCATTCCCCAATAAATAATTAAGAAAAATTTTCTCCAAAACATCACATATTCTAAACATCCATGTAGCTTCAATCATTTCGTAATTTTTAGATTTTAAAAAATCTTTTGATTGGGGTTGTTTTAAATGCATTGACTGTTCAATATATCTTAAGGCCAAATGAAATGGTACACAATTTTCATTCGATTCTATAAGAGCAAGCTTATCAATATTCGATTTAATTCTTTTGTAAACTTCATCAATTGGCATTTTTTTTATTTCAAAATTAAAAGCGGTGATGATGTTATTGAACTTTGCATCATTTGACTGAAATTTAAAATAATGATTATTAAATTTATTTTATAAAACACATGACATTTTACATATAAACTGGTACATAAATAGAATACTTTACATATTTTTTATATATTAAAATAAGAAAATGATGCTCATGAGCACATTATTTTCAAGGGCAATTTATTTTTTTAGCGATTTTCTGCAAGACTCAAAATTTGAGATAACAATTAATACTTATACTACAGCTAATTTTGACTTTTTAATTAAATCTCTTACCTCTATGACGCTGCCTTCCATTTTGCTATAGTATAATTTTTCAAATTTTTCTTCAGTAATGTCGGGTTTAGCTTCAGTATTATTTGACATAATTTATTTTGATATTTTTAATAAAAAAATTTTATTTTTAATCAAAGCCGGTACTTTAGAAATTAGTTTACACACAATTTTCAAAGGTAAAATTGTAGATACAGAACAGATACAGAATCAGATATGAATTATTTGAATTGAATGAAAAAATTGAAAATGACAAAATTCTATCAACTTGACAATGGGCCAGGTCCTACAGAAACGAAACGGTAAAATAAGTTTTGTTTGTTAATATTACCGATTGATGAGGGCGAATAAAAATATTGTTAATTTTTTTTAAATTTTCATTTAAATAATATTTAGAGAAAACAGGACAATACTATTTGGGATTTATAAAATTTTAAATTAATTAATAATAATAAAGTGCAAATAAATAATAAAAGTAGTATTAAATGCCAATTTTTTAAAGAAACAGATTTCATATTTCTAAACTATTCTAAAATGTTGATGTGTTATTGGGTTGGCACAACTGCTACTGTCACTGTTATATGTCACTTATTTTGACGTAACAAAAATTAATTAAAAAGAAAAAAAATGAATTGGTCGGCCATAGTGGGCCTATTTAAATATGTAGCAAATTAATTTAACAAAATTGTTTAAGATTATTAAAGTTAATTAATTAGTTAAAAATATTTCTAAATGTATGTATTATGAATAGGTATTCCTATTACACAGGTAAGTTCAAAAAAATGAAAACAAAATATTAAAATTTAAAAACAATAAATATGTCATACGAAAATGGATGATAATTTGCCTCGCCCTAATATGTGCTGAGTTGTAAATAGATATTTAAATAAAGAACTAGATATGGAGAAATGAATTATTAAAAAAAAAAAAACAATTTTCAGATACTTCTTGTCAGGATCAGCAAAGTGTTATGGCCAGTGAGAGCATCATGGATGAATTAGCTACTTTGTTACGTACAGAAATCCCTGAAGGACGCCAGAGTCTTTTAGATAGTTTTACAAATTTAGAACGCGTTGCAGATTATTGTGAAGATACTTATTATAGGTAATTATAATTATTTTTGAGTCAACATTGTCTAAAACTAAATTGTTTAGATCTGACAATAAGAGGGCCGCTTTGGAGGCTACAAAAAATTATACAACCCAATCATTGGCAAGTGTTGCTTATCAAATAAATACATTAGCATATAGCTTTATGCAATTATTAGATCTTCAAGTTCAACAATTATCAGAAATGGAATCACAATTGAATCATAGTGCACAAACTGTAATGATTCATAAAGAAAAAGTTGCTAGAAGGTAATCAAAATTAAAATATTTTAATATTTAAAAACTAATACAAAATTATTATGTAGGGAGATTGGAGTTTTAACAGCTAATAAAGTTAGTTCTCGTCAGTATAAAATAGTTGCTCCAATTAACCCAGAAAAGCCAATTAAATATGTTCGCAAATCAATTGATTATTCTATATTGGATAATATTGGTCATGGAATTAATTCAAATACTGCTCGAGCTAAACAACAGCATCGTGGATCAAGTCAAGGTTCAATACAATCTGCATCAACTTTAACTAATTCGTCTGGTGTTGGTCCAGCCCCAACAACAAAACCTCCAACACCGCCCCAATTAGCACGCAGTGCTAATCCTGGTTCAAGTGGTACATTAAATAAGTCAATTACTAATACAGGAACTTTAGGACGTGGTTCACGTGAATATCGTACACCCTCAGCTGTGATACCTCCTCAAGTACCATCTCATTATGCACCCAATTATCCAATTGGTCATCCAAAACGTCAAAGCTCTAATTCTGGAACTATTATAACAACATCTACAAATAATCCAATTACAACTAATACAATAACAACAACCAGTGAACGTGGGCCTGGTTACAGTGCATTACCAATTCCACCAAGTCAACAAATTGCAACACATGTTAATTTACCTTCAGCTGGAATGATGCAAAATTTACCACCACCCCCTCCAGTTTCAAATATGCCTCGTAAGTTATTTGTTGTTTGTTTTTAATAAAATAATTTTTTTTAAAAATCTATTACTAAATCATGAGTATTTTTTTTAGCACCACCTCCTCTTTCTGTTACACATGAACTACCAGAAAGTCATGCACAAAGTCATATTGGAATGCATACTCTGGGTAGAAATATTAATAGGTAAGTTTTGTTTTTTTTTATTATTATTGTTGTGACTCACATTAAGCATTCATTTTTTTTTAAATCACAATTAGTTCTTATTAATTATAAATCTTGAGTAAGTATGTGTCTTAAAAATAACTAATTGAAAATTTATTGCTAAATTTTTTTTTTGATACGTACTTCTTTGTTTTTTGACTTTTTGAATATTGTTTAACACATCAGTCAGATACAAAATTTTTCCCTATTATATTTATATAAAAAATTTAAGCTAGAATAAAAATAAAAGATTCCAAAAATATATTTAAATCTTAGTATGTATTTGCTTCAATTCATTTATACATTACTATTCTAATTTTTTAGCCTTAATTTTAATCGACCGGGTTCTCAATCACCACCACTTCCACCACCACCACCCCCAGAAGATGAGCATCAAGATTTTGGTCGTCCAAGATCGTCAAATCCATCAAGTGGTGGTGGACAATTAGCTCCAATTGTTCCAGATGATCAAAATTTACCCGGTTGGGTACCAAAGAACTACATTGAAAAAGGTAATTTTGATAACATACATCTCTCTGTTTGTTTTTATTTATTTTATTTTTTTTCTTTGAAGTTGTTGCAATTTACGATTATTATGCAGATAAAGATGACGAATTAAGTTTCCAAGAAAGTTCAGTTTTATATGTGTTAAAGAAAAATGATGATGGATGGTGGGAAGGTGTAATGGATGGTGTCACGGGTTTATTTCCTGGCAATTATGTTGAACCCTGTGTTTAAAAACTATTTAATATAACAACTAGAAACAAAAAATCAACATACTCTCAAAAAAGTTGACAAAATCACTCGAAATTTTTACCAGTAATTAAAAAAAGAAAAAAGTTAAATTTCAATAATTAAAAATTAAAAAAAATAATTTTCAAGATGATACAAGTAAATTTTTTTATTGTTTCTCAAAAGAAAATTCAATTTAAGCAAAAATGCTCTGGTATAGAATAATCAAGAAAATTTTAGTTGACGCAGATAAAATATCTTATACATTATTATATATAAATAAGAATTAAATAATTTTTTTACTCTTATAATTAATAGATAAAGTTGAAAATACATAATTTACTCTTATAAAACTATCCTGTTCGCATTTATCATAAATATATGTATTTTATAAAAAAAAATGTAAAATAATAATAGTATTAAAAAAAAAAAACAATTAATTGTTAAAAATTATTATTTTTATAACTTTTTTTAATTTATTTTCAAAGTTATTATTTACAAAAAGAAACATGGAATATCGAATGTTCTTTTTAAAAATATTTACATATTAAACAACATATTTTAAAAATTTAGTTTAAAATTCTTAAAGACAATTTATTGCTTTTAGAGTGTTATCAAAAAAATTCAAAACCTTGTTTATTTTAAATATGACAATATAATTTTATTTTTCCAACATACATATTATTTGTATATTATTTCAAAAACATGTTATTAATAAAACAAATATATAGTTAAGTATAATATTATTAATCTAAAATACACGAGTTATATAAAAATATATACAAAAGAAGTAAATAATTTGAATGTTTTTTTTTTACATAAACTTAGTTAAATAAAAATAAAACTTGCAGTAATTATCGGAATTATTTATTCTTAAAAATTATCTTTCAACTCATCTTTTTAATTTTTTAGTTCAATTGATTTTTATTAATTATTTTTTCAAAAAAAAAAAGTATTTATTTATTTTCATTTTGGGATTATAAGACTTTCCTTCATTTCATTTCTAATTCATTTAAAATATTCATTAGAACATATTCGTTAATTGAATGATGATGTCACAATTTTGGTAAAAAATTACAAAGGGAATACTTAAAGGGGTTCTGCAATTAGAAAATGAAAGAATTATGGCAGTGAAGGTAGTGTATAAAGTAGTGTATGAATAATGATTGTGTATTATAATAATGAGTAGTATCACTATGTGAAATTATTTTTAAAGTGTTTTACTTTTCTTGAATTAATTTTTATAGTCCATATTGATACATATTTAACTTTTTACAAATATAAAAATCTTTGTTAACTTATATTATATAATCTATAATAAGCGAAATAGTATTTTATATTTGTTTAGATGCAAATAATAAACTATAGGAAAAATTTAGAAACTTACTATACTAAAAAGAATTCAGGTACAGACTTATGTATGATTATGTGTGACGTATGACCCTACGTAATGATTTCATAAATATCATAAGAGTTTATCAGAGAAAATAAATAAGATAGTTTATTTTCAGTTCAAATTTCAAAATAATGAGGAAAATAACTTTTTTTTCACTTATCAAACAAATATAGAAATATGTAATACGACAAAAGAATACAATAATAATATGAAATACCAATAATTGTCTACTTACACCCTATGTACAACACGGTCTCTAGGAACTAGTACATTAATATTCTAAGACCTAGTAGAAATATAAATAAATAAAACAATCAAATATATTTAAAAATATGTGATTCATTAATTTTATTAATGTTTCATTTCAACAAAAATATACAACAATTTTTTTTGTTTTCTTTTTGTACAACAACAAAATACATTTCTTGATTATTTAAAATATTTTACACCACATTATATAATATTTATATATTTAATAAATTATATTATTTAACCGTTTCATATATTAATTTTCTTTATTTGGTTTTGCTACATACTTACATATTTAAAATAAATTCTTTGTTTTTTGTATTTTGTTTAATTTATATTTTGATTTTACAAAATTATTTTTGGTGGTTTTTAATTGTTTTTCTGTTTTTTGTTTCTACCATCACATTTTTTTTTTTTCAAATTTAACGCTAAATAAAAATAAAATCAATTTTTTTTAGTTAAAGCGTGGAATTTACTGTTCAATGATTGAACTTCATTCAGGTAATTTTGTTTAGTTGTGTATAATTAATTGACAAAAAAATTGGCTAGCGCAAACTTTAATTGTTCATTTCTTTTTTTTTTTTTTTAAGAAATACATTTATATCGAGATAATTAATATTGAGCTATAAAAAATCAATAAATTAATGCAGTAATTTATTTATTTTTTTTTTAATTTAATTTAATTTATGAAATTTATGATTCATTATTGCTTTATCTAATACCAAAACCTACAGTGATTGATTACATATAAATTTAATTGTAGATCTTGCTAATACTATAAAATGGAATTTTACATACATATGAACTGTAAGTATATTTATGTTTACATTGGGAATGATTAAAATTTGGTATTTCTTTTGTAATTTAATTGTATTTATTTTAAATGGGGTAATAGAAATAGCATATGTATTTTATTTCATGTAAATTGACTATGAACTAAAAAAAAATTTTCACTTAAACAATATTTTAATAATAATGTGTATTGTTATTTAACTTTGGATTACTAGATGAATGCAAGCTTTAAATTCAAAAGTAACCATGAGTTATAAATTTAGATTATTTAATTTTTTCCTGAAACTAAATTAAATACACATTTCATTTTTAGTAGAGAGTATGTAATCAATTTACATATTTTATTCTTTTTCTGTCGATTTTTAATCGTAGTCAGAAAATTTAGGATTATTACTATGTTTATAGGATAAATATAATATTTATATTATTTTTTGTTTTAAATAATTTTAATTGATGATATCTAGTTTTAGTTTTTGTTTAATATATCACAAAAAATTGATAGCATCTTTTGTTACAATCGATATTTATAAATTAAGTACATGTATCATTTTGTTTTTGTATTTATATCACAATTAATTGAATTTAAAAAATAGTATTCATGACGATGTAATGATTTAAATAAAAATTATAATTTAAAAATATTTCTTTTATAACTTATAGAATTCATATTTTCGTTGAATTTTTTGTTTTTGTTTTATGTATTAATTTTTAAAAAAATTGTTTAATTTTTATTTATTAGTAATTTAGAGTTTCCAAAAAATTTATTTAAAAAGCTGTTATTTATTGACTAAAAACAAAAAAAAAAAAAACAAGAAAATAGAAAACATTACCATAACCGTAAAATTCAATAAAATAAAAATTTAATCACATTTACATCTTAATTAATTTAATGTAGAGACTTTAAAACTTAAAATTATTTCAAAATTAAAATCAAATTTCTTTTCATCAATAAAGATTACAAAAAGTTTTGTAGATAATATAGATATAGTTTTAAAAAAATATTAATTAAAAATTTATCCAATTTTTGATAAATATTTAAAATGTTTCTCTAATTAATCTTCTGCGATTTTTAGACCATGGTTCTTCAGTTGCACTTGCAAATAATAAATAAAAAAAATTACCACCTATACAAAAGAAAGCAGCTAAATAAAATACAAGCCTCCATTGTGTTAAAGTTTCATTTCCATTTATAATCAAACCAATTACATAGGGTGCCAAAAAACCACAAGTATTTCCAGCTGCATTTGTTAAGCCATAAAGTGTTCCGGCATATTTAGGACTAATAGCAATATGATTTAATTGATTACCAGAATAAACAGCACCTTGAAAAGCACCAATACCAGCTAACATAAACATCACCCAAATCCAATTACAACCAACATATGCAACACCAATTAATCCTATACTTGGTATTACCGAAGCAATAGTATTCCATAATTTCATTGAATTCAATAATGATATATATTCTTTAGCAAGCAACCAATCGGCAAATATTGAACATATAATACCTAATATCCAACTGGTAAAATATGGAAGCGCTGTAAATATTGCATTTGATTTTATACCAAAATGTAAGACATTATTCATATAAGTTGGAAGCTCTGTTAATTGAGTATAAAATGCCCATGCTTGACCACACTGTGTAATTAATATTGCCCACAATGGTAATGATTTAAATACATCACACCATGGTATATGTTCCGAATCAATACCAATTTGCCCATCGAAATCATCATCAACACCACTAACACGTATTGATCTTTCAATATAATTTAATTCTTTATAAGTGATACGTGGATGAGCACTAGGTGTATCATAAACCAATAACATCCAAAATATAAACCAAATAACACCAATTATACCAAATATATAAAAAGCTAAAGGCCATCCACCCATAAATTTTAAAGAACATAACCATCCAGCTAATGGTAATGAAATAACTGTGCCAATATTTGAACCTGCATATACCATTGAAGCAAATTTATTTCTTTCTAAAGGTGGTATCCAATGAGCTAACATTGCATGCATTGCTGGATATGTAACACCTTCTCCCATTCCTTCTAATATTCTTACAATAACTAAAGCTGGAAGACTAAAATATGCTGCCATTGGTGTTAACATTGTAAATATTGCTGTTATTAGCACTCCAATACCATAAATTAATTTACCACCCATTTGTTCAGCTAATCTTCCACCAGGTACTTGTGTTATAACATAACCATAAAAAAATGATCCTAATACAATTCCTTGTGTAGTTTCATCCCATACAAATTCACCATTAATATTTTCTGGTATTGTACTATTACCATTTTCAGTATTATTTTGTATTGGGCAAACATCTTCAACAGTTATATTTTCATGTGGTATAGCTGTTTGATTTACCATTGCAACAATTGCAACCGATAAATTAACTCTCATAGCATACACGACAGCAAAACCCCAAAATCCCATGAAACCGAATATATGTCTTGTTTTTGGAAATGATGCATCATCTTATTTATAATAACATTAATATAAATATTTAATATAAAAAAAAATGTAAATTAAAATTAAAATTTTACCATGATTGCCCAATGGTGGATTATCGTCATATTCATCATCGTTTATTTCATGTTCATTCAATGGGAGCGTAGCTTCATAGTTTTCAATATCATCATAATTTTCTTCATGTTTCCTCATAATTGAATCATATGTATATGTATGTATGAAGAAACTCAATCAGAATGATTAGATAAGTAGTTTAATAGTCATTGGTTTTATTAAAATAAAATTTTCTATAAAATAAAAAATATATATATTTTAATATATAATAAAAAATTTGTTTTCTAATGCATACGTTGATCTTGTCTAAAAAAAAATTCAGTTTTCCACTATTGTCTAGGCGATTTAAGTTGTACACGTAGTAAAAAAATAAATATGTAATTGTTTACCTAATTGGTTATTGATACATATCTTAATCTAAAATTTTACACATTTAAAATTTACATGTGAAATTTGATTTATTTGCAAAATTATAAATTATTAATTTATACACTTTAAAATAATAACAATTTTACGAATTATACTTCCCGAATTATTTTATATTAATTAAATAACGAAAAAATATTCAAAAAAATTTCTCTAATAAGACAAAGACAATACATAAACACAGGCTCAGTGAAAACAAATAACATGAATCATATGTTTTTTGACATTTTATGAAAGCTATTTCTTTACGTTGTTGTTAAATTATAAGCTTTTTGGAATGAAAAATGAAAGCGTGTGTTGAAAACACAAACTATACTTGTTTGTTTGTAAACAAATATGAGTTTTCACGTTTTTTTACAACTCTCTGTTGAAAAACACGAGTTTACATGTAGAATTAGAATTAAATATTTTAAGGGCATTCAGATAATAGTTTTGTTTTTTTTTTCATCATCATTTTGCAAATTTTGAGTAAATTTTTATCAGCTATATTTTATGTAGCTGGTTTTAGACTCGCAAATCATTTTAGGTTTAATATTCTATTCAATGATAAATTATTCCATTTACAAATCGATTGCAAAAGTCAATTCTTGAAAATTTGATTTTTATTTTGAAAATTACTGAAGTCACACACACTTTCTTCAATCGAATGAAACTGTATTTCTTGAACGACTTTTAAACATAACTTTCATAAAGTTTTAATATATATTATTAATAATTAATAATTTTAATATTTATTTTAAAAATCCTTATTCAAGTTTTAACTTAACTGTATTCGCACAATTTTCTGTATTTCGATAATTGGAAATTTGGGAAATTTGGAAAATTTTCGTAAATACAAATGCAAACACAAAGTGTGGTGAAAATGTCATATATCGTATTTTGAGTGTTTTTAAAACACTCTTATAAAAATTTTTTAAACACTCTCATAATTATAAAACAAAATTCCTTCAAATTAACTTGAAAAGTGTATTGTCAAAATATATTTGAAAAATTAAATTATTAATATAAATATAAATTTTGCAATTAAATTTTTAAATTAATTTTTTGCATTTATATTTTGCATAAATGAAATTTTACTTCTAAATTTTAAGTTAATCAACATTTTTTCGTTGATTTCAATCGATGGCTTGATTTTAACATTGATTTCAATTGAACATAGAACTGGACTTCATGACTTTGACTTCAAGTCAAGCAACGTTTATATGGAACTGGAAGTGAATACGCTACGCTTGAAGCTGGTCGTGGTGAAATATAAGTGGAATTGTGAAACGTAACGTAATAAATTTTTTGAATCATCTACTGTACAGGTAGATGGTGATTTTAAATTTCTTTACTTCAAAAACAATCAAAACATGTTAAAAAGCTTTTTATAAAATTTCATTTTCTTGTTTTCTTTTTCATGAACTTTTTTCAATAAACATTTTCAACAAGTCTCTTGTTTATTCCATTTCTTCATTCAATTTTTACAATTTTATTTTCAGTCTTTATTGAAAGCTCGAATCGTAAACTTGTCAAAATTAAAGCAGTGGCGAGTCGTTTCTTAATATAGGCGCATTAAAGATCAAAATTAAATAAAAAAAAATTAATGAGAAAAATTGTTATTTTGGTTGTAATTTTATTTGTAAAATAACGTATATATTATATACATGTATATATACATATGTATGAAAAAAATTAAGAATAAAAGTTAAGATAAGAAGCCATACAAATTATTTTTTGTTATTTAAGTAGTGCAAATAATTTAATATTTCAATCAGTTTTTATATGTATTTTAAATTAATACATAATTTTAAATCAAAATAATATAATAATTTATAATAAAATTTGTGTCCCTCTATAAATAATAAAAATATTTAAATTTAAATTTTATTAATATTTTTAAAAACAAAAGTTGTTAAAAAATAAGGCAATATGACTGATGTTAATACATTGATGTCGTCACCATTTGTTAGAGTTAAGGTATGATATAAGAATGATTTTACAAAAAACAAGAATAAGATAAGAAATAAAAAAAGAACCGTAAAAATTTACTGAAGATTGAGATGCAAACAAGTACTCCCAAATAAAAAACGTTTATGGCAATACAACACAACCTGTATTAATAATAAAAAAATAAAAATAAAATCATAAAAAGAATACATATTTTTGATTATCTCACCACCTGTTTGATTGGATTACGCGATATTATTTTTTGTTGTTGTTAGAATTAAGATTTTCTTTAGATTAAAATTATATTCAGTAAGAATTTAAGTTCGTAAATCTAGATTTTTTTGATATGAAATCGGAAGTTGATAATTTGCAATGAGAAACAATTTAGAAACAATTTGATTAGTGATAGTAAAATTCAACAATATTTATTATTTTCTAGCAGAATATGGTGTTTTAAATTATCAAAACTTAGTTACAATTTTTATAACTATTGCTATTCTTATTTTAACATGACAAGATGTTGGTTGCATTGTCGTACAACTTTATCTTGAAGCAATTTTTAGTCAATCGCAATATTAGTATATATATATTAAATAGAGTAAATAGAATAGATAAAAAATATGTGTACATATACCAACTACCAATCGTGATTTTAGTTTTTCTATGGAGAAATTCAGGTATTAAAAAAATAATGCAATAACTGTATCAATCATTGGGATTACCATCATATACATAGTTATTTAAATTATGAAGTTAAGTACATATATACATATATATCGCACCCTGGCAACAAAAATGTAGTAGCTCAAATAAAGTAATTTTAATTTTGACAAAATACAATTCAAAAAACAATAACTAACTACTCCATCAACCTTCTAAAGTGTATGTATTATCAAAGACCGTTAATTAATATATATATAGATAGATAGATATATTAACGGTCTTTGTTACAATATTTTACAACAAAAATTTATATTGAATTATCTATGTAAGTACGATACGCAAAGAATTTCAAAAACCAAAACATTATTTTGATCACGTTATTTTTAAATATAATTACAGACTTTTTCATATTAAGAAATTATTTTGCCAAAAACTGTTTTTCAGCAAATATTTTTTCATATTATCATTTGAACCCCGAGTTCAAGTCCAATATAAATTATGTTGTAACGTTTATAATTTTATTAAAAATAATTGTTAAGCTCTATGGTAGCACATTTCGGTTCTAGGTTTTTATTGCAGTGCTTTCTTCCATTATATATATATATATATATATAGAACTATTTTACCATGACTGGTACTAGTTATGAAAACCAAATAACATAATCTTATCATAGTTATTATTTGTACTGAATTAACATTTACATGTATCTATTCTCGGTCAGGTCAAATAAATATAAGATTATGACTTAAAGTAATTTTATTAGCATAACATAATTTAGTTAACATTTTTTGTTTAATTTGTAAATATTAGAAGAAAAAAAAAATTAATAGTAAATATTTTTTATTTCTGTTTGTTATTGTTCTATTTTTTAGCTTGTTGCATTTATACATTTTATATTTATTGGAAATGCAATGCTGGGTACATGGATACCGGGAGCATATATATTTTATAATATTTTATTTATTATGTCAATGATGTGGGCATTGCATTGTAAAGATTCATCTGAAGCTATACACACAGTAAGTAAACATTTATAATTTTTATTTGTATAAATTAAATTTATATTATTATTATTTTAAATATTTTAACTATATTTTTTTGTTTTGTTTTATCGCATCTTTATTCTATATTACATATACATACATTATGTATATTATTGTATGATTATTGTATGATATAATTGAAATTAATTAATATGAGTATACTAAACAATATTCTGATTTAATTAAATGTAGAATGTAAAAAAAAAAAATGTGTATGACTAAATAATGTTAATTTTGTAATTGGGACATTTAATTCAATATAAAACATAATAAAGAGGAAGGGAAAAAATGTTGTAGAATAAATAGAATTGTTGATTTTTGTATGCCTTTTTTTTTTTGGGGACGTGTGATCAATACTGTACAAGCTTATTTGAGAAATAGGGATAAGTGAAAAATTTGATTTATATTAGGTAATAAAATCGGTAACTATGTATATTTAATTTCATTGTATTTACTAACTTCGTTGGCTTATTTAGATCAAATAAAGAGTAATATTACAATTCAAAAATAAAAAATTTAAAATGAAATGTATACATAATGTATATAATAGATAACATTAAGTATAGTTAGTTATATTTGGTTTGGTTATATCATGTAAATACAACAAAAAAAAAAAACCACCTAAATAAACAAAACCAGTTTTTTTTTTTTGTTTCAAGATGAATTTGGATGACTATCATAGATCGTATAGAGGCGCTTATAGTGTCAGTGATATAATATTCATATAACAGTTTTGTCAAATCATAACAGTTTTTACAGTTTCATTTTGAGAATTGAATTCATAATTAAGTAATTCTGGTTTTAAATCCAAACTCGAATCTAACTTCTTCCGATTCAGGGAAAAAAGACAACTAAATAACTCCTATCCTATCCTATCCCAACCAAGGGTAACGTAAGTGATAAAGGTATTTTCATACCTAACGCTTTGGCTGTTTATAAAAAAAAAAAACAAAAAAAAAATACATCAGCATTATTCAAACAAAATAAAAAGGAATATGAATAAGAATTTTTTGTTATACGCACATTGCGGAAAATTAAGAAAATAATTAAAAACAAATATAATTTAAATTAAATTCATTAATGAAAATCGGTAAAATATGTGAATATTATAAAGTAGAAGTTAGTTATAAAATATCTTGCAAAGATTGCTCTAATTCTGTTATATAACGAAATCAAAAGGCTTACTTACAGAACCTAAAAATTATACAAAACAAAATTGTCCACATTCTAATTGATTCAAATAAGTAAATATTAAAATTTGATTTAATCATTTGAGGTGTAGTTACTTATATAATATTAATTTTTTAAGCTACTTCCAAAATTTTCTTTTCATTGTAAAGGAAAGGTGTTTAATAACAGTAGTTGTTGCCTCCATGAATAGGCTTCAACAAACCATTTACAAGATGTCATAATGTATACATATAAATGTATATTCAATACGACCGTATTATTATTAATATTATGTATGTTTATTATTATTATTACGGCCCATGCCATTACACAAGACTCATCTTAAATTTGTTTTTATCTAATTAACTACTCTTGATATTATATATATCTATATATATATTTTATATCAAATATATATTATTATTATTTTTGATAACTATTGTAAATAAGAAATATTTTGAACAATTTAATTAGCTATAAGTAGTTACTAATCACAAAAGTAAGTTTATATTCGAAATAGTAACAGAAAACTTGGCTTTTCTTTTATTTAATATATCGCTACTCTATAGTAAAAACAAATTGAATTTGAACAAAAACTAATTAGATATACAATTTACTATATTGATATTATGATTTAGAAATAAATGTACATATATACACATGTATGTATGAATAACTATTTAGTATGTTTTCATACAATTACCACATGTTGCTGTTTATCTGTACATAAAATTTTCCTAGATAGGTAATTTGAAAATTTTTATTTTTTTTTTTAAATATTATTTATAGGTATTTAATTTTAAATACATTATGTACATTAATAAAAGTTTTAACACTTGAAGCATATCTATAAGACGAATCTACATAATGTATTGAATTGAAATACAAAATTAAAAAAATATTTACAAAATAGGAATGTAGTTATAATTGATTTTTTTTTAAATTATTGTCTAATTGATTAGGATATTTAGCAACTTGAACTATATTTGAATTTCTGTTATAAAATTATGCACATACTTATATATACATATATATATATATATATATATATTTATATATATACCGGGGGTTTCTGAGCATGCATATCAGCTTTTTAAGAGGGGAACGAGCCCTTTAATTTTAAAATTTGTACTTACTAAATCGAGGGTGCTCTATCGATTGGTGGTATTTTTCTATCGATTGGTGTTTTTTTAAACCCTAAATTCGCTGAAATCGAGATTTTCAAATAGGAAGAAGTATACTTTTATTATGTACATAAATTCGGATATTAATTTTTTTTTTTTTGTTTAAACTTTGTAGGTACAAAAAAATTAGGTAAAAAAAATATGATAAAAATGAAAACAAATTTAATTGTTTATAATTTAGTAAATGATTATTATTCATTTTAGTTTACAGCAAAGGAAATAATGTAGGATTTTTATTTTATTTTATTAAATTTACAGAAAAATACTGACAAAACAAAAAAAAATTATTTAACATAAGTTTTCTATTTTTTGGTATAGAATCTGAATTTGTATCAAAAACTACTTCTTCCCATGTGAAAATCTCGATTTCGGGGAATACCGGGTTTAAAAAAGCCATTTCCGGTTCTTCTTTTGGAAGTTGAAAGTATTACTAATGAGAGCCCTTGATTTAGTTAATAAATTCTTTTTTTAATTTTAAAATAACGGGTGCTTTGGAACACCCGGTATATATATAGATAATTAATTAGATTTCGTTAAAATAATTTTTTCTTTCCAAAATTTGTGTTATTGTTAGTCAAATTTTATATGACTATACATATGATGCTATTACTAAAAATATTTTTATTTTAAATGTTTTTATGACAAGAAAATTAAAAATTTTCTTTTAATTTTGGCATATTATAAATTTATATAATTTTAGTGTTGCCATAATTTCAAAAAAAAAAAATATATATATTTTTTGATCTTTTTTAATTTTAAATTATAATGGTGATATATTATTATCGGTATAGTATGAATATTATTTATAGTGTATATATATATTATACATGTATCTGATGTAATTATTTTTACTTCGGTGTATTTGGATGATCCTACAATGATAGTTCAGGTTGAGTTTATGTTTGCAGTTTTAATTTATAACTACTAGCTATTGCAGTGTATTTATGTAATGACACGTTTCAAAGCACTTTTGTTTAGAATACAACCGTGACCTTGTACAATACATAACAAAACTTTTATTTATAGAGTTATTCTCGAAAATTAATTGAAAGTCATAATAAAAATTATTTTTTTTCCTTTCATCTGTTTTATAAAAAATAATTCGGATGATAATTTTTGATAAAATAAATATTAAAATTTTATTTGCACTTTTCTATAATTCTGGGGTAGAAAATACCTGCACGATTGAGACCTACAAACATGAACCTACAACATTATCCTCCTCTGATATACCTGTACCTTCATTTTGACATGATTAAATAACATTATTTATAAACAACACTGTTTGTTATTTAAGCTATGCTTAGATCAAATAATTGTCCAATTTTAGCTTGTGGAAAAAATGTGA
The DNA here is from genome assembly GCA_963942445.1 of Argyra leucocephala. Lineage (NCBI taxonomy): Eukaryota > Metazoa > Arthropoda > Insecta > Diptera > Dolichopodidae > Argyra > Argyra leucocephala. The sequence continues at coordinate 42,600,650 of OZ012678.1, forward strand.
ATGGGTTGGATGCATTTCAACATTATCTTAGTGTTCATGTATATCAAGGCTAAAATAATTCTAATAATATGGCAATTTTAAAATAATGTCTCAATAGAAAATGAATAACAATTGACTTGACCACAATATAATATATATAAAGTTATAAACCTATACCAAAAAGAAAAGATTTATTTTTAGACCAAAACAAAAAACAATCAAAAAAAAATATAAGATTTCTTACTCGAAAATAATTTAATTTTTTAACCCAGTCTAATTCGTAAGATCAGAAAAATCAAGAAAATTATAATATGATACGTATATATATATATATATGCACTATATGTACATTAATTTAGTTGCCAAATTATACATTTTTTTAGGCTATTGAACTTCGATAGATGTATATACGGAAAATCTAAAATGTTTTGGCAGATAGGGTTTTTTCTACTTTGTTCTTCTATAATGAGTGATCTTCGAAATTGTTATTTAAAAAAGAAATATACATATCTTATAACTATATACCTTAGTATTTATAAATTGTTTGGCACAACAAATAAAACTTTTATGTATCATCGACATTTTATAAATGTAGTATTTGCATATTTTAATAGATACTTACTTAATATAAAAAAAAATCTTAAATTATTTTTAAATACTTAGTTTGGAAAACCTGCAAAAACATTATTATGTATATATTTTGTTTTTAGCAATTTGCAAATATTTTAAGTATTAAAATAATTTTTCTTAAATTTAAATATAGAAATTTGTAACTATGTTTATCAAATATAAATTTACTTTAACAAAGTAAGGCTATAGCTAATATAATGTAATATATATTATAAAGTAAGGGGAATATTTCCTCATGTTATAAATGTCATAAAAGACTTAAACATGTAAAATATGACCAAATTGAACAAATAGAAGATGTGCCAGTGCCACATACAAAGCATAATAAGACAAAGGGTGAAATCAAAAATTAAACATTGCGGCAGTGTTTAACAATTTAGCATATACTAAATATAAGCTTAATTGTCAAACACTGCTGCAATGTTTAATTTTTGATTTCACCCAATGTGATAATCTAAGTCCCATCTTTATTCAACCTAAAAATGGATGAGATCCAGTATTTCCTCATCCATATACATATAATAAAACATGCTGTATAAGGCGTGTAACATTCGGCATGTAACATGTATACACGTCGAAATCAAATATTTAAGGCCGATCTGCGTAGAAACGATGACAGATGGTATCAAAATTATCTACTATGTCCAAGATACAATTTGATGATCAAGAAAAAAGAACTGTTACTGTCAAGATCATATAGAAAAAATGAGGTTACATAGTTATATACATTGCAACGATAGTATACGAGAAAAAAATAAATGGGTATCTGATTTTCAGCATCCAGCTAAGACATTGACAAAAAACTGGACCTCACAGTCATAGAGCAAATTAGAAATTACGACTTAATAAATAGAACATAACTATAGTCATACTTAAAGAAGTTTAAAAATACTTTCAAAATCATAATCGTTTTTAGCAAAATCTAATTTAGAAATAAAATAAAAAGATGTTGTGAGACTCTATTTTATATACTTTTATATTAACTTGCCAGTGTCTGTTTATATGTATATATGTTTGGTAGGTAGGTTGGAATTTTTTTGTTAATATTCAAACCAAACGCAAAAACAAAAAAAAATAATTTTGTTTAAAAAATTTAAAGTTAGAGTTCTGAAATTTTGCACAGTTACTCACGATGAAAAAAGCAATCGGACACGGTACTTTACAAAGCTATCAAATGACAGGTTTCGGTTGCTGCCGAACAACTCCTAGTACGTCTCAGGCATATTTGAAAACCAATTGTATTACAGGCATAAAAATTTGCACTTAGATACTATTTCACAAATAAAGAAATACGACTCATACCGATTTCAAAAATTTGGACTGGCTCGGGCGGCTGCCGAACAACTCCTAGCACGTCTCTGGCATATTTGAAAACCAATTGTGTTACAAGCATGAAAATTTACACTGAGAAATTCTTTCACAAATAAAGAAATACAACTGTTACCGATTTCGAAAATTTGGATTGGCTCGGGTTTCTGCCGTACAACTCCCTTAACGTCTCATGAATATTTCAAAAACCAATAGTGTTAAAAGCATGAAAATTTACACTGGGATACTTTTTCACAAATAAAGAAATACGACTGTTACCGATTTCGAAAATTTGGGTTGGCTCGGGTTGCTGCCGTACAACTCCTTGCACGTCTCATGAATATTTCAAAAACCAATTGTGTTAAAAGCATGAAAATTTACACAGAGATACTCTTTCACAAATAAAGAAATACAACCGTTACCGATTTCGAAAATTTGAACTGGTTCGGGTAGCTGCCGTACAACTCCTGTCTCAGTATTATTTCGAAAACCAATTGTGTTATAGACAGTAGATTATACAGTTATATACTCTTTCTGAAATTATAATACCTATAGGTTTCATTTACAACTCAAAAGTATAAAATAAAATAATAATGTAAAAATATAGTTATAAATATAGATTTTTTTCAAGCCGCGAATGATTAAAATTTCTATTAACAATATTCCATCAAGATTCATTATATAATTTTGTGTTTTATCTTATATAGTTAGTAGTTCTAGATGCTCCACATCCACCACTAGTTTTATTTTCTACTTTTTAGGGGGCTAGTTTGGTTTCGATAAAAGTATATTTTAAAAATTTTAATTTTTACATTTTATTGCTATGCAAATTATTGTTATTTGCAGTAATTAGTTGAAAAGCCGATACCGTTTTCAGTTGAGTGGAAGTTAGTAGTTATATAAACTTTATTCTCTTTACTAAGTTATTTCTTTTAGGAGCATAGATGATTGAATAGTTTTGTTTTTTTCTTTATTTGATTAATATTATTAAAATGCAAACATTAAACATCCTAAACTTAATAGGTAAATGATTTTTTTTTGTTTATAGACCCTAGTCTAAGCTTTTTGGTCTCATAATTTGAAATTAAATATAGTTAGATTTTGATTTAATTATTGTAAAGACAATTAAAATATAAGGGTCATAAATTATGTGCATTACCTTTTTTGAAGTATATTCGTAGTCGTCTTAAAATTGAAAATGTATAAGGGCCTATTTTCTTAATGGACATATTATATGATCAATGTGTTCGTTCCATTTTATTTTATTGTCTAGAATTAATCCTAACTAATTGGAATTTTTCATAATTTCTATTTTGGTGTTATTGTAAAAGATACGGAAATTCCGAAAAAATTTTTTATTTTCGAACAAAAGATGTTTTTTTTGTATTCAAGAGGAGACAGTAATATCTGTCAATATACAATCAATTATATTATTCTTTTACTAGTTGGACCGAATTTTTCTACGCTTTTGTTGGCTATAGATATATAATTTTCCTATATATTTGTATAAATTTAAAAATTAGAATTTATATTTTTTTATTATATATTTTTTTTTTGTGATTTCCACTCCTAATTTAAGTATCTAAAATCTTTTTTTCTATTTATATTTTCATAATGACCAACTGAATAATATTCAATAGGAGTCCTTTCTATTTTTCTTTTTTGTTCTGTTTTTCTTTCTCACTTTATTTCTTTCTCTTTAATGAATTCTTGAATTTATTTATATGAAAAATATTCTAAAACTTATCATTAAGAATTAGTTAGTTATCGTTTTTTAAAGGTTAGAAAAATTTTATAACCTAAAAATTTTTATATTTCATATTAAATTACGTATATATATATATATATGTATATTCATAAGTATTATTATTATAATAAATTTTCAATTACAGTAATTTAGAAAATTATGTATATAAGCGTAAACGAAGAAATGTTATATGAAATTGATTACGCAAATATTTTATATAAACGTAGACGTATAGTTATTAAAATATACTTACAGTCGTAAAAGTAGAGTCGTACGGTATTTTGAAAACGTTAATATTTATTAATTAATCAATCCATCCTTAAATGATTGTTATTTTGTTTGATTGTTATAATGATTGATAATTCTTAAGTATTAATATTACGTGCCCAAAATAAGCCGATTTTCGATGTTTAATAGTACATTCAATTTCTGTTTTATTTATGTATTATTTTTAATGTCCATGCCTATACCATACAGTGGAAATACCATACATAGTATTTAATTATTAAGATTTAAGTAACGTTTTCAATTTGCAAATACATATGCAAGCAGTTTGAACAGTCCTAATTTACCAATCAACCTTGAATAATCGCTCAATTAAGATTATGTATTCTCAAATTAAATTATTGCGTTGATAACTTATTATGTTATTTTTTTATTTTTTTTTTTTTTGTATCTTCCATTCTAAGTTTATAGTAATTCTAAGATAAAGTTATTATTTTTCTACAATTTTATTTTATTTCATTTATTTATTTACATTAATTTTTAACTTTATGTTAAATAAATAAAAATTTATATTTTACGTAGTGAGTTGATGTGGCTGTTGTTTACTACGACTTAAATTTTGAAGCGTTTTAATATTCAATTAATTTTGAAATAAACTGTACATACCTACTCGTATATATATATATACAAAAAAATAATATGAACGTTATCCTTAAAATTTGATACCTATAAAAGGTGTGTTAAGGATGTTTCTCTACATTTTAATTATATCACATAAGTAATAAGAAATGGACGATTTACATGCAATCATAACATCCTTTTATGTAAAATGTAGACAATCAACAATGGTTTGAAAATAAAAGAAAGGTATAATATACTTAGTTATGATTTCGTATTAACTTATGGAAATGTTTGTATATATAAATGTTTATTAAAAAAAAGTTCAAGGACAAAAAAAGTATGTTTTTGTTAAAAAAAAATATTCTTTTATTTTTTTGAATGTCAATAAGTTCTACAGGCACTGGAGATTTTGAATATAGTCATTGGTATGTATGTGCTAGTAAGAATTATGACAAATTTTTGGATTTACCTTGCTTATATGTTATTGAAGTTTTGACCTATTGTATTAAATCATTAAATCCAAATTAAAATTTCTGCTTTCAGATTTTATATTTCTGTTTTCATTATTTTATTTATTAGTTTATATAATTTAAACAGAATTAAATAATATTGTTAAAATAGAACAATACACAAATTTAGACAATAGAACGATTTAAATATGTAGTTAGTTATCTTGATTTTGGTTTGTATTTATAAGCAACTGAATTGTATGAATTGTGTATGTGCAAATAAGAGATTCCGACTAAACATTTATTTTGTGATAAAAATACTATTATATATACTGGTATACAAATAAATTTAAACCGTAGTATAAATATTATTATACTGTTATATAAATACTGTTAAACTGTTATACAAATGTTGTTATATTTTTATATAAATACTTATTTACTATTAATCTATACTTATTACTATAGATTTTTACACAAATAATATTATGGTGATATATAAAAACTATTAGAATAACAGTTTTTAGCAGATAGAAGATGATGGAAGGATTTTATTATTCTATGCCCCACGGACTTGGGTTACAGAACAATGATGATGACAAATAATATTACACTATTTAAAAATTATTTTGAACCTTAATATAAGAATGTGTCAACTAAAAAGATAAAGTTATTATTATTGTTGAATAATGATTCATGAGAATCTAAGCGCTGGCCAACATATTGGAAGATTCCGTTAGATTCTCTGGAATCAATATTCAACAGTTGTTAATATGATTTAAGCCAGGTAAGCTACATGCGATGAGTACTATCCTATTAATATTTATTTACTTACCTATTTGAACCATCTTCTTTACATTATAGTTGACTGATCTAGTACAGTAATTTTATTATCTAACAAAACTATCATATATATAGGTTCGAATTAAGGTTGAGACATGTTTGTTATAGTTTTCATTATTATACTTGAAACTATGTGATAACATTGTGTGATAATCACTAAAACTGAAGTGATATTTACGAACTTCTAGTTTAATTAAAAAAAGAATAGCTATAGGTACTTACATATATTTATACAGAAATGTTTGATCGAGCAATTACGTTTTTCTTAAGCTTAATTTGACATTATCGTATCAGGTCGTATTTAGATATTATGAAAAAGATTTTTCTCCGTTTAACTACTTAGTTCTTTGTAATTCTTAACTTAATAACTGTGAACAATGAAAATAAAAAAAATAAAAATATTACCACATTTTATACAGCTTATATATAGATAATAAAACTGGCAAAATTCGTTAAAAATAAATCGGTCCACTTGTTTATTTCAGAAAAAATAAAATTGTAGCAAAGGTTATTTACAATGTAACTCAATGTACTTAAATATTGGGTTATTGGCGATTTTTCTTATACAAATAAGCACCTAACGTTTTAAGTTTACGATGTTTGATTTGGTATATTTTTGATTATTTCAAAATATGTATATATAGATTAAGTATCAGTGTTACCATATGGTAATAAATAGTTATATGTATAAACATGGAGAAATCTTTCTTTTCTGTTCGAAAATTATGTGTTAAAAAAAATTTTTAAAATCGTATTTTCTGAACCATTATTGTGAAATGAAAATTTCGAAATAAATTTTTTCCAAAAACACATGACAAATGTTTCATACATTCTGAAGTGCTTATTAAATGTCGCTATATAAAACGAAACTGAAAATGAAAAAAATATATCAAATTTCTTTTCCAAAAGTTGTATACTTAGATTAGATACCTACTCCGGAATAGTTATATGAATTCGTTAAAATATTCTCTATACTTTATTTTGTTAATAGTATTTTCAAATCGAAATCACTAAATTCTATAATAAATTACAATGCATTATGTATTACTATACCATGTATACGTATAATTTTGTATATAATAAATAAAAAAAAAGATTCGATGACAAATAAAATCAATTTTAAAATTAAAAATATTTACTGAAAAAATATCAAAAAATTTACCTTAAAAATAACTGAACAAGTACGCCCATATTTATAGATAAATTTCAAGGTCGTTAATTGTACATACACTATTGTTATGAAAAAAATTTGAATATTTTTTTTAATTCATAAACAGAATAAAGTAATCTCAAAAAGAAAAATCAGAATAAAAAACGCGTCAAAATAATATTTAAAGTAGATACATGTAAGTATATTAAGTCTAAGAGAGCTTTCAAATAAGGAACTAGAATATTTTTCAATAATTTAAGCTCAATTATTATCTACTTAAGTAACTAGAAATAAAGTATAATATACTCTCTACTCTGGTAGTAGACAATATAAGTATTTTTAAAAATAAATTATAATTAATTATGAAAAAATAAAAAAATGAAAACTATGATGATGAATGTATATATATATATATATATAACATACGTATTATATATATATAACTGCGAATACATACCTAACTATATAATATCATTTCATCATGACTAGCTATGAGATTTATTTATATATGATAAAAAATATTAAGCTTTAGAAAATACATATTAGGTACTTAGAGTATTGAGAAATTTCACGTGATCTATTTTTTTACTTTATTAAAATTTTTATTTCGTTCTAGTGGTGTATCTGGAAAGATTTATTTTCAATGTCAATATATTTTAAGGAAAATAATTTTTTTTTAATCTCAATTTATTTCCACGTTACTAATGAGTAATGATCATAAAATAGAATATTTTTTTTTTAAATAACGAACGGTTTTACAATCTTACATCTAATATCGTAAAATCTATACTTTATTTATTTATACTAACTAAGTAAGTACTTTTTTTTGCATTGAATTAATAAAAGTCCCTCAATATCGAGTATATAATTATATATAGGGGAGATTTTTTTTATATTTTTTGCTATTCGATTTAAATTTGTCTAATATTCCACATTTTTAAATCTTACATCAAACAAAACTCCCCATCTCTTAATTATCGCAAATGAGCAAATGAGTTCAATATCGAATATTTGTGATTAAATTTATTGTACTTAAACATAAATTAGCTATTGTACTAAATGTTTTATTAAGTAGTAGAATCACTATCAGGATTTTGTTGTTACTTTGCAAATGGGCTCTGTACTTGATGAACTAAATCAGAAGCCTCAATCTAATTCAATTTTGAGGTAAAATTTTGAATTTCACAGTTTATTTTTAACTGTTTTAACTTGATAACTTGAGAGTTACGATTTTAAGCTAACTTCATTGTTTGTTAACCTTTTTAACTTCTAGTACATTTTTTTTTGGCAACCTTTAGGTTATTATTGTACAATCTGATTACATATTTGAATAAATTATTACTAGTTTGAAAATGTGCTTAAAAATTCAGACCTTTGTGGGTTTACAGAAATCAACATTTCTACTTCCCTATATTTTTAATTTATCCCAATAAATTATGGGATTTTTTAGACTTTTCAGGCTTGTTTTTTAGCATCGGATATGTTTAATTGTTTAATTAATCTGATGAATTAATATGTTTTCGCATAATTCTTAACGATTTCAGAAATGATTTTTTTTAATGGATCTCTGTAAATATTTTCATTTGAATCATAGCGTTCATATAATATTTTCATTTGAATCATAGCGGTTCTAAAGAACTTGTTTTAACAGTACTTTATAATTAGCAAGTTAGACTTTTGATTGTAGGCTCAAAGCTGATTACCTTAAGTCCAGATGTGCTTAATTTTACTGTTGTATATTTGAAATTTGAAGTATAGGCTTAGTTTTGAATTTCTTCGTATTAATCAATAAATATTTTTTTGCTTAACGTTTTGCTAACGTTTTGCTTTAAGGCGCGAATCAAAATGTAATCCAAGATATTTCACTGTTTCTACTTTTGGGACTTTTATGTTATTTATATATACGCTAAGTGGTGACTTACGCCTGTTTTTTATGTGGAATTCATGATTTACCCTTTAGTACGCTCACATTACCGATTTGTTCTCGTTCAGCTTTTCCAATCCTATGTCGATCTACTTGTCTTGATCTTGGAGTTGCGCTGTTGCTTGAGTCTGTGATATACTTGTGGTCATTAGAGCCGTATCGCCTGCAAATATTGCCGGCAATATGAATATCGATGTCGATGTATACAGTACTCTAAATTTCCTGTTGGCCATGTAAAAGTAACTCCAATACTTTACATAAGATACTTGGAAGGACATTGCACATTTCATAATATTGTCAAAATTTATAATTATATTAAAAAATATCAGCACAAATATAAAAAAAAATTTATTATTAGATATTATTTCTCTATTTAAGTACTATAAAAATTACAATAAAAGTCAGTATTAGCTACCAGGGCTATCGGCTTGTTAAAAAAATTATTTTCAAAGTTTCTTTTTAATAAATTTTATGTGTATTAAAACTTTCTTTCATATATATGTCAAAATATGTTCTACACGAGTTTCTTTTATCAATAGCTGTACTCGAAAAATTAAAATTCCCGTAATAAAACCACAAAATTATTCAGAAATGTTAAGATGTCCAGGGTGGCGATATTAATAGAATCATAGAAGCATTTTTAAACAACAAACTATAAATTAATCGATAGTTGAACGATAGTCGACACTTGAATCGTGATATCACAAAGGTATATATTTTAGTGTTGGTTAATGATTTTTCTATAAACTTCTAAAAAAATATAGCCACCTAACTTCTGTGACAATTGAATATCATAAAAATTCATAAAATATAATCACACCAGAATCCTGTCATCTACAAAATTGAATTGAATGAATTGAATAGAATGCATTTTGCAGAATTATGTTACAGAATATGTATAAAGTCCAAATAAAAAAAAAATATATTATTTTATGGAATTTCAAAATTGACATGATGTTGGACTTAATTTGAATTGAAATCTGGTAAATTCATTGTCTAAGTTCGACAAATCGACAAAGTCAAAAACCAAATTAAATAAAACAACAAATTGTTTCAACAACTTTTTATTATAATTTAATAATTTATGATTTTCTTTAAATTTTCATTTTAATTATCTTTATTTATTTTGTACTTCATTTTGGACTCTCGAATTTTTCTTTATTCAGTGAAATAAATTTAATCTAAATAAAAATATGATTGCTGTATTTTTAATTTAATTCTAAAGGAATTGGGTCATTAAGCACCCTGAAATCGTTAATTTAATACGATGTTTTTGTGTATAAGTAAAAGAAGAATTACAAAAACTCTAAAATCGATTATAGTTGAAAGTTGTTTGGGTTGAGGGAAATAACTGAAATTTATAAAGTATTTTTACGGTTACAAAAAAAGAAGGATAGAAAATAAGTAATCTAAGAACGAAAAAGAAATGAAAAGCGTGAGTGAGTGATTTTTAAGACGAATTTATATATACTCTCGCATTTGGTTAACGGTTAATTTTGCATAATTCATGAGATTTTTTTGTTCATTTCATTTTTTGTTTTCTTTATTTTTTATTACGTTTTTGCTATCGTACTTGTTAACTCACATTTTCTTCTCTTCTAAAATAAAAGAAACAAACAAAAATAATGGAAAGGAGCAATGGCCATATTAAAATTTATACGTAATTTGTTAGTCGATCACCTTCCTTGACATGCATTATTGTTATTACCTTTATTCTTGTACTTTCTTTTGTACGTTTTTATTTTTTTTTTGTACAGAGTGGTCGGAGATAAATCAATGAAATCCATATAAAATTTTTAAATATATTATATCGTATACTAAATATACGTGTATAAAAAATGTATTTATAAGTCGAAATAGTGTTTGTTTGGTTTGGCTGTGCAACCTTTACGAATGAATAAATTTTAACAGAAAATAAATGAAACGATTAAAATTAAATTATAATAAATATAACCTCAAAATTTAAATTTGTTTTTGCGGTAAATCTAATTACATTATGTACATAAGTATATATAAAAATTATAGTATATAAACATTGTATTGTAGCTACCAATGTATTATCGTAATTTTTGTAACAACCAAATTGTGACGAAAAATACCGAAAGAAACATATTTGTCGTTGTTGGAGGATATTTGGTGCACAATAATTAGTTTGTTCAGGTACGAGGAATTTTATAAGATTCTTAGAAATTATTGAAAATTTTGTGAGAGTTTGTGTTTTCTTTTTAGGTGAGTAGGTCACTCGGATTTTGACTTTGTAAAACAGAATTGTCTATACATATTATTCATTCAGATTTTCGACTTTATGAATGTGGTTTTAACTTATAAGGCGGAGTTGTCTCAGATAAAAAGAACACTAATAGTGTGTATTAGTAGAATAGTATATCAACATTTGACTTTATTAAGACTTATATAATATAATATAACTATTTGTTTGTTGATTTGACTATAACTATCAGTGTACTGCATAATACCGCTTGAAAACAAAAATAACTCATTCATTTAAATCATAACACAATGCAATACAATATAAAATATTTTGTATGAGTTACTTGGATTTGTTTCATACAAATCAACAATTTACACTTGTTTAGATTTATGAAATATCAATACATACTTAATATGAGTTGAATATGATTTACTTATTGAGTAAGTATAGCAAGTATAGTGAATATATTGACGATTACAATAGATCAAATGGTGTATTATAAATTATAATGTATAGTTATTCAATATACTCAATATACTCAATACATTTTCTCTACTCACTATATTTGAAAGTAGTATAATTCATTTTAGCAAGGAATACAATACAATATAAATACAGATACAGAATAAGTATAATTGATATTTTCACTCATTTCTTATTTGTATTGTATTGTTTGTATATTGTTAAATGTAAGTATATTCATAAGTGTGCACAATAATGAATGGATTCATGTAGTACACTGATAACTATACGGACATATACATTTCGAGTTAGGACAATTTGAACAATCTTTTTTGGCGATACTTAAATTTCAGAACTTATCTACATTATCCGATTTCGAAAAAGTTATTATTATAAAGGTTTGTATTACTAAAATGAAGTGGAACTATTCTATCATGAAAATAAAGTCCACTTTAAATTTGGTTAATATATCAAAAACTAAAAAAAAATATTCTATGAAATTGTTGTAGTAAACCGAAAAATGTTCGTATCTATGAAAAAGCAGTTAGGGTGCTTGTATTCTTTATATTGTAAAAAAAATATTGATATTTCAAAAACAACTCACTTTCTTCTTCAGTCTTCTTGGTAGATTTTATATGTATATATCTTCTTTTTTTATATAAAATATTAAATATAAAAATAATATAGAATAATATATAATTAAAATAATAAAATTACATTGATACGACGCTTAAAATGTATTACAATAATAATAATTGTAAGTAATACAATTCCGAAAAGTATTTGTAATATAATAATAATAATATTAAATTACTTTAACAGTTTAATATTTCTATCTAACTTATAACACGAGTCATTCGATTTATTTTTAGATTTTATATTGGGATTATTTACAATCGAAGTTAATTTTTTTCATATATACTTACACTTTCTTTGCATAAGAATTCATGCGTACCCTACAATTTTTTTAAATTAAAATGAAAGTACATATTGCATTTCTAAATAATAATTACAAGTATACATAGTCTCTAAACGGTGTATTTAAATCCTAATTTTTATAATATTTTACTAAGATTTTTAATTTTATTTTAAATTATCATACAAGTTTTTTTAATAGATAATTGACCATTAATTTTGTATATACTCTGTATAATAACTAAGAAATACCCACTTATGACCTCGCCAGTACAATAAGATATAACTTTAATATGTATTTATACATACATATGTACAAATATACTTTTCATTTTAACAACAAAAAAATTGTAATCATAATCAGTAAATTATCAAGAAAATATATTTTAGAAACAACAAAAAAAAAAGAACAAAAAGAAATTAAAAAAGTCATAAATTCCTTTTTTAGTTTCGTGCACTGGTCACTCATTTCTTTATTAATTTCTCTTTTTCTTTTGTTCTTTTCATACCTTTAATATATGTCACATAACATAACACCAAATTTTCATATTTATTTATATGTTTGTATATACAATATACCCTAGAATGTCCATATATATATATATATATATATACAAATGCATTCGTATACAATATGTTAATGGGGGTATTACGGGTACGAGTATAATGAAAAATAAAATTTCAGCATATTAATTTCAATTACTCATACACTAAAAATATTAAAAATAAATTTAATGAATTGTTCCATCACCCAAATAGCAATACAACTTTAATAAAATATTCGAAAACATTTTTGAATCAATTCCAAGAAGTGTTTTAACTTTCAAATTACCAAAAAAAAGAAAAATAGAAGATAGTTAAGTAGTCGAGAATTATCGTGACAGATTTTAGAATCATACAAATACTATTGCATGTTCGCTGGTCGCCGATGACATGATGTAATGCTGAATGATACTACATACCACATACTACGCACTTCTATCCGAATCATAGAAATATGTAGAATGGGGTAGTATCTAAAATATGTAAAAAAAATTTGTTAAGTTGGTAGCAATGTTATGTTTTACAGGACTTTTGTGACGTAACATTGACGTAAATTATTATTTTTAAAAAATGAAAATATCTTCTAAATTTAATTAATTAATTAAATAAATAAAATGGCTTCACATCTGGGGTGAAAAAGGACCACATAATTATATATATTGTACTATTTCAAATAAAATATATATTAAATTAAATTAAATTAAAAATTAAAACATGAATGCAAAACAAATATAGAATTTGATTATTTGATTTGATATGATTTGAAATTTTTGTAACATTTATTATTGAGTAACAAAATTGATTTATTTGTCTTCTATTTATATACTTAAATATCTCTATTATAGTCTAATTGGCCTATATTCCACGACATGGTTAACATACGTTTCATACTATTTTGCCAACAAGCTAATTTTGAGTTTGTAGACAAAGGGTTATGAAATATATATGTTAAATATGTTTTCAGCACGACTTGTGCAATATAGGCCATTATTAGGATCACAGTAAAGTGCAATATAACGATGTGACGAAGTAAAATTCAGTAGTAAAAAATAATATTGGTCTATTCAACGCATTATAGGTACTGCTAATCGACACCAAGTAAAATGACAACAGTATACACTAATTTTAGAAAGTAGCTAACGATTTCGGAAAATCTTTTGTTCTCAAGAAGTGTGTATAAAAAACAAAAAAAGCACTCTTCCAATGAACTATTCTTTAGATTTATATGCATAAAAGAGTAGTGAGTAGTTACTTACTAATTTTATATTTTTATTATTATAACTAACTATACATTTGTTTTTTTTTGTTTTGTTTTTGTGTCATCCTCTTATTTTATATTTATTTTTGCTTAAATTTCAATTCCCATTCTGTATGTTGTAATTTATACACTAATCGAATATTAATTGATAAATATTAGTGAACTGACATTATGAGACATGGTAAGTTCAATTTTTAATCTCCCTATTATAAATTCGCTGGCGTTATACGCTCCAGTCTGGTGTGCGTATTATGCGTCATCAGCATGTTTGCCATAGTATTTGGATGATTCTCCAATCTGTAACTATAATTCTTGATAATATAGCGCTGAACCTCTTCATGAACCATCATAATTTTTAAATTCCTATGTATTAGATTATTTGTCACAAACTCTGGAGCATCTACTAATCATTGCTCATTTATTTTGAAATCTTTGAATAATTTCAACCTTTGACTTTTTCTCTGTTCCCCAAAGTTGAATGCGACATAAATACAAACAGCTTTAAGTATGGCCATATATATTAACAATTTGTTTCCCATAGTTTCATGTGGGATTTCTTGCCAACTATAGCCAATACAATTTTCTGAACAAGATATTTAAATGTAATATTTTAGTAAAAATGTGTTTTCTCCAGATTAACCGTCCATTCAGCTATTTTACATCATCAGAATGTGGCATGACGTTGTTGTTTAGGAAAAAAGCAAGACAAATTTTCGATTTAAGGTGAACGTTATGTGTTGAAATCATCTTTTTATCATTATAAATAAATATATAACGTTCATCAAGGACATCAGATCTGCAATTTTAAAATAATAAATGGGGAAATACAATAGATATGAAGAGGTCGCGTTAACATTGAACTCCCCATCCAATATATATATATATATATATATATATCGTTTTACAGTTTCTCCGGTATAAAATACTGAACTTATTCCTATCACAAATATTCAAAGATTTCAAAATAAATGAACAATAGTAAATGCAACTTTATAGTGATGCTACATTACAGTGCTGTATTATACTACAATATTTACCAATATATTTGAATAACATTTCCATACTACAATAGAAATGTCATCAGTCAATGTCAGATAATCTCTGATACCGTAATCCTGACAATTATCAGATTTAATGGTATATTGTGTACCTACAAATATTGGCTATATTACACCTTACAATTTATTAATAAACGTTTACTTCAAATTTTTATTTATATTATTGTACCTAATGACATAACTAAGATGAAAATATAAAGTGAATTCAGAATCTATTATAGATTTTTAACGATTTATGTAGTAGAAAATCACACATCAGTTTTAAAAATTATTATGCAATGCTTTATCATGCAGAATAATTTTGTTTCGTGATATCTGAATTTAAAATAAAAAAAATAATTTATTATGCTACCATGGAATCCCTACATATTTTAATACTTTAAGTGCCCTCGAGTTCAATTAAATATTACGTTTTTTTGTCTCTTGTTTTAGTTTGATATTCTTTTACTACCTCACTCACTACCTCCATATAATGATAGTAGTTCTAATCAAACAATAAACAAAATAAAAACAAAAAACAATAAGCAAATTAGGAAAAAAATAATAATAAAAATTTTTTTTGAACAGCTAAATACTAAAATAACACTAATAACATTAAAATGGATGATGGCCAAAAGGTTTTTGACTCATTTAATATTACATTGTTAGTTGTTAAAACAATCGTTAAGAATTCAAAATAAATTCTTAGGTACTCAAACCTAATTAGAATTTCTTATATACATGGATATGTATATATATGTATATAGTTATATATATACGTTTTATTCATTTGAAGCATTATCAGGACAACATTTTTATCGTAATTAAATCGAGCTTTCTTAGTTACACAAACATACCTTTATACATATGTAATATATATATATAAAACGAATCGAGGTGGGCATATTATAATATTAGTCAATATAAATTGTGCTGTAACGGCAAATTGTTCATTTTAATTCATTCTTTCGGTCAATTACCTTTCCGTACTTAAAACATATTTTATATCCAAGTAAATAGTTACTATTCGTAGTTATATTCAATAATTTTTGATTTCACCTACAAAGATAAACATAATATTTTGTTGTGAAATTGTTTGTCGTCTATCGGGAGGGGAAAGTGTTATATATTTTCGCACTTTCTCAATTTAACAACATTTCAGGAAAATGAAAAATAATAATTTTTCACCAAAATATAATATTTGTTACAACCACGAGACGTTGAATGTAGTATTTCCGTTTTTGGTTTCATTTTTGGAAAAGTGACAACATCTGAAATAATTTCCTGTTTTGTTTTTTTTCTTTTTATGAATTTTATTTGTAAATGAAAATTGGAAAAAAGTAAAAGGAAATTAGATTTATCAAATATAATTAAATATATAACTATTTGAAAAAAAAAATTTATAGATGATAGGCTTATCCGGATAATATTTTTAGAATTTAATTAGTTTAATTTTTTTTTTAATTGAATTAAGAGATACAAGCTGATCCTTTTGTAATTATTGAATACAAGAATATATTTAAAATAAGTAAGTATGTATGTAGTTATATTTTTATTGAAAATTGAGCAGAATTTATGGTAATAGATAAAAAAGATCATAAGCTTGTTTTATTCAAAGTTTATTATTATTACACCATCATCAGAAAATTATGGATTTTCTAGGTGTATGACAAGAGCAATAACTGGGGTTGGATAATACACTGGCCTACATTTCGCAATTTTCAGCAATTCCTAACCATGAAGAAGTATAGATGATAGGTGGAAATAGAAATAGCTAATTATAAAAAGTCATTGATATTTCACAAATTTATAGTTTTATTGTGAAATTTTAATAATTTATTTTGATGTTATAAGCTAAAAACAGGTTAAAACAAAAACATTTGAAAAAATTATTTTATAACGAATATTTAAATTTTTTTTAGTTTTTTTCTGTTAAAGATAGACTGTAACAGTTTTACCTTTCATCAATTACTCTTATAGTTATTACATGCTACATATGTATATATACCAACAACGAACTAAGCCTTAAATTATGAGTGTAGAAAAATTTCGATTTACTATGGATTTACGGTATTGAAAATTTGTAATTTCAATATAATTATTATTTATTTTATTTTATTTTATTTTTGCTGAATTATTGTAAAAATATTACACCTGAAGGTTCAAATTAACACAATAAATATTAAAATAGAATCCATTTTGTTAAATAACATGATTTAGATTTTATATGCGATTGATATTGTTTTTATAATCATCACAGATTTTCGCTTAAATAATCATGTTTGTAACAATTCTTTTAAGAAATAAGCTAAGGCTTATTTTTTTCAAATAAAACCTTTTTCTCCAAGAATTTGATCAAAAGAAATATTCTCCGTCCATGCTTCTTGTTTTTTTTTTTTGTTTATTTATTTTCTTTATTTCTATGGATTTAATTCTAAAAAAAACAAAATTAATTTTTTTTTTCTTAATATCTAGCTTAAAATGTACGTGGCTGTCAAATGACAGTTCTCCCATTCAATATAATAAAAGTTTACTCCACATTGTGACTTAGATTATGTAAGAACTATAACTAGAAAACTAAAGCTAACAATTTCGATGATTTGATACTGTAAAAACAAATTATGAATTGGTAAAAAATAATGCAGAATAAAACCAACTTTAATACAATTATGTAATATAAAACTTAAATCTAAATCGTAATCCTAATTCTATACTAAACTTAACTTAACTTAATTTACTGTTTCCAGAAATGTGGCTTATTACTTGAAAAGTTCGCTATTATTCATATCAATACTATTTAAATTTGTGATAAATTTTTTGTCACATGCATGCCTAGTAAAATGGTAAATTAACGGTATAAACTCGTTATTTTCAATTTGATTATTCTTGTCCAGAAGAATGAAACCTTCTGGGGGAATAAACCCTGTGTGTAGTTATGTACTGATATATTGGTCATCTATGAACCAAGGGTGGCAAATTAATTAATTTGATATTTGTTTACTACGACGTGGTTACATATGAGACAAATAATAAAACTGCCTATTCTGATTATATTTGCTTTTTCATATAATGATTTATTTGAATAATAGGGTAAGTGGTCCGTTGATGGTTTCCTATTTAAATTTGCACAAGCTCTTAAACACTTGCTTTCAAATAATCTTAATTTCTTCATTATAGACGCGCTGATATTAAACCATATAAGGTAACCATATGATAATATAGGCTTTTTAAGCTTTTATAACAAAGTATTTTAACTTTGTAGCATAACACTTTGGAGTAAAATAGAGTTTTCAGTATTTTATTTTAGTAATGTGATATTTAAAATTATGCAGGTAGTTAAAATGTATTCCTAAGTATTTGAAAATGGTGGAATTTTTAATTGTTGAGGTATCTTCGTCCATGCTTTTATATCAAAGCAATTGATCCACGCAATCAAATTTAGAAATTAAAATATTTGAATTGAAAAACTTTATTATAAACTCTTACATACTTTAATCAAGTACATATACACTGTAAATATTGCATTGTGTTGTTCAAAAATCAGGTTATATTATCTGCTAGATAATCTAATCTAGTTTAACCCTGAACAACACAATGTAATCTGGTCTTTTCAATGTTATTTAGTAGATTTTTATAGATTTTCTATAGTAGATTAATTTTAGAGCTATGTAGTTATATAAAAAAAAAATATATTAAAGACTTTCAATATTACATCTGTAGTTCGAGATCTAATAGAAGTTATCAAATCAAAATTTATGGTTTGAAACAAAATCAAAACAAAATCAACGTAATTTAATTCCATAAAAACTAATTTTAATTAATTTCGTTAAATATTCTCAAAATCATATCACTCAACCTAGTCCTAAACCTTCCCTGAGTCTTAATTTACATAAAAATTAATTAAATTAATTCCTAAAGACCAATTCAAGAAAAGAAATTAGTATATATACTTTTTAAGAAATCATAAGCATATAAACTTTAAATTAATTCGAGTTTGAAATGATTTTAGAAAGGTTATTCCCATTTTCCTCTCACAATCTCAATATTAAAAACAAAAAGTCGTATAGAACTTAGAAACAAATACATAAATTATATTCCAATTGTGTATGTACTGTGTAGATTAATTTGTATAAAATCTGATCTATGTACATATGTATAATATAAAATATAAATGAATTGAATTAAAATATGATATGAATTCATTGTAAATAAAAAGAAATTAATAATGAATCACGTTTTTCTTAAGTATTATTAAATTAAAATAACAGAATCTTATCATAATTGAATTTCAAAAGATAAAAGATTATATATATATAATATATGTATTAGGCTTGCCACCTTTTAAGAATGCCAGGGGGGGCATAAAAAAAAAAAAATCAAAAACTTATTAGTATGTTTTTGTTTTTTCTTCAAGACCAGAAATTTTGTTTTAAAATATAAATTAATTTTAATAATAATGAAGTATTAACTAAATAATATTAATTACTTCTGTAGGTGTAGTTTTCATTAGTTTATGATAAATTGATTAGCTTATTATCAGACTTAATATTCTCATAAAATTCCTGACAAGTTTCTTTTTGGTTAAAATATATTATTAATTTATTCTTAATTAACTCAGTTGAGCTCTTTTCTGTTTCCTCATTCCGTTTAGCATTCATAACAGAAAACATTTTTTCCGTAAACGCATTACTAATAAGAAATTATTTTATTAACAAGATTTGTAACCCGTCCTAAATGACGGAAGCAAAATAAATTTTAGCATTTCTTTCCTTCACTAGAGTTTTCATTTCAAGTTGAAGAAAAATACGTATTTACTTACTAATTTATCATACCTTTATTTTTTTATTAGAACGCTTTTATTTACAGAATATTTGTAGTAAGGTGCAAAATTTTATATTCGCTAAGGGGTCATTTACTCGATCATTTTAGCGACATCTTAATTGCCATCATTGAAAATTTAAACATATATTATCCTAAGACCTCAATAATTTTATATAATCAATATTCTTTCTTAGACATTCTATTGTATTCAATTAATTAGTTAGAGTATAATTTAGTCAAAAAAATAATTTCAATTTAAATTAATACAGAAATACTAAATTCAAATAATATTTTTCTCCGCGATCTACTGTAAAATTCAAATTGTAAAATGAAATTAATTAAGACATAATAAAAGCAAAAAATTATATAGCGAATGGCGCCATCTAAATTTAACACTTGAATGACATGGCAATCATTATGACAGATGACAAATGACAAATGACAGATATATAAGCAATAAATAAAAAAACAGAGACTATATTTATGATAATTACATGATGTTCTAATTCGTATAAATATTACAATTTGTATATGTGTTGAAGTATTCCGTCGATCATCCAAACATCCAGATAAATGCAGAAAATGATATACATATATATTATATAATATTGCATATACGTCCGGAAATGGTTAAATATTTTCATATATTTTTCGTTGATGTTTGATAGCTCTTCAAGCCTTAATACATGTATGTAATTTTTCCAATTAGGTATATTTTTTCAAATAGGCTATGAATATGCTAAGATCAGTTATTTGTTTTAAACTAAGCTCGTCAACAACTGCTGTATATTTTCAAATTTAAAAGACCCTGTATTTAAACATAATTTAACGATTTTAAATAGCCAGCTATTTTCGAAAAATTCGAGCCGTTCATTAATATATTTCAGGGTTATTCTAATAAACTCAATGAAATCATTTTCGATTTCGCATTTTCTATTGATAGCAGCAATTACCGTACTTCGTAACTAAAATATCTTCTATTTTCTAAAATAATTCAATAGCTGTGCAAACATTTGACTCAAATTTTTTTGTATTTTCTGAATACATTTTCAGCCATAAACAGCCTGTTAGTTTAAATTTTTGGGCATATTTTGTTATTTTTATTTCCAAAACTTTTTTTTGGCAATTCTTCACTAATAAAATATGACTTTAATGCTGGCCATGTTGATATAACTCTATCAATGGCAGGTAATAAAGACAACCATCTTGTAGTTACATGCCGAATTGAATATCGCAAAATTTATTGTTAAAAGTACTTTAGAAATATTATAAAATATTTATAATTGTCGTTTTGAGCATAAATCGAATTTTGCAAAATCGATTTACGCTTTGTATGGAGGACATTTGTGTTTCGTGGGAGTACGGATATATTTTCTTGCTAAATGAGTACTGTGAGGACTGAGAACGGGTGGCAAGGCAAGTCTAATATGTATACTCTTCTTATCTAATTACTTATATTGTATTACAGTCTATTTGATTACCACAATTCAAATAACTCTTTCCATTGTTTATTTATTTAGTTGATAGTTTTGACATATTTGTTGTACTAAATTAGTAGGAGATAGTGAAAAAATTCAGGTTGATATTATTCAAAATAGTTTTTTTATAAGAAAAAATTAAAATCAAGATAGCTAGTGACATGCAATGGTTATTGATTTTGCTTGGAAGAATAAATATTTTTTAGATTCAAAATTAAAGAACTGAGACTCATAAGACTCATAGTCCAATCGGCTAGCAGCATAGCTTCAGAAAACACTTTCCACTCTCCAGTCTTTTTCTCTAATGGCGTAATAACAGTAACAAATTAAAAGTAGGCAATCTTAAATTTCTATTAGAAAATTATTTAAAAAAAGCTATACAAGCCTTGAATACAAAATAAATTAAGGGTATAATACAAACCAAGGTAAACACATAAAAACTGAAACGCTTCTAATTAAGACATGTAAATAATAAATCAATAGTTATAATCTCATTGTTATAAATGAATTCTGTAATTCGACAAAACCAAATTGGTGTGCATTGCTTATGGTTTATAGGAAGTACAAAATAAGGAGACCTCAAGAAAAATATCAATGGCAACTGTAACATACAGATGTAAATGATCAACTAATCAATTATTTTTTTGAAATATTATTATTTTTTTTTGTTTTGTTAATGACCCAGCATCCTAATAACACGGGTAGTCTGAACAAGTATTTTTTTCAGTCATAAATGAAAGTAATTGCATACTTATTGAATTTATTAACTATAGATCGAGGAAAATTAATTATTTCTGTTCATGAGTGATTCAGTACTTTTTTAGGCCTTTTTCTTACAAAATTTATTAAACGAAATTTTTTGAACGTTTAAGGTCTTCTAAATAAAACGCCACATATGATTTTTCACTGATTACAAATATAACCCTGTAATTTTGTTTGACTTATTATTAATTTTTCTGTTTATTTCACTTCGAAATATCTTCAGTATCAACCAGTTCTTCATTTCAATTTCTCGAATTAGTTCTAGTGCTCATTTCCTCAATATTTTTTTAAAGTCCAACAACATTTACATTCCCCTGTTCTTTATAATAAAAAAAATCAAGGTTCTTTTGCATCTTAACCGGATAAAAGTATAGTTTTCTTTACCTAGCTATTTGAACTTTTACTAAAGTGTCTAAAAGTGCTGTTATCCAATAAAATAGTTGCTTTATTTTTTTTTTTTAAATAAATTTGATTTAATTTATTTATTGTATAAACAAAAGATTGGGTCCTTTTCAATGATGCATGATGGAGACCATGTTTTAACTAAATGTATATTATTTGAAATTAAATAGTATAATTTGATATAAGCTATATACTAAATCGTCATGGTACACGTAGTGTCGGATAGTCGAGAAAAATATGTTCTTAGTCGAAGCAAATACGCAACAAAAAACGTGACCAAAGTTGAAGAGGTTAGTCACAGATAAGAGACGATGGAAGGACTTTAGCTCCGGATGGAGTTAGGATTTTATATCCAAATGGGGGTCAACGGATAGAGTTACAGGACAGTGATGAAGATTTTTTTGCAGCCTACACAAATGCAAACATAAAAAAACACAATTATTTTACACTGTAAAAGTTAATTTTTTTTACCGCTGTAACCGTTGAACTAGGTGTAGGTAGGCCAGTTCAGTAGTTATTTTTACGCCTATTCATTTATGCTGGGTGGAACAGTAGGTACAGATTATTTTACATGAAGTAAAAGGACAATTAATAAATTAACAATTTAAAAGAAAATATTTCTTTTTGTATAGTACAAATGTTCCGCTGGATTGTATTGAATCAAGTATAGTCCGCTTTTTTTTTTATACAACCCAAACATACTATCATTCCATTAATATAAAAAAACTTATTTTTTTTTTTTTATGATCTTGACAGTAACTTAGGTAGAATCACCTTTTCGTGCTTAATTAAGTACGGTACTGCAATTTTACACTACAATATCTACAATAATTTGACTATTTATTTTAACAAATTACTGGCTTATCTACTCATTAAATGTGGAAAACTACTATATTGTCAGGAACTAAGCCTTTTTAAATAGAATAGTTTCATTTTATTTAATTTGTTACCAATACTCTCAATTATTTTTTGTCATTTATTATATCCCAATGACAAAGGGGTACTAGACCAGCTCGAAAAACCAATGAAGCATTTTTTTTTTTCTTCATCGTGAATCGAACCCGGGACCTTTCGGTTGAAAGACAGGCGCTCTACCTAATGCGCCACCCAGCGTGTGTTTATTTGATGATTAGCGTTATGTTTTATTGATAAAAAAAAACAATATTTACAAAGAATTGATACTATGAATCATAAAAATTACAAAGTGATGTTGTCAGAAAATCTATTCAACTCATCTTACTTACTTGTACATTAGTAATGTATTTTGTGTTTCTAAAAATCAAATGTGACATCATTATGACGCAAAATAAATAAGAATGCATTACAAAAACTGTTATCTGCATAATTAGTTATTTAAAAAAATATGTTAAAAATTAAAAATACATTTTTTTATCAGACTATAATATGAATAAAATAACATAACTAAATATTTTTTAGTTAAGTAGTTTAAAAGAAGGCAACATAGTTATTCATATAGAACTCTCAGTCACAGGTTTTGATATTAATATTTTCAATATTGATAAATTGTGGAAGTACTTAAATTACGATAATTTTGAACAGACCATTTAGGGTACAACATTTTTATTTTTTATAATTTTTAATTTTTTTTTTTTTTTTTTTTTTGATATTCAGTTGATTATTGTTTACTTGTTTTCAAAATTACTTAACCTATATCAATATTACAGCTGTTCTCTTGCATTATTGATAATATTCTGAATTAATTAACTAAATATTTTGTTTTTATTTTCGTTTATGTTTTTATTCTTGTTTTTATTTTTGTTAGATTCAAATTTTTTTTTATATCGCACTGTTTTACTAATAATTTGTTATTGAATTTTTGAATGTTGAGTTATAAATCATGAAATTATAATGCAATCTGTATGAGCTAATAGCTCTTTTTGAGAAATAAACAATAATAATAATATGTTTAAGATAGACTTATCCTAATTATGTTGTAATTTTGGATTATTTTGATGAATTATGTAACTAATAATATAATCATATGGAATACAATCTGTTGGGAGCTTTATAAGCTCATTTGAGCTAAGAATATAAATAAAATAAATAAATTTCAAATAAAAATGATTTCTTTTTGAAATTGACGCCGATTTTTTATAATTTCAAAAACATTTGACTTTTTTTTTTACATATAGTAAATGATACATTTATTCATACATGTGTAGATGTACAAAATAAGGTTATATACAAACTCAACTCAACTAACTATACTCTCTTGAAGGAGAATTGGAAAATACTACATTTACAAATTTATTACACTAAAATAGAAATAAAATCCTGCAAATAACATTGGGTTATTTTAAATAATTCTTGGTAACATCAACTTATACATAATTTTGGTCATGACCTTTTCCATTTTTTTTCTTAAAACGTCTCAAA
This sequence comes from Argyra leucocephala, assembly GCA_963942445.1. Taxonomy (NCBI): domain Eukaryota; kingdom Metazoa; phylum Arthropoda; class Insecta; order Diptera; family Dolichopodidae; genus Argyra; species Argyra leucocephala. The sequence continues at coordinate 42,625,810 of OZ012678.1, forward strand.
CTGAAATTAATTATATTAAAAAACAATAATAATATCCTTGGAAAGTATCGTCTGTTCTCTATTAGGCACATAATCAATTATACTAACTACCATTTATTAAATATAGCTGTAGTATTTTCTGATCAGATCAACCTAATTCATTATTTAACCAACCTTATTTTAAATATTTGTATATATATATATATATATATATATTATATTTTTTTTGTTTTAAGTAATATGACATAGTTCATGACCACAACAATTAAAAGGTTAAATAATATTTAAATATATATATATATATATATATTATATTTTCAAGGATAATAATTAGTTTTTTCTTAATAATTATTAAAATTTAGTGTTTTCGGTTATTTAAAATATATTTCGGACACCCCATCGAAATTAAGGGTTTTGTTGTTTGTTTTTATGGAAAATTTAACATACGGTTCTGGTAAACAAAATAAGTTATGAGGATAAATTTAAGGTGGTAATTTCAATTGCTTTAAATTTTATGAATTTGATATAAAAATCGTGTCTCTATATGATACCTCTAATCTGGTATAAAAATCTTAAGCTGTTAAAACCTTGGACAATAAAATGTAAGAAATAATACACACAAAATATTTAAATTATTTATTTATTTATTGAACGAAAGTGAGAAATGTACATTTTTCACACTTAAAAACTGGTCACGAAGACCTTCAGCTATCCTGACAATAATTGAATAAAGTTAAATTAAATCTAGTTGTTTATTTCAATTATTTTATTGTTAATAATTTAAAACGTACATCTGATGTACAACAGTATGTTGTTATCAATGGTTATGATTACTATAGAAGATGAAGAAAGTCTGACTGACATCTAAGACTTATTGTAATAAATCGATAGTTAAAAAATAGGCTATTATTTTTGTTCAAAGAAAAAGGGTTCAAAACATTTAAGTGCTTAGAACAAAATCTTTTCGACGTCTATTATGGATATTTCTGAATTTATTACGGATACGGGTTTAAATAACATTTCCGGGGATTTTTATATGTTTACATGTCTCTATACGTATAGTGTTGTAATAGATTGTAATAGAATGGGATTGTCATTCCCATTTAAACTATCTATGTTTTAATACTTATTTATTTGTGTTACTTTTTTATAGCGATTCCGTACTTATAATTATTATTTTTTTATTTTTCTAATAATTAGGTTTAAGAAAATATATAATTATAAAAAAGCAAAAAGGACAGACTTTTAAAAATATATTACCGATTATGATTTCAAGAACTTAATGTCTCATTAAATTGAATTCTTAGAAATTGTAACAAAAACTATTTATTTACAGTGCGTTAAAAAAAATTCAACAAATTTACTTATTGTTTTTTGTTTTTTTTTTTCACATCTGAATACGTACTTCAAAGGTAGAAAACCAAAATAAAAGAAAAGTCTGACCTCATTTTAATTTCTATTGAAATAAAAAGGTAATTTAATAAAATAGGCATATCGGCAACAACATTCATAAGTACTAATATACCTTTAGAAGGAAAATCGATTTTACTTTTGTTTTTTTTTTTTATTATTTTTTGCTTTTTTTTTTTTAAATTGTCCAAGACTTATTAAAATAAACAAATAAATAAAAAATAAGTAATAAAATAAAAGGCTTAGCTTACCTATGTACATATGAAACTTACCCTAAATAAAAGAAATTTAATTTTCTTTTTTATCGAATTGCAATTGTTTTAAATATAGGTGAAAACAAAAGCAATTGCTTCCTCCACATTACATGTTCAATGTACATAATGTCTGATGTGTCTCTTCTAAAAACTAAAAACATTTCATGAAAATATTCAACAGAGTATTTTGTTTTAATGGTTCTTCGTTGTTTTAAACATTCTTTTAAGACAGTTTAATTGATAGAAAATTATTTTCAAATTAAATGAACAGAGTTTTTCAAACTTAATTTATTTATTTATTTATTTTAACAGTTGATCCTACAAATAAATCTGTAGGTCAACTTTATAGGTCCTTTTCCCTTTCGAAATGTGGGCCTTTTTAATTAAACTATATTAATTATTTGGTATATATTTTTGTATATTATATATTTATATTATTTTTTTTATTAGTTATATTATATCTTTATTAATTATTAAATTATATTTGAACCGATGTGGTTGTATAGAAAATTACATTTTTCAGTAATTTTCACCATTTGAAAAATTTTTCGGTTCTCACGGGGTTTGAACCCGTGCTCCTTCGGTCGTTACATTACTACACTCGAGTGCTTTACCACTCGGCTACCGAGGCCACAAAAAAATAAACCATCTTTATCTATTCTGTATTAGATTAGATTAGATTTAATTTATTCCGAGAGCGATCTAGTTCCTACATCACCGCAGCCACAAATGGCCTTATTGTGATAACCCGGTTTTTAAGTCTCTGAGTCATTAAGAATACCTGATTTTGTGATTACACTCAGGATATTCTTCAATGGTATGCTGGATAGCTCCCATTGTTCAGGGAACGCTGTTCACAAGTGGCGAAGTCTCCTACGGATGAGCCATTCGCATTATCTATTCTGTATACATGATTCATTATTTTTTTCGTCTAGTGCGGATTAACCGAAAAAAATCTAGTATGATATCACATATATTTCGGATTTCATCGTTTAATGCCTTTTAACATGTAACTGCAGATTTCCTTTAAAGTTCCAAATAGGGCTTTTCACAAACGCATAATGCAATAAGTATACAGTAATCTCGTTTTGTGTTCATAAATGATTTGTTTACAGTTCATAAGCTACATTGCAACAATCATATGACACAAAATTCATTAGCAAAACAAAGCCAGCTACGTATTATGAAATTTCATGCTGCACAAAAATTTGCTCTTGTCAGTTTTGTTTTTTAGAGCTTTGTTTTTTTCGAGATAGATTTGTTTAAATTTTTAAAATGGCTGATGGTGAAGGACAAGAGGTGTTATCAAAATAAATTACTCCATTTTTATTGTAGAGAATGGAGGAAAGTTGTGGACGAGGTTAAGGCTCACCCCGAGCTGTAGAACCAACAGATGATGATTTTTATTGTAGGTATTAATTATTTATTTTAAATTTACAACAAAATTAATTTGAAATTGCAAACAAAAAGAAAACCATTGAAAACTAAATTTTAAAATGCTTGTTCATAAACATCATTAAATTATTGTAATGTGACCGTCATAAACTAAAATCATATGATTATAATGAAATTTTTCAATTGTCACATAATCATACTGCGTTTATGAAGGAACCTAATTTCTGGTATTACACTCAATCTATGTTTTGTTTTCAAAGTTTATTTTTTCTTTTTATTTACGATAGTCTGTGGACCGAATATAACTTTTACAATATACGCACGAGCTTCGCTTTCTATAAATTTGCATTTATTTTGTTATATTACACTGTGAAGATTGTCAAATACAAATGCAATTTTTATTAACTTATATTGTTTACATTTCATAGCATATTATTTTGATGTCATTATCTCAAATTTGGTATCCCTCATAAATAAAATCCATATAAAAATGTACAATTTTTGGATAATCCCAATAAATATCATAAAAGAGTAAAGTAAAAAGGGTAATAATCATAAATATAAGAGTAATGAATTAATTTTTCTTGTAAAATTTGAAGTATGTATACATCGAACAGTCGTACTTTATCAAACACCTATTTTTAAAGTTTAAGAAGGTTTACTAAAGTCAATTGATTTTTCGATAACTTACCTCAAAACGAATATGTCATTTATGTTAGATCTATTTTGTTCGAAGAACTGAGCTAACAGCTGAAAAATTAGTGAATTCAATGAAGAATACGTACTCTTCAATATATAATGAATTCAATATTATTTGAGTGCATGGTACATTGTAAATTATGCATTATGTGTATTATGGTGTATATGATTGATCTACTTATATATGAATATGTGTTTGGTACATATAAATATCTAATTTTGATAGAGCGATAAAGAAGGAGTAATTCAGTACAATAAAATGTGTTGAGTCTGATCTTGAAGTGTATGTATGCATTTTAACATCCTGGTTAATTCAAAACATTAATGCAATTTAATATGCTCAAGTCCCTCAAAATGTTGCGATGAACAGAAATTCCACATGTTGTATGCTGAATTCCGGATTCTATTCACGCGCTCCACAATATCAATTTAATTTCGATTTTTTTTTTGTGTATGCTGTAGGCCATCAGAATACACACACACACATGCACACAAGGTACAAAAAATACAATATCAATAAAAATTATAAAAGAATTTACTCTACCCACACAAAACCTTAGTAGTTATTGTTCTAAATTTTTGTTAAATTCGGCCCAAGTTACCAATTAGAATAAGTCAACAAAATCCTATCTGTTTATATCAAATTATCATGCTGGGTGGCGCAGTAAAAGCCAAAAAAAAAAATGCTTTTTTGGTTTTTCGACCTGGTCGACCTGGTCGACCGGGTACTCCCTTTGTTATTGAAATAAAATAAATGACAAAAAATAATAGAGAGTATATAAAGTCTGCTAACAAATTAAATAAAATGAAGCTATTCCATTTAAGAAAGCTTAGTTCCTGATTGAAGTAATAAGCCAGTAATTTAATAAATAAATGCTCGAAATATTATTGTGGATATTGTAGTATGAACTTACAGTAACGTACTTAATTAAGCTACAAAAGGTAATTCTACCTAGTTACTGTCAAAAGCATAAAAAATAAAAAAAATCAAATTTCAAAATAAAATAATCAAAGTTAAATAAAAAATTAAGTTTGAAAAACTCTGTTCATTTAATTTGAAAATAATTTTCTATCAATTAAACTGTCTTAAAAGAATGTTTAAAACAACGAAGAACCATTAAAACAAAATACTCTGTTGAATATTTTCATGAAATGTTTTTAGTTTTTAGAAGAGACACATCAGACATTATGTACATTGAACATGTAATGTGGAGGAAGCAATTGCTTTTGTTTTCACCTATATTTAAAACAATTGCAATTCGATAAAAAAGAAAATTAAATTTCTTTTATTTAGGGTAAGTTTCATATGTACATAGGTAAGCTAAGCCTTTTATTTTATTACTTATTTTTTATTTATTTGTTTATTTTAATAAGTCTTGGACAATTTAAAAAAAAAAAAGCAAAAAATAATAAAAAAAAAAAACAAAAGTAAAATCGATTTTCCTTCTAAAGGTATATTAGTACTTATGAATGTTGTTGCCGATATGCCTATTTTATTAAATTACCTTTTTATTTCAATAGAAATTAAAATGAGGTCAGACTTTTCTTTTATTTTGGTTTTCTACCTTTGAAGTACGTATTCAGATGTGAAAAAAAAAAACAAAAAACAATAAGTAAATTTGTTGAATTTTTTTTAACGCACTGTAAATAAATAGTTTTTGTTACAATTTCTAAGAATTCAATTTAATGAGACATTAAGTTCTTGAAATCATAATCGGTAATATATTTTTAAAAGTCTGTCCTTTTTGCTTTTTTATAATTATATATTTTCTTAAACCTAATTATTAGAAAAATAAAAAAATAATAATTATAAGTACGGAATCGCTATAAAAAAGTAACACAAATAAATAAGTATTAAAACATAGATAGTTTAAATGGGAATGACAATCCCATTCTATTACAATCTATTACAACACTATACGTATAGAGACATGTAAACATATAAAAATCCCCGGAAATGTTATTTAAACCCGTATCCGTAATAAATTCAGAAATATCCATAATAGACGTCGAAAAGATTTTGTTCTAAGCACTTAAATGTTTTGAACCCTTTTTCTTTGAACAAAAATAATAGCCTATTTTTTAACTATCGATTTATTACAATAAGTCTTAGATGTCAGTCAGACTTTCTTCATCTTCTATAGTAATCATAACCATTGATAACAACATACTGTTGTACATCAGATGTACGTTTTAAATTATTAACAATAAAATAATTGAAATAAACAACTAGATTTAATTTAACTTTATTCAATTATTGTCAGGATAGCTGAAGGTCTTCGTGACCAGTTTTTAAGTGTGAAAAATGTACATTTCTCACTTTCGTTCAATAAATAAATAAATAATTTAAATATTTTGTGTGTATTATTTCTTACATTTTATTGTCCAAGGTTTTAACAGCTTAAGATTTTTATACCAGATTAGAGGTATCATATAGAGACACGATTTTTATATCAAATTCATAAAATTTAAAGCAATTGAAATTACCACCTTAAATTTATCCTCATAACTTATTTTGTTTACCAGAACCGTATGTTAAATTTTCCATAAAAACAAACAACAAAACCCTTAATTTCGATGGGGTGTCCGAAATATATTTTAAATAACCGAAAACACTAAATTTTAATAATTATTAAGAAAAAACTAATTATTATCCTTGAAAATATAATATATATATATATATATATATTTAAATATTATTTAACCTTTTAATTGTTGTGGTCATGAACTATGTCATATTACTTAAAACAAAAAAAATATAATATATATATATATATATATATATACAAATATTTAAAATAAGGTTGGTTAAATAATGAATTAGGTTGATCTGATCAGAAAATACTACAGCTATATTTAATAAATGGTAGTTAGTATAATTGATTATGTGCCTAATAGAGAACAGACGATACTTTCCAAGGATATTATTATTGTTTTTTAATATAATTAATTTCAGTTTGAGACGTTTTAAGAAAAAAAATGGAAAAGGTCATGACCAAAATTATGTATAAGTTGATGTTACCAAGAATTATTTAAAATAACCCAATGTTATTTGCAGGATTTTATTTCTATTTTAGTGTAATAAATTTGTAAATGTAGTATTTTCCAATTCTCCTTCAAGAGAGTATAGTTAGTTGAGTTGAGTTTGTATATAACCTTATTTTGTACATCTACACATGTATGAATAAATGTATCATTTACTATATGTAAAAAAAAAAGTCAAATGTTTTTGAAATTATAAAAAATCGGCGTCAATTTCAAAAAGAAATCATTTTTATTTGAAATTTATTTATTTTATTTATATTCTTAGCTCAAATGAGCTTATAAAGCTCCCAACAGATTGTATTCCATATGATTATATTATTAGTTACATAATTCATCAAAATAATCCAAAATTACAACATAATTAGGATAAGTCTATCTTAAACATATTATTATTATTGTTTATTTCTCAAAAAGAGCTATTAGCTCATACAGATTGCATTATAATTTCATGATTTATAACTCAACATTCAAAAATTCAATAACAAATTATTAGTAAAACAGTGCGATATAAAAAAAAATTTGAATCTAACAAAAATAAAAACAAGAATAAAAACATAAACGAAAATAAAAACAAAATATTTAGTTAATTAATTCAGAATATTATCAATAATGCAAGAGAACAGCTGTAATATTGATATAGGTTAAGTAATTTTGAAAACAAGTAAACAATAATCAACTGAATATCAAAAAAAAAAAAAAAAAAAAAATTAAAAATTATAAAAAATAAAAATGTTGTACCCTAAATGGTCTGTTCAAAATTATCGTAATTTAAGTACTTCCACAATTTATCAATATTGAAAATATTAATATCAAAACCTGTGACTGAGAGTTCTATATGAATAACTATGTTGCCTTCTTTTAAACTACTTAACTAAAAAATATTTAGTTATGTTATTTTATTCATATTATAGTCTGATAAAAAAATGTATTTTTAATTTTTAACATATTTTTTTAAATAACTAATTATGCAGATAACAGTTTTTGTAATGCATTCTTATTTATTTTGCGTCATAATGATGTCACATTTGATTTTTAGAAACACAAAATACATTACTAATGTACAAGTAAGTAAGATGAGTTGAATAGATTTTCTGACAACATCACTTTGTAATTTTTATGATTCATAGTATCAATTCTTTGTAAATATTGTTTTTTTTTATCAATAAAACATAACGCTAATCATCAAATAAACACACGCTGGGTGGCGCATTAGGTAGAGCGCCTGTCTTTCAACCGAAAGGTCCCGGGTTCGATTCACGATGAAGAAAAAAAAAAATGCTTCATTGGTTTTTCGAGCTGGTCTAGTACCCCTTTGTCATTGGGATATAATAAATGACAAAAAATAATTGAGAGTATTGGTAACAAATTAAATAAAATGAAACTATTCTATTTAAAAAGGCTTAGTTCCTGACAATATAGTAGTTTTCCACATTTAATGAGTAGATAAGCCAGTAATTTGTTAAAATAAATAGTCAAATTATTGTAGATATTGTAGTGTAAAATTGCAGTACCGTACTTAATTAAGCACGAAAAGGTGATTCTACCTAAGTTACTGTCAAGATCATAAAAAAAAAAAAATAAGTTTTTTTATATTAATGGAATGATAGTATGTTTGGGTTGTATAAAAAAAAAAGCGGACTATACTTGATTCAATACAATCCAGCGGAACATTTGTACTATACAAAAAGAAATATTTTCTTTTAAATTGTTAATTTATTAATTGTCCTTTTACTTCATGTAAAATAATCTGTACCTACTGTTCCACCCAGCATAAATGAATAGGCGTAAAAATAACTACTGAACTGGCCTACCTACACCTAGTTCAACGGTTACAGCGGTAAAAAAAATTAACTTTTACAGTGTAAAATAATTGTGTTTTTTTATGTTTGCATTTGTGTAGGCTGCAAAAAAATCTTCATCACTGTCCTGTAACTCTATCCGTTGACCCCCATTTGGATATAAAATCCTAACTCCATCCGGAGCTAAAGTCCTTCCATCGTCTCTTATCTGTGACTAACCTCTTCAACTTTGGTCACGTTTTTTGTTGCGTATTTGCTTCGACTAAGAACATATTTTTCTCGACTATCCGACACTACGTGTACCATGACGATTTAGTATATAGCTTATATCAAATTATACTATTTAATTTCAAATAATATACATTTAGTTAAAACATGGTCTCCATCATGCATCATTGAAAAGGACCCAATCTTTTGTTTATACAATAAATAAATTAAATCAAATTTATTTAAAAAAAAAAAATAAAGCAACTATTTTATTGGATAACAGCACTTTTAGACACTTTAGTAAAAGTTCAAATAGCTAGGTAAAGAAAACTATACTTTTATCCGGTTAAGATGCAAAAGAACCTTGATTTTTTTTATTATAAAGAACAGGGGAATGTAAATGTTGTTGGACTTTAAAAAAATATTGAGGAAATGAGCACTAGAACTAATTCGAGAAATTGAAATGAAGAACTGGTTGATACTGAAGATATTTCGAAGTGAAATAAACAGAAAAATTAATAATAAGTCAAACTAAATTACAGGGTTATATTTGTAATCAGTGAAAAATCATATGTGGCGTTTTATTTAGAAGACCTTAAACGTTCAAAAAATTTCGTTTAATAAATTTTGTAAGAAAAAGGCCTAAAAAAGTACTGAATCACTCATGAACAGAAATAATTAATTTTCCTCGATCTATAGTTAATAAATTCAATAAGTATGCAATTACTTTCATTTATGACTGAAAAAAATACTTGTTCAGACTACCCGTGTTATTAGGATGCTGGGTCATTAACAAAACAAAAAAAAATAATAATATTTCAAAAAAATAATTGATTAGTTGATCATTTACATCTGTATGTTACAGTTGCCATTGATATTTTTCTTGAGGTCTCCTTATTTTGTACTTCCTATAAACCATAAGCAATGCACACCAATTTGGTTTTGTCGAATTACAGAATTCATTTATAACAATGAGATTATAACTATTGATTTATTATTTACATGTCTTAATTAGAAGCGTTTCAGTTTTTATGTGTTTACCTTGGTTTGTATTATACCCTTAATTTATTTTGTATTCAAGGCTTGTATACAAAATTGTACTCAAAACTTTCAACTCGAAGACCATCGGAAAGATTGTATGAATAAAAGATGATATCAAAGAAACGAGAATGTGAAATACAACAAGGTGTATTGCATATGACAAGAAGTAGAAAAAGAAATAATAAAGTGAAAATTTGCTCAACGATTAACTGAAAATATTGCAAAATAATGTAGATATAGTCAAATGAAGGATCTGATTTTTATTAATCTAACTATAAAAATAATATCATTGCCTAACAATACCCAGACAGTCAATAAAAAAATAACCGATAAAAAATCACGATAATAAAAATTACGCCGGATTTTAATATGGTGGAATTTCTGATGGGGTTGTCTTTTTTGACCGAACATTGTTCGTACATCACCCAAATAAAATATAATTGACAAAATAGTTAAAATACAACCTATATATATGCTAAACACGAAAAATTAATAAATGAAAGTTTTTGAGTCTGTTAGGAGAAACAAATGTATTTAATAACAAAACATTTCAACTTGCGTTTATAATATAAAATTCTTCGCAAAGCTTTAGGGAATTAATTTATACTTTTTAATTTAAAAAACAATTTTTATCTTCTTAAATTTATATATTATTTTTTCAATCATTGGTATTTCATGTCAAAAATTATAAAATTATTTAATATTTCTATATAACTTCATAATAGAACCGGATAAATCGGGTGTAAAAAATCGAAAAATCAAAAAAATTAAATGTTATGGCATTTTTCTAATTCTCTTCAAAATATACTACCCATCCAGACTCACACTCACTGATTGTTTTCTTACTTATATATTAAATTTTGTTGTTGTTTTATAAAAAAAAAAAAATAACTGACATTTTTCTGACACTTTTCAGTTTGGCATCGAATTTCTGAGCTTGTTGGATTTAACAAGTATAAAAAGAAAAGGAAAAAAAACAAATTTTTCTTTTTGTACACTTTGTTTTTTTTTTTTTGCTTTTCTTTTGAAGGAAATTAAAATGGGAAAAAAGAGAACTTTACAAAACGGTTCAGTACCGAAATTTTCCTTTTTTTTTTATTATTTTGAATTTTTTTAACTTTTTCACTTTTGAAGTTTTTTATTTTATTTAATTTTTTTTCTCTTTCGTTTGGAGGAATTAAAGTGTCAATTGTTTGCAAAATTCTTAAATAAATAAATAAATAAGAGTTTTTTATTTGGTTGGTAGTGGTTGTATTTTATTTAAAGGAAATGATAACAATCAATGGGTGGTGAAATAAGTAAACTGTCAATTTTAATTCATAATAATACTTATATAATAATATTAATAATAATAATAACAAAAACTTTGTTATTCAATTATCGTGAACATTGTACTTTATATAAAATTTACTTAAATATAGATATACATATTTAGATATTATAATATTATTATTCACAATTTTATTTATTCTGGGAAACTGGGAAACATTGAGACATTGTGTTGACTTGAGTTAAATAAATGTTTATGATGTATAAAGTATAAGCGCTTATTTTTGTTATTTTTAATTTATATTATTTTTTTGCAAATCATTGATTGATACAATAATGTTGGCAGTAAACATCATAATCTTTACGATAATTTACTCAGATATTTATTCATAATTTTATTGATTTTGAGTCGATTTCAGCGTTCTAATGTTATAGTTTTCCAGCCGTATCATACATATACAAGTAATATTTATTATTTTAATATTTTGTAATATTTTGTAAAATCAAGAATTTAATTTTTTATTTATATTAATAAACAGAATAATGCAACATTAAAAACTTATATTGAAACAATTTGAATTTAGAATAACAAAATGTGGACATAAGCACTGTACTGCATTTTTTGTCAATCATCAAATCGCATGCATGAACTCAACTCGATATAAAATTACTCGATATTGTCACATTCTCGGTTCGATTAGAATTTTATGAACTCTATCGAAAGACTAATTTTATAGTTAAGTATTTTAAAACATAACAAAATAACGAAAATAGTTTTTGTCAAATAAATTGCCATTAGGTCTAACTAGCCATATTCAAGTTAACTTAAGTGAATGTCAACCTCATGTACATTTTTATGCGGGTTTTCATGTAATCAACTAGCTACACTTAAGTTAAATTAAGTTTCAGTTTTATTAAAAATTTACTTTTCGTTCAATTTAAGCTGGTACGATTCAGTTCGTAAAATACGAATACGCTTATGATAAAAGGTCCAACCATAATGAACTTAAGTTGGCTTAAGCTCATGTCAAAACTAAACGAAAAGCCAGCTAAAGTTTTGTAATTTGCTTAAGTTACCCATAATAAACTTTAGCTAACTTAAGTGATTTTGACTATTGTTAAATTATAAATGTAAATAAAAATACGTAGATAAACAGAAGTTTTGTTAAATATAAATATATTTTGTTTGTTATTTTAATTTTGTTTTTCATACATTTTAAATTTTATTATTCATCGAATTTTGTTTTCAGTGTTATTTTAAATATATTTTAATGAATGTTTTTTTATTTTTTTTTCCTTTTATTATTATTATGTATTTATTTTTTATTAATTTTAAAGGATTATTTTTTATTTTTTTTTTTTCTTATATTTATTTTATTATTATTATTATTATTATTATTAATTTGTTATGAAGTATGAAAATTATTAAATAATTAAATTATTTTATTGTGTATCACAATTTTTTAAAAAGTAATCCTAAATCAAATGTCAAATTTCCGAGTAGAATGAAATCGCACTTTCCTTAAGCCAGCTAAAGTTAACGAAAACTTGACGAAACTCTCTGATATTCCTATTATGAGTGCCCAATACAATTTACATGTAATAGTACATTTCCTTAAGTTGGCTTAAATGGTTTTAAGTTTTACCGTAAGCTTAACGAAAGTTTTAAGTGGTTTTGAGTTTTGACGTAAGCTTAACGAAAATTATTAAGTTAACTTAAATACGATTAGTCAGGCCCATTCAAATTTAAAAATAGAAAACAATAAATTTTGAAGAATAAAACTGGTTTATAAAATTTTTGACGAACAAATTTTCGATTAAAATCATTCGATATTTTTTTAGTCGAGTTTTGAGTTTGCAAATGAATACTTACAAATGATTACTTGATTTTTATTAGATCGAATACAACTGTACATAAAATGCATGAAATAAAAACTATGATCAAAAAGTATATAAATAATTTATACATTCTTTGCTATGATGAGCATCTTAGAGACAATTCTCAGTATAGAATCTCATTAAAAAATCATGGTAAAGTAATTGGTTAAGAGCCTGTCATATGTCTGTATTTTCATTTGCCTGCATTTTATTTGCCTATATTTCACATGCCTATATTTCACTTGCCATTTCATTTGACTGGATATGCTAGATACTGAATATGGTCAATCTGGAATGAATATCTATTCAAAGCTTTAGATTTGGATTCAAAATCAAAGTTCTACGCCGTTTAAAGAATATTTATATAAATTATTTTTATGCACAGTCGCTGTTGGATCAAAAACAGAGATTAACTTATTTTTCTACAATATGTACCTAATTCATTTTTATTTACCTAATACATTTTCACAAAAGTAACGATATCTCCTTTTTTCAGAATATTTACTTTTAAATCATTTTTATGCGTACTTCCTGTTAGAGTTGTTGGAGAAAAACAAAACGAATTTTCGAATTTTGGTATTTTAGGGTTTTGTATTTGGAATTTCGTGGACAACGCATAAATTGTACATATAACTTCAGACAAATGAAATGCAAGCAAATAACATACAGGCATGATATAGTAACCCGATTGGGTTTATACTTCTCTAAAAAAAAAATGTGTATATATATCTAAATTATTTATAACAGTGAATTTTTTATCTTGATATTAGTTCTATAATATTTACTTGAAATATTTTTCTCAATCGATATTCTTTTAGAACTTAACCATATGTTTTAATGCAACAGAAATGCATGTGCTGATCAATAATATACTGATTTAATGATGGTGATACTTATACAGTACTCATTTAATCTGTGCGATTTAATTTTGAGAGTATTGCGTATCAGAAATTTATAGTTTAATTTTGTAAATGTCATATAAGTTCATTTACATCATATACATTAAAAGATCAAATTACAACAAAAATGTATCCATTAAATATCGGATCAAATTAGATTTTGGTATATTTTTTTGTTCGTTAAATAAAATATCATAGATTATTTTATCTTCATCAGGATTCAAATCAGATCAAAGTACAATCATTTTTTGTCTCTCATGCGTACTAAGTAATATAGTTTGGCTGATATATTACCCCATTACATAATCAAATGTAAGCCATATAGACTATGTGTACCATGTATCAAACGTGACTCATTTTGTGATATCCACCATGATCATGAATAAGGTACCATGCACTATAAGCTGTGCCCCATACAACATGAATAAAAAATCATGCACCATGAGCCTACATCATGCATCATTTATTTGCACCATCTTTAATACATTTACATAACTATTACGTATTTATAAAATGTAATTAAATTTTTAGGGCAATTTAAAGGCAATTAGATTAACGATATACTATTCTAAAATAAATTAAAACTTTTATGATATGACAATTCTTATAGGTAATAAATATATAAATATAATAATAAATAATTCTATTACATATTAATTTCATATAATTTGTATAATTATAAGAAATAACTATATGTATATACAAATACAAAAAAATAAGTATCAGTATTGGTTGATACATTGTAAATAAAAAAAAAAATTATTAACTATTCATAATTTTAATGATAATTTACGGTAACTACTTTTTCATCAAATTTTATTTTATTGTATCAGAAATTATACACATATAATATCATATAAATTACATATGCATATGTATATGTATAATTATTCTAATCGTATATAAAAACAAAACAATCCAACACTTAAAATCTAAAAATATGACTTCCCACACCGCATGTGTTTATTGAAATTAATGAAAGAAAATTAAAATATTGATCTAAGAAAAGAATTTTGAATAAGAACAAAAAAAAAAAATAACACTAAAATATAGAAAAGAATTTAAATCTAGTTTTACAAGTTTTTTTTTTTTTTTTTTTTTTATAAATAGTAACTTAAACCATCAAAAAGTAAGGGGATTTTAACCTCTGATCTAAAATTATAACTTTAAAACTTCTTTTGAAATGATAGAATAAATAAATGTAAGTAGCCCAAATTAAAACAGTTTGAGATTAGAATTTGAAATATTGGTTGTATCAAATATCGAATAATTAGTAAATAACTATGTAATCAAATTTTAGTATAGGGAAGAGGTTAAAAGAGTCATGATACTCATAATACTGTATACTGAAATGGCACTGGTTTCTTAATATACATATAAATCATGTGAGATTAGCTTCTATATTTTTGATGGTGTTGATGCACATCAGAAATATATCCCGGTGATAACCTGGGCTTGACAGCAGCTCAATTTTGATTATTGGGATATTTAATAAATTTGGTATACTTGGTATACAGATGCCAAATAGATATATATCTACATAGATTTATTTTTATGATAATCAGATTTGTTTTTAGTGATATATTAAATTTAGCTATTAAAAGTCGAATCCTTTTACTAATGTATTTTATAAATGATTGTTTGTGACAACTTAGTGAATCCATCTTTCGTGAATGCTTATACGAATGCAAAATAAACGTTTTTAGCCTTTTGCAATATATTTGTTAATTTATAACTGTATTGTAAAAACTCTATTGCACTTGATTTTTAAATGAATATTTATTATAACACCCGGTTAACAACCGCTGTATTTAAAATTGAGACTCAAAAACAAAAACTAAAATTTGGTTATACTTTATTAAATAGCTTTAACGGTTTAACTCACTGGATTATTGGCTTTGATAGTTATTTGATAACATTAAAGGTAGAAAAATGGATAGGGCAGAATTTTGTAATAATTATCAAAGTAAATTTTCAAGTGAATTAAACTATCTATAACGTTATATCACAGGTTTGCGACATCTACTTGTACATCATCTTTGGTTATATACAAATATTTTAACATATATGTATACAATTTGAACATAATTTGTATTTTTCATAACAATAAATTAAACCGCAAACGGCGCAAACATATATTATGTATTACATAAAATATTTGTACTTGTAAGCTATATTTTTTTTATATAGTAAATTTAAAAAGTACAAAAGATGTTATATGTAGTCAATTGCATTTTAATTTCAATGTGTACTTAACTGATTCATTTAAAAAGTTCATGTCTACATCTAAGTGCTATTGTTATACTTGTATTTAACTAGCTATAATAACTTAAATTTATTACTTTATTGGTCATGAATGTTTACATAATTGATTTTGAAGTGTGTAACTATAGTTCTTTTATTCTCTACTAAATTAATACAAATTAAGGAGAACATTTTTTTTGTATTTGAGAATTTTTGAATTAACGTTAATTAAATATGAATTTGTAGGTGTGTTCATGTACTTATTCCTACGATTTTACAATATACAATTTTTATGAAATAAAAAATTAAATTGAGACTATTGCGAAAGCTTGTTAGAATTAGCATGAACTTTTAGATATTAATTGCATATAGGTATAC
Source organism: Argyra leucocephala (assembly GCA_963942445.1). Taxonomy (NCBI): domain Eukaryota; kingdom Metazoa; phylum Arthropoda; class Insecta; order Diptera; family Dolichopodidae; genus Argyra; species Argyra leucocephala. The sequence continues at coordinate 42,642,307 of OZ012678.1, forward strand.
TCAATATACTGAAATAAATTTAATAATTATAAAGTAAAACAGCGGAGGTAAATTAATTATTAAATTGAAATACAAAATAATAAGAATTTATTATTTTGTATGTTATGTCTTTTAAATAAATGATGACCAAGTATAAATGAATCGATTTATATTTTATAAATAATTAAAGAATAACTATACTGTTAAGAATTGAAAATAAAATTGATAAATTTAATTTATGAAAATTTTGATGTAGAAAATTTATGCTTTTGAATATTATGAATTTTTGTTTATATTAAAAAGGTCCACTTCACATCAAACTTGGGCATTAAATGAATTATATTGTATAACATGTTTGTATTATATAAGCACTCGTATTATATATATTTAATTCAAAAAAGTTTTAGTAATCTTTTGTGAATCTGATCTAACATCGCTATTGTTGTTATCAAGTAGTTTTCTTTTAGTTAAAATCGCTTAATTAATTGCAATTACTTAAGCTGGGACTGAAACGGTTAAAGATTGTCTTGAATAGATTTTTTTTTTCAATTCAATTAACTTGTTAAAGCCACTGAAATGTTTTGACTTTGATTTTCATTTCATAACTATACATCTATGTCATTTGTACACCCTATTTTCACTATTTATATGACAAATATTATTTTCTTTCGCAGACATATTCACTTGTTTTGATTAGTGTCCCGAATTTTGATTCGTGAAAGAAACCTGGTAATACGAATATTATTTTAATTTTCAATTGGGATATTTTGAATGAAACTTAGAAGCGAGATGAATTGACAAACCGAAGCAACAACGAATTGCTAGAGTTGTTCTTCGTCAAACTTGTACATTAATGCTATATTGTAATATCGATTATTTTATGGTAGAAAAACTCCTGAACTATTTTTTAAATATGTTGACGGATTGATATAGTGTAGTGGTTATATCATCTCATTGTTAATCAAAAGCTACCGATTTCGAGCCCACTCAGGGTATAGATGTTTAATTGATTTGTTTTATTTTTCTCATTATTTCTAAAATAACGAAATGTTACAAAAATTGTTAAAAGCAAAATTTGATATTAAATAGATGTAGTTTACTATACTACTAATTAGTCGATTTATTAGAAAATTGAAAAACAAATAAATGCATAAATTGTAGTACTATACTTAATATACAAATATGAGTTTCTAACAATAAGAATATGATGGTGAAAAGTCTTTTTAATTGATGACAACATAATATTGTCAATAACTTACAAACTCTTACACACTCCTCTTTCTTTTCATTCTCATTAAAGATTTCGACGACCTACTTTATGGTTTGGTGATAATATAAATAATGTTGTTAACACGTAATATGTCTATTAATTGAACAAATTCAAAAAAAAAACAGAATGTTAGCCATACTTACTCCAACTCGTCGCCTTATTCATTCATTTACAAAATTATAATCAAACTATATTATTAAAACTACTATGCATTATACTAATAATTATTTTATATTAAATTTTCTTTTTAAATTTACAATTTATAACATACTTATATAATGTTTTATTTTTTTTTAATTTCAGGCACTTATTATAAATGTTGCTAGTATCTTTTTTGATTTAATATGTATTATTGCATTCTTTAGACATATGAGTAAGTTTATTTCAAGATATTGGCTATTTCAATTATAGAAATTGTAAAACCTTTTATGGAACGTTAATACTCCTCCACCTAAAACATAAAATAATCCTACAGTTTTACTATAATGCAACAACTGAGCTTGAAACTAAATAAGAATAATTTTCTTTTTGTTAAATTCCATCTGAATTAAAAATTTGCCAAAAGAAAATACAATTTATAATTATTGAAATACTCAATATATGTGTAAAGCTACAAAAAATAGCAAATAATGTTATTAAATAAAATATCTATTTTTTTTCAAAATAATATTTGTATTTTTAAATTTTTAGATGGCTGGGTAATAGCTTTTTCAATAATTAATTTAATATTACGACCATTTACATCAATTCTATTACATCGTGAATTAAATGAACGTGGTGGTGTCATATCAGCACCAGTTTCAATATTTCCAGCAAAACAACAAAGATCATATGAAGATATTGATAGACCTCATCAGCCAGTGCCGACAAATAATTCACAACCACCACCGAATGTTTCAAGTATTTTCTAAAAACAAATTAAATAATTAAATATAAATAATAAAAAACAAAAACAAAAAAATAAATAATTCAATGTTTGTTGTCTTGTCATAATTTTATACAATAATATGAAAATTCAAAAAAAGAAAAACAAAAAAAAAATTATAATCTTTTCTTTTTTTTTTTTTTTTTAATATCAACAGATTCAATAACAAACCCACCACCACCTCCAGTATAAATCCGGTGCCTATAAAATTTTTTAGAAAACATTTTTACTTGTTTTTTTTTTGTTTTTTTGAAATTTTGCTAGTTAAATTTTTAATTTTGCTTCGATGTCTCTTCAATTTAGATAGAATTAAAAATAGAAAAAAAAGGACATTCCTTAAAAGGTAAATAATTAAAAATTCTAAATAAGTTACAATTCCTATATATCTATCAATTTATAATAATAAATTTACTTTTCTAAAACGTCAATAATTGAATTACAATTAAGTATTTCATATCAAACGCCTAACTCTGTATATTGTTACATACTTTCGCAAAGTTATTTTCGCATCTTAACATATTGTACTCTGTATTGCGAAATTAGCATCGATGTAGTTTGAAAATGATTTTAAATTCGTTACTGTTACACGTTACGGATACATATATTATTCACATATGAAATTCGCATACATTTATTTGAATTTTTTACGCGGTTAAACTCGTTTTGTTGTAATTCTAACATTTCACGAGTACAATTAAATTGATTTTGGAAAACTCGCTAATAAAAGCCATCCATTAATTAATTTTATTTAAAATGGCAGATCTTTATTTTACCAATATTTTGGAATTTGCAAATTTGCGACAAAATTTACATTGTGTAAAATTGAAATGTGAAAATTAGATGCAACTTAATGATTGAGGTCTTTTATCTCAACATTACATAAATGAGGTAATATGATAGAATTAAATTCGCCAATCATTATTATCCGACTACTAACATTGTGGGCTCAGTCCGACTTGTGGTGCGGATATAATAACAATTGTAATTAGTTGAGAATCATTTTGGTCAAAAATTGTAAAAAAAAAATTAAACTTATAATATTAAATAAAACCCCTAATGTTAGTTAACGAAGCAATTAATAATTATTTATTCTATTGTATATGCTCTATTAGTTGTGAATTATGAGCAGAAATAATCGCAAATATATAGTGTTTTTAATAACAATTTTTTAATTTTTGATGTATAACAAACAATTATTTGACGTTTTAGAAACATACTATTCAATTCATCACACATAACATTCGTTATACTTCCAATAAAAAAGTGTCATAACAAAAAAAAAAAAAAAACAAAAAAGTCGTTTTCCAATCTAAAGCTATTTTTGTTTTAAATTACATTTTGAAATAAAATGATTTTGCTTTTACTATAATTAAGAAAATCTTTTTTTTTTTTTTTCTTTTACGTTACAACACTTATATACATAAATATTATGCTTTATTCTACTTGTATTATATTATCATAGGTAATGTGTAATGTCCTTAAAAAAAATTTTCTATATCTTATTCCTTCTCCATTATTCATAACAAATATTATTATTATTCCTTCATTATTTTTAATTAAATTTTCTTGAATTCATAATGTCTTGTTCTCAATTAGAAATATATTCTCTATAACTAATATTATTTACTTATTGTTTTTATATCATTATGGTTGCTTTTTTGAAAAATTAAATTTTCCATGTTATGGGTAAAATATATAGCTTTCGTCCGTTTTCTAACATTAAAATGACATTTATAATAATCATAAATTTATTATGTATTTATATTTAAAATTCATTTCATATTTAATTAAGATCTAAATTTAGTTTTTAATAAAATTTTGTTAATTAATTTTTAATTAAACTTGTTTTTGTTTTTTTTTTTTTATATAATTTTTAATTTTTATTTTATTGTAAATTTTAGTTGGATGATAATTGGATTTTTTAATATATACATTTACATAAATTTATTAAATATTTTTTAATGCTATAAATTAATAAAAATTTATTTAATTAATTATGAAAAAAATAAAAAAATGATTGTACTTGAAATTATTGTAAATAAAAATTAAAAAAAAATATTTATTATATTATTATAATTTATATAACTACTCATATTGAAATTTATATTATTATAAAAATTGTATACAAATTAGTTGAAATCTAATAAACTTAATAAATGGTAACTGTTTAAGATTAAAAAAGTATTTTTGAAAATCGATTGGTGGATATTGTGAAAACTGGTTTATTTATTCGATTAACAGGTTTGTGTACAAAATATGAATTTTCATTTATCTTCCTAATTTATGTTTTCTTTTGTTTCATAACATTCATCACTCTTTTATCAAGGTTGAAATGATAAGTTATTAAAATGAAATAATATTATTTTTCAAATTCAGTTATTTGTATGATTTATTATTATAATTTTGTTGTACATTTAATTATTTGGATTAAGAAATAATATATATTATACATTTACGTTTGAAAAAGTTGAAAAAACCGTAATATAGAAGTATAATTTCCTCTCCTTTTGTTTTAGGGTGAGCCAAAATATATTTGTATATAGCCGTATATAGCAAAGATAAAATAAAATCTATAAATTGCAATGGTTTTTGTATTAGATAAAATACATGGAATATAATTGACATTTTTTACCACTACACTATTTCGCCAGTCATTTTTCACTGGTACATTATTATATACTACATTATTGTTATTTTCATTCAAAGATTATATTTGAAATTTAAAAACTATTGGAATTAAACGTTACCATTATTTTTAAATTTGTTTTGCTCTTTTTTAAATAAAATATCAAATTAAATAATTAAAACAAAAAAAAAATACTAAATGTTCCTTTCAAAGTGCATTACATATACATACATAATAGCCCTAGTAAGTATACAATTTTTTATTTTATACAATGCATATATGCATAATATCTATATGTATATCTTTTTTTCTAATTATTTAAAATTAATAAAAATATTATCTTATATTAATTAAAATTAATAAAAAATTATTTTTAAATTAAGTATTTACAAATTTATTATTTTTAAATTAACTAAAACTAATAACAAAAACAAAAAATTGAATATAATGAAAACTTAAAATACTTTAAATTAATAAACGAAAATTTTTAAAATAATTTTAAAATAAAACTACAGAAATAATGCCAAATTAAAAAAACAAAATATTTAAAAAAGTATATATACACACATAATAAATATGATAATTAAAAAATATGCATTTTCAGTATACAAAAAAAAAAAAAAATATTTAAAATTAAATGAGTAAAATAATTATTTAAAATTAATTTTTAAGTACCCCTATTAAATTAATTAATAAATTTTTAGTGCAATATTTTAAATTGAAATTTATTATTTTTTTTTCATTAATAAATGAATATCCTACAGCTTGTTCTACCCGATAATTTAACTTTAGTTACACAAATAATATGACAGAAACTGTAAATATTTTATTTTGTATTCAATATGGCCGAATCAATAATAATGTTAAATTGTCAAAAAATAAATTAACTGGTGTGAATTTTAACAATTGGTATAAATTATATTATAAAGATTTATTTCAAACAAATTATTTGAAATTTAATTAATATTTAAATGATGATAATTATATGATTATTATTATAATTATGTAAATATTATTAAATGAAAAGAAAAACTACACCAATGGTTATTAATTCATACAATTAAAATATTTATGTTAAATTATCAATTTTTCAATGAAAATTTTTTAAAATTATTCTAAAGTACATAATGTTTCTAAGTGTTTTAATTATAACTAAAAATTTCTAATTTGTTCAAGTTTTATTCAATAAAAACTTTTTGTTAATAAAAATTAAAAAGTCGTTTATTTAATAAAAATTATTTTGTTTCAACTTTAGCAAATTTTTCTTTTGAAATTTTGTAAAAAAAAAAAACAAATATTAATTGTAACTTTATTATTTAAAAACATATTAGAAAAATATTTTAATGTATGTAAATATTAAAAACAAAAATTTAATATTTAAAAATAAATAGGTTTAGGAAAAAATATATATGATATTATTTTCTTATTATGCTGTTTCCATTGTCTTTGTTAAAACAATCTAAAGTATTTCATTTGAATGGAAATTATTACTATTCATATTAGAAATTAAAAATTACAACTTTTATACCATAATCATATTTTAATAAACTAAAACAACTTTGAATCTAATAATTATTAATTAGAAAATTTATTTGAAACAAAATGTATACATTATGCCTAAATACCTAGCACATTTCTCATTCTTAAGTATTTAAAAAATATATAATTTAAAACAAAGTCCAATTTTAATTTTAATTTTATTTTATTTTTTTATTTTTGTTATTAACTTGTACAAGAAATAAAATTAATTTAAGAAATAATTTAAATTGTTTATTTTTTCTACAATAACAACTAATATTATGTATATGACTTTACTGAACTCCAGGACATGGTCCACTAGTCTACCCGGACCCACTACCGTGTATTCGGAAGAAATTCGTTTTACGAACATACTTCGTCGTGTAGTACGATTTAATAAAATACTGTATTCTGTACAGCGTACGTACTTACGTGTAATGTAAAGTATTTTAAATAATCATAAAACCATAAAACTAATTTATTTCGTTATATTTTATAATGCAAAACGTAGGTATGTAATTCAAAATTAATAATTTTACAATATTTACAATTAAAATTTACATAACAATAGAAGATTGGGCCAATTTGAATGATAATCTCATTTTCTTGTTTCTCATTTGCAGTTTTAATTGAATAGTAAAACGTGTGAAGAAACAGAAGAATATTAATTTTGCTGATTTTGTTCTCTTTTTATTGTTTTTGGTTGTAAATAAAATATGTAAAGGTAAGATTAAAGAAATTAGGATGGCCTAATACCCTAATACAGGTATTACAACTCTATATACATAAATAACATACAAAAATTAGTGAAGCATTTTTATAGGGTATTGAAGTTGTCTTGATATTAAGGTTATCAAAGTTTTATATAGAAAATAAAGAAAATAGTAAAAAAAAAATTATATTTGTTTACATATTCTAAATTGTGGTTATGTTACTGTATTTTTAAGTAAAATTTTTTTTTTGTATAAACAAATTAAAGAAAACTAACTTTCTTTAGAAAAGTTATTTAAAAGTGAAATAAATTATAAAAATAAAAAATTAATGTATTTTTCTATGCATGTACATAAATAGTATATTTTGTCACAGTGTAGAAATTGCTTCATTTTTGTCTGGGTATCCTTATATCACAGTATACTTATCTGTGCTTAATATCTTAAATGTAAATTTTATTTTAGAATATCTTTTTTTTGTTGATTCGACTTCATCTCGCGTATTGTGAATTATTTTCTGTAATTTTACCAACTGTGGTGAATTTTTTTTTATAAGTTTATAAATTGCATACTTTTTGGTGAATTGTGATTCGTATTTTTATTCATATGGCATAATATAAACTGTGAAAGTAACGGAATACTGATTTATAAATTTTGTTGTATCAGAAATTATATATGGATATGAAATTTTCTTCTCATTATTGTGATGTGATGTACATGTACATCTTATGTATCCAACCTACACCTATCTATCTATAATTCATAATATGTATACTTACATGTTTGTAATTATAATAAAATTATAATACAAGTACATATACAAAAATTATAAAAATTACAAAAAAAAAACTCAAAAAATTCTTTTTATCTAAAAATGTATTTTATTTTTATTCTTAAAATTTTATTTACAAATAAATTAAAAATATTTAATATCTTTTGAATTAAACCTTTTGTAATTGTTAATATAATTTTTTTTTTTTAAATTTTTTATCTCTACAACACTTTTACAACCTTTTAAATAATATTATTAAAGAAACCGAGATAATTGCATTTATTTTGTTTCATTTCTAATATTATACTAAATATATTATATATATTATATATATATATATATATATATATATATATATATATATATATATATATTTAATATTTTTTATTTAAAATTAATTAAAGCTAAACTCGATTATAATATATAATTATTAACTAAATAATTAAAATTAAAATACTTTTTAAATTTAAAATAAAATGATAAAATATACAGAAACGAAAAAAAACAACAGTAAAAAAAATTTATTTTTTTCTTTTATTTTTTTTTTTGTTGTAAGTCTACGAAATTATCCAAAAATCATGTTTTGATGAGCATATTTTTTTATTTTTTGTTTGTTTTTTACTTTTAGTTGTTCTGATTAAAAATTTTTTGGATCACGAAATTCATAACCCATATTAGTCATTTGAAGACAAGGAACCTAAAATAAAATTTAAATACATTACAGAAATTAGATTATTAAAATGAATAATTTATTACTTACTTGAATTATATTGAAATAAAATGAACCCATAACTTGTGAGGCTGTTGTGTTTGTTTCTTTTAAACATGAATATAGCATATCATCACAAGTACAATGTGATCTAGAATTGAATTCAAATTATAAGAATTTAAATTAAATTTTGTAATTACATTTTGTTGTTCTAAAACAAGTTTCCCAACCCACTGAAACAACGCCCTGTACTCCATTGAAGGAGAATGAAAATCAAATAAAACTTAAAATTATCAAAAAGTAATTCGCTTATTAAAATCGAATTGATAAAGATTGTATAAACAAAAAAAAATTACAGTTTGTTATTGTGTGGACTAAATACAGTTTTTCAACATCATTGAATTCAAATTTTGTTCTGCAGACCTTTTTTTTTAGAGTTACTGAAATTAAAATAGAATTTTTGGGACCAAAATAAAGAATGTTGAAAGTTTGTTAATCGAACCAAAGAAAATAATTTTATATTTTAATGATGCAGTGAACAAACTGCTGTTTCTGATCACACAAGTAACATGAAAAAAGTATGCAAAATTAGGCAGCCAAATTTTCAAACCAGAATCATATTTGAATACCTAACTATACAAATTGTAAAATTTTGATCTAATATTTAATAATTAATCTATAGGAAATAGAAAGGAATGTTGAAATGAGAAAAATTTAACTACAATGAATAATTTCAATATTCAATGAACAATGAAAATATTCAACTATTTCAACATTAGAGTCTATCCAAAATAAAATTTAATGAAATCATAATTATCAATTTATAATTACTACATTCACAAATAATGTCCGATCTAAAATACGAAAACGTGCATTAAGGGTAAAAGCTGAGCCATTGTAAAACCTTCAGTAGTACCATTAGTAACAGATTAATTGTAGAAATTGAATATGGTTCTTGAACTCTTTGAGGCATGAAATATAAGGAACCAAAATTCCAATTCGAAGTGTCGCACCAATGATAACGCACAAATTTTAAACTTACTTTGTATAAACAGAATCATTCATTAATTCATATCTTTCTTGATATGCTCTAACTTTAATTGGGCATAAATCATGTGCTCTACAACATCTATCCATTTGTTCTTCTTGTCCCAAATCATAATAATTACCAGCAACATCACCAGCACCACACCATTTTGTTCCTAAAATTCACAAAAAAAAAAAATTTTAATAAAATTTTTCCTAATTTAATTCTTATAAATATATTTGAATTACCTGGTATAATACCTGAGAATATTACAAATGGACTACTCGGTATTATTGAACTTGAACTTTGTACATCTTTATTTTGTGTTGTTCTTCGTACCATTGTTTCTGTATGAATTTTATCAACATATTCACATTGATTCATTAATTTTAGCATTTCCTTAAATGAAATTTCTAAAGGTCGATTCAATTTTGATAAATTTTCTAATAATTTTTTGCCGTCTTCATCATTGCTAAAAAAATATAATAAAAAAATTTAATACAAATTTTGTTACATTCAAAAATATTTTTAATTAATTCTTAATAATTGCAAATATACTTATTTGTTTACAATAATATTTCCACCTGAGGTTTAAAAAAAAATATAACTTTAAAAAGTGAGTTGAGATTTAAACTACATAAATGATTCAAGCATTCAAGGTAATTAAAACTCACAACAATCAAAAGTGAAGTTGTATAACAATAATAATTGCAATTATTATTATAAACCATTAAAAATTAAATTTCAAGGTAAATACATTCAAAAAATATAAGAATAAAATACCAGTTTTCGTTTGTATTAAAATTTAGACAAAAAATTGACTTAGTTGGTTTTACTTAAAGACTGCAAATAGTTGCTCAACATTAGGTATACATCATAATATCAACATCACATATTTTTTAAATACATTTTCTTATTAATTTCATATAAAAATGTTTACAAGCTTTTTTGAACTTGGTATATCAAAATGCTGTATACATTTGTGTATATAGAATAACTTTTTGTTGCAATACATTTTAAAAATTTTGTTGTTCATTAAGAATTAAGAAAAGTTGATAACATTTTCGCGTAAAGAAGAAAGACATACAACAAAGGCGTGACTTGGAAATCACATAAACCTATTAAAACCATAATCTTCATGTGGCAAAAAATATTATACAAATTCTATATGGATAGATTCAAATTTACTCATTTTTTCCACACTTAAACACTATCCAAACATTATGAAACGATTGCTTAAGACAAAATAATTGTTGATTTGGATACGTGGAAATAGGATTTGAGCATAAATAGGATTTTAGGGAAGTATTATACTGCAAGGTGAGTTAAAAACGAGCCTGGATAGGTATACAAGACTTAAGTAAATACAAATTACGAAGTAAATAAAATGAATAACTGTATATCTATATCTAGATAAATTGCATGCATGTTACATTCAGCTTTTAAGAAAATTTAATTATTTTTGTTATACCAATTGAAATTATTGATATTTCTTTTGTGTAAATCGAAGAAAAACACATTATAAAATTTATTAAAACACACAAACAAAGATGAACAGAACATTTGTGGTGTGGATGAATGATTAAAAGATGGTAAAATGAATACTATATGTACACAATTCCGATAAGGTTTATTCTCACATATGAGTTTAGTCTTTAGTTATGTGCCAGTTCTGCTTTTTTATTTAAAATGATTGTATGTAATTTTAATGTTCCTATTCACGTATTTCACAGGACTTGATCTCGTTCAGAAGACTACACTGCCCATAAGCCAATAAGGCCCCGTGCATTAACAAAAATATATAGCTTAGAGTAAAGATGTCCAGAATCAGAGTCGGTTGTTCGAACCTTTTCAATGGAACATATCAGGTTGGTTGAGATCAATGGAACAAATCAGGTTCAGGTTAGCACATTCTGTAGACGTTGGTTGATTCTCAATAGAACAAACCAAGAAGCCCTCATATTTAAACACATATTCCTGGAATGTGCATGGACAGTTTTGAAATCAGGACTTCCACCAACAAGGGGGAACAAACAACAAATATAACAAGAAATAATAAGTCATGAGCTACATTAAGCTAATAAATAAATATAATAAAATAAAAACAAACTATAAATCTAAATTAATCAAAACTAAAATTAGATTAAATTAAAATATATTTAACACACTTAACAGCTGAGCTAGCACACACCCACATGCCACATGGAGCAGGGTGCTAAGACTTACATTTATGTAACAATTTAATAAACAAATAAAATCAAATCAAATATTGCAGTTCAGTCTCAGTTTAGTATCAGTCATTTCTGTTTTCTAGGCGTCCCATTTTCCCATAATGCTGCTATATCCGATTCTTTTTTTTTTAAATAACTGAACCGAAATTTTTGTTTTGTTTTAGTGCGTTGTTTGTATTTGAAATCGCAAGTTTTGTCACTTGCAAAATTAATTGATTTGTTACAGTAAAATTTAGTTTTATACGAGTTGTCTAAGAAAAAGTATGGAAGGTAAATACAAAGATGAATACAAAAATTAATAAAATTTCAAAAATGCTTCAAACATGAGAAAGATATCGATTAAAAATTATTGTAGCATCATTTAATTGATGCCTTTTTTTACAGTTAATTTTTCAAACTAAAACCTTCATCCCCTAATGATGCGGTCGGGTAAGGCTCTTTTTCTGTAGTACCTGGTAATAATGATTCCTGTCGGTATATCATTTTCAAGAACTCTACTTAGACTTGAATTTGATAAAATTCCACCGTCATCAAGATTTATGAGCACAAAATTTATATTCTATTTTATATTCTTTTCATCTAATAAAAGTGGAAAAACACTTAACTGTTCTACTGAAAAATCATCCACATCTCATCATAAATGTCCTGTAACCCCATCCGTCTGTTTGCACTCATATCTGTTTTACTAAAATATTAAAAAGAAGAACTGACACTGAACTGAAATGTGCACGAATAAATATCTTAGATTGAACTGAGACTGAACTAACATGTGGGAATCAACCTTAATACTTATAGAACAAGATGTAGACATTATCAACATTAAAATGGCTGTATTAAGTCCATGACAACTGCTGAAAAATTAGAATTAACCGATGATTGTTCATTGCAGAATAGAATGGAGAAAAATTTTGAACGAAATTAAGACTAATAAATGATTACTATGTGGTCTAAAATAAGTTCTTAAGTACCTACATACATTCATTACCAATAAATTACATTTGTAACTGTCATAAAGAGAACAGAGAATAAAAAATCCAAAACAAATTTTATTATAACGAACTATTTTTTGTATAAAGCTGTCTCTTCAAAAAATTAACATTACTAAATAAAAATAAGTTGACTTCGAAATTTTCTGGCAATAGCAGCATATAGGTTAGGTCACGATATGAATTTTTTAAAAACATTTTACCAAATTTGTTAAAAGCTTTCAAAGAATAATCTGAACATGGATATGATCCTTTGCACAAATACCTTTTCAAAATAGAAATGTAATCCACAAACCATTTAAAATTGTAAGTCAAATGTGAAATATTAATTCATTGAATTTTCTACTGCAATCAATTACTTTCAAGGTAAAAAACTTTCTCTAATTTTTTGTTTTGATTTAAATTTTAAATTCTAACAGAGAATATACATATATGTCTGATGGGAGCTGAAGAGCACAAAAACCTTTTAAACTTGAAAAAAAAAAATCAATGTATAAATGTACCGGAGGGGAACCAAATATTATGATATTTGATATAGATACCAGTACCACAATTAACCTTTTCTCTCGCATACAATGAACACATTTTAAAGCTTTAATTTTGAATCTATATTAATGAGTTTACTGAATTAGAAATTTGTCGTCTGAATTTATTTTGCTCCATACGCACAAAAAAATGCAATAATGATGTATAATACTATGATTTTACCGCATTTGGACTACTGTTCATCACTGTTGTTTCTATGTAGTGAAAGGGAAAAGGATAGGATGAAATTTTACAAAACAAGGCTATGAAAATAATCTTAAGATGTAGTAGAAGAACTAACCGAAATTACATGCTCGGGCAATTAAAATGGATGTCAGTAAGCCAAAAACTAAATTTCAATATTTTGGTCTTTATTTTTAAAATGAAAAATAATATGCTTTCAGACTATTTAGGAAATTTACTAAGATATGTTGGACATACAAGTCATTACAGCCTGAGATCGGCAAATTTGTTCAAGTTACAATTGTTTCGTAGGAGTAATACACAAAACAATTTATTTCATAAAGGTCTTCAATTATTTAATCACTTACCAAGTGGAAGTCAGAAATTCAGAAAATTTAGATTTTTTCAAAAAAAATTTGATAACTTTTATAAAGTACTAGCTTTGTAACCCGTCATAAATGACGGAAGCAAAATAAATCCTAGTTTCTTTTTTTCTTTCATTAGATTCTTTATTCCGAAATTACAGTACTTATGTTTATATCACTTTTTATTTATATAATTTTTTTATTATTTATGTTTATATTGGCCTAACACTAATCTTTTTTTTTTATATAACAGAAAAAGAAGTACCATACCAATAAATTTGTATAAAATGTTTGTATTTTTGTACGGTATACTCGTACTCACTTCCATTTAGTTATAATTCGTTAGTTGGGTTCCATTTAGTATAAATTATACCGTATTAGCGTTATTGTGGCCTCTGGGAGAGCAAATTTAAAAATGGGATCTTATTTTCATATAAATTTTGTCTTTTGTATACTGTATAGGGATCTTATTTTGCTATATGAATAAACTGTTATTATGGTATTGTGTTTTTTTTAAAAAAATATTCAAAATTTTGTATCTAAATTGGTAAAATTTACAAAAAATACAAAAACATTTTCATCAATAATTTTCAATTTAAAAAAAACAATGTTTTATTATCCGACGTAAAAGTAGAGTTTATTATCCTACTCTACTTCTATCAAGTTTTATTGATTGAACAGTGAACACTTAACACTGAAAATAAAATAATATTTTTGGAATGGAGCATGCAGAACATACAGAATTCAGATACAGCAAATAATAAAAAAAAAACAAAAATAATTTTTTTTGAGTGAAGTGAGTTACGCACACAATAATGACAAAAATAAAAGGTAGAAGCAATAAAGTAGTATAATGTATAATATTATACAATACAAATATGCTGATACACATGTATATTATTGTGTATAATTTTAAGTAATAAGAATAAACTTTGAGTGAATTATGTTTTTTTTTGTGTTAAATGCTGTTTGCCTTTTGGTTATTATACCATATTAAACTATTGATTAAATTTCTATTAGTCCTTATTATTATAAATCAAAAAAATTGTTTGTTTTATTTATATTATTATTATTATTTTTTATTTTTCCTTATTATTTGCGAAGAAGACTAACATTAAATTAAAAAAATATAGTTCATGCAATAAATTTTTTCTGCAAAGGTTCAGCATGGTAGACAGGGGTTAAACAAAGCATCAAAGCAATTTGTATATAATATATGCATTTGTATACATATGCAATTTGTATATGTGTTGGAGCGTTCCGTCGAACTTACAAACATTCAGATAAATGCAGAATAATATATATAATATATAATAACGAATTATGAAATTTGTATGTTACCTATTGAATATTCATAAATTTTTATCTTATTATATTTTGACTTTGTATTTAGAATTTTCTAATTATTTTAAATTTTGTAGTTTAAATTTTTTAATATTGTGTAATAATCATATTGAACTAATTTTATTTTATGTAATCTGAAAATAAGATTTAAGGCTTTGAAATAGTATTAATTACTAATAAATGAATTAAAAAAAAAAAAAAAATATTTTTCGAGATATTTGATATTTTATCATAAAAGCCATAGTGGACAGTTTGCTACAAATACAAGTGGACAAATAATGCTCCACTTGCTACAAATATACAAGTGGAGAAATAGTGGACAGTTTTCAATACCATACAAATCGATGACAGAATTGTTTTCTATGTGCTGATGGAGCAAACATGCATTAAGCTTCTATTGCTATGTACCAAAAATGTTTGTTAGGCTAAAACACACGATAATGTCAAGTACATATGGATCAAACTATTTAAAAATATGTATGATTAACAACAATAGCGGTTTCATCAGAATTAAAGTGGATTACGATTAATATGAAAGAAAAATTAGAAGTTTTTATTTTTATTTTTTTTCAATTTTTATTCAATATTATTTTCCAATGCATTAATTATATTATTTTGATCATAAAAATAATTTAGAAAATTTTAATGTAATTGTAACAGTGAGTGATTTGGATGAACTCAACTCAACACAACTATCACTCCAAAAAATTATTTTTCTCGATATTGGATTAAATTTTGTTCAAAAATTTTATTAAAGTTTTTGTCTGATCGTTTTCTTCCCTTCTTGTTTGTGCCTCCGTTCATATGGCATATTATGTAATTTTCTCTTTCCCCGATATAATTAACTTTTTAGTTATGTTATATACATTTAATTTTCGTTTGTAGAAAAATATGGAAAAATTACCTTTTAGAACCGTAATAAAATTTTACAAATCGAAGCAAATGATTCAGTGATATAGCCATTTATATAGATTCAGTCTTCGCCATATTTGTTTCTGCCTTGTGTAAATCATAAGAATAAATCTCATCAGCCGTAGGGTTAGAATTTATTTTGAATTAAACAGTGAAACACCAGTTAATACGTAAATCTTTTTTTGTTATCAAAATAGACAAATTAAACTCTCCATTAAGAATTTTGCATGTAATTGGATGTAATTGGAATGCAGATTTATCTACAGATCCAACTGTTATAAATAAATAAATAAATAAATAATGGTAATCTTATTAATATTATTAAGAGGAATGGAGGTTCACTATCGAAAAAAAAAAAAAAATCTTAAATACCTATGGAGCAAATAAGTACTCAATATAATTCTAATTGTGTATGCCTCAAAGCGCAAGGTAATGCGGATATGGAGCAAATGAGAAATAACAAAAATTTAAAAATTGCTCCATAAGCCAAAAATTGGTTTATGGGACAAAGAAGCACAAAAAAAAAAAAAAAATGTGGCTTATGGAGCAAAGCGCACACTGTATATCTCGAAAACTAAAGCAGATAGAATAATTCTGATAACAGCATTAGAAAGAGAATTTTTCAAAACCTAAAGAACAATTCATAAATCAAAAGTAGAAAAGTATAGAAAAAAATACTGCTCAGCTTCATTTCTCGACGTAACACAAGCGTTCGACAAGGTATGGCACGAAGGTCTGCTGCACAAATTGAAATCAGTCTTACTTTATCATTACTATTTCATTCTAAGATCTTACCTTGAAAATAGAAAATTTATGGTAAGATATTGAGAAGCATGCACTTTATCAAAAGATATAAATTCAGGAGGAGTACCTCAAGGCAGTGTGTTTGGCCCGATTATTACTTAATATACACTGCAGATATTCCTATCAGCGAACATACGATGTTAGCTACATTTGCAGATGATACTGCAATACTGTTCTAAAATAAAGACACAAAAATAGCATCGCAGCACCTACAAATGGCACTAAACAAAATCCAACAATTAATAAAAATTTGGAGAATAAAAACAAATGAGTCCAAATCAGTTCATATTACATTCACCAACAAAAGAAAAAACATCTCCGCCGGTAACTATACCTCAAGATGATTCAGGAAGGTACCTAGGATTACATCTGGATCGCAGACTAACTTGAAAAAAGCACACCCTAAAGAGAAATAAGCAGCTGAGAGCCAAGGTTAGGAACATGCATTGGCTTATGGGACGGTCATCACGGGTACCAATAAAGAGCAAGGTTATATATACCCATGTGGACATATGGAATTGAGCTATGGGGAACAGCCAGCTAGCAGCCAGCCAGCAACTCTAACATCGAGATTCTGGAAAGGTTTCAGGCAAAAGCTCTTCGTGAGGTAGTCAACGCACCGTGGTATATCAGAAATTCTAACATATACTCCGTAAAAGAAATGGTGACAAAAATAAGCAAAATGTATCACGAAAGACTATACAGGTTCACCCAAATCAATTGGTAGGTCATCTGCTAAACAACGACCACATAAGAAGATTAAAACGATACTGTTTTCAATATCTTTCAAACAGATTCTAAATTTATCCAAAATTTATAAAATATTTAGCATGTATTAAGTCTTTTTTTTTTTATAAAATATTTAGTATGTATTAAATCATGTTTTTTTTTAATTTTTCTATTTTTTTTTTCAAAATAATTAATTAACAAAACAGTGTCAAATAACTAATAAGGTAAGTAATATTAAATTATTGTTATGAAAAGCTGATTGAGTGTAATCATCCCTCACAAGTTACTTATCTATTTTTACATAAATTTTTACTTGTTATTTTGAATATGTTTCTTGCATATTTTTAATATATAAGATAGTTGTAATAAAATCATAGAGATAAAAAAAAAAAAAATAAGTCAAAAAAGTCACAAACTGGCGTATAGGGCAAAAGAGATTCAGACGACGAATTATACATTAATTATAGCAAATCTGAAATTTTGCTAACCGCTTCATATACATACATACCTATACTATATTATAATATGATTATTTATATTTAACCAAAAAAAGAAAACAAGAGTCCAAATACAATATAAACAATATTTTCCCATTTTAAATCACTGAACCATGGTATTTTTTGTACAGAAATAAAAATCGAAACTAAAATCGCTTTGTAAATAAATATTACGAAACTCAAATTTTATTTTATTATCTGCACTGAAATATGTATACATACTAACATTATTAGTGCTAGATTTAAATTACAACTATTGTTGTTGCACTTTTAAGCCAGTAGTTAATAATTTAACAAAACAATAACAAATAACTAGATAATATATCTGTACGACTGTATACATGTATTAACTATATGTTAATCGATAAAAATTTGCTAATTCACGATTTTTTAATTCATTTTAAACTAACTAAAAATGTACATTTTTTTATTAACGTTTTTTATAAACAAATCATATGTTTTGACAATGTGATTTTAGAAGCCATTTACAAACATGATAAATTCAAATTAGTTATATTATAAATATGTTAAACATATACAAATTTTTTTCTTCTTCATTTCTGCCTTTATTGATTTGTGAAAGACCGCATATGATTTGAATTGAATAATAGTAGATTGTATGTAGGCTATTAAACAAATCAAAAATAGAATAATACTTTTACATAATTTGTGTATATGGCATATGTTCTTTGTGTCAAGTTTAATTAAATAAAATTGTTAAATTTTTTTTATAGTCACCTTATGACTTAATATAAAATCTTCTATATTGAAATATATTCTATAGAAAATATTATGATCTATAGAAGTTTTAATAATTGCTAAAGTTAAGTTCTAAAACGAATTATAAAGCATGATTTTTTTTATTAGAATGATGAATTTTAAGTTGAAGGCGTAGACACTTGCTCTGACGAGCTTTAAACGTTAATTAAAGAGTTTTGTCGAGGGACAAGGGAGGGTTTCAGTACTTATCCTTTTTCTTATCTTCTTAATTGTCTTGTAACACATTAAGCAAGGTAATGCAATTTTATATACTTTTATATTAACTTGCCAGTGTCTATTTGTAGGTTTATTTATTTATTTATTTATTCACTTGGTAGGTTGGATTTTTTTTTGTTTTATTACATAAAATGGAACGAGTGATATTTTTCGATCAATTTTTTGGAAATGAAAATATATGATCAGTTAATCTCTACCATATGTTTTGATTTGCGCAACAAAGATAAAATATTTTAGAGAGTTAAAGCTTCACAGTCTCTTAAAGTACTCTCACTCATAAGAAGTAGTTCACGAAGAAGAAGTTCACGAAGTAGTTTGGCTGGTATTAAAAAAATAAAAGAAATTTGTTTCTCAAACATTTTATAGTACTTTTTTTTAGTACTAATCAAATAAAATTATTCAAAAACATTATTTTTTTACCGCTATTATAAAAAGTAATTGACCATTTCTTTTAATTGTAATCTCTGAATAATCATGAAAATTATTTTTAAATTATTAAATTTAAGTTGATGCATGCAATGCCGTTCAAGTCTTAACGTTTTTAATTTTGTTCATTGCAAATTTAAATTTTACAATTTGTATTGTTTAACATTATAGTTAGTTACGCAAAAAAAAAAAATTAGTTTTTATTTTTTATAATATCCCAATTATAACAGAAAAATTTAAATTAATAAAAATAAATAATGGAGGCATAATAGTTTGTTAATTGTTAAACGTTTTCTTATGAAATTAAATGTTTTATGTACAATAAAAAATTTGTATAAAAAAAATTAAAAATTTGTCTAATAAATTAAGCTTATTGATTAATTGCTATAATTGTTTTTAATATAATAAATTAGTAATGATGAATAATGCACTTGAAAATTAACTTTCAACAGTAGCGGCCAAGTGAATGATAATTGACAGAGTCATGTATTATTGAAACCATAGTACTCATAAAACCACATTTATAGAGATAAGTTTTGTTTTCACAGACGAAAAAAAAATGCGTCTGATGTTTATGAACTCGAAATTATCTGCATATGAGCAGAAAAAAACCTACGCAGATTTTTGTGTTCAGAAACGTCAGAAAAAGTTTTTAACTTAATAGTTTTTTATTTAGTTGTATTAAAAAGAAAACCATTACAAACTTTTAAAATTTCGTTTAGCACCTTGCCCCACAAAAAACTTTTTTTCCTCTTCCCGAAAATGAACTCGGATTCCATCTGAAGCTTCACCGAAATTAAGACTTTCACTTCTGCGTCTGTCCAATGCTTTTTGCATTCAGTTCGCCTATATATTGAAAATATTTTAATTTAACCAAATTTGTGGAAAACATACGTAAATACCAAAATATTTTACATTATTTTAATATTTATTAAAATATTTTAGCATTTATTAAAGATAATAATTATTTTTTTTTAATAAATAACAATAAATTCAATTTTAATATGTAGTTTAGAGCCCATTTTAGTTTGTTTTATTTGTATTGCAGAAACTGCAGCAAATTGTTTCTACCTTGAAAATCTTACCGACGCTGACGCAATACTGATGATTATGAATACAAGCGCCTGGTTCTTAACTTTAGCAGATTTATCGCATGACTTTGTTTATGAACACAAGATCTGCAATTCTGCGCATGCTCTGCGTTTTTGAAAACAAGCGTACAGATACTACAGATGGGTTCATGTATCAGTATTAAAAATCATGATATTAACAAGTACACTATACAATATTTCACATTTGCTCGTAGTATTAACATAGAATTAGATTACAGAGTATACACACCCTATTAGTATGCTCTTTTCTATGTATAGTTGAACACCTTTTTTTAGTATTCAAATTGACAATAATATAGACAAGCATCTGATTTCAAGAACAACATCGTATTATCGGTCTACCGTTTCAAGTGTTTTTGTAATTACTAATATATGTATATATACAACTCTATAGTAAAAAAGTTGGCCGTATAGTATTTGCAAAACTGCTTATTGCATCATTTAAATTTATAGCGCTTTTTTTGCTTAAAATTTTTTGTTTAGGTTTAGGTCAACCGCTCTATGTTGGAAAAATGTTAAATTGAACATTTTTTTAGTAATACTGTCAACAGAACTAGCTCCAGCTACACTTTGTTTTTATTTAAACTTGACATTTAAATATAAACATTGCCACAAAACGAGTTTTGATCTCTTCAGTAGAACAACAAAAAAATAAAATAAAACTGTAGTCTACAGCTATTGTCGCTGTCAGTCAAATAATAATTTATTTATTTACAATTTAAATTATTTACAAGTTTTTTAGTTTCTAGAAATCTGTCAAGATTATTAATAAATTTTAATTATTACTAAATAAAATTAATTTGTGCAATCGTCTTCTTAATCTTTCGAGACGGAATATAAGACGTTTCAAATTTTGATTATGTTTCGATTGAAGACAAAAACCAATCAATCAAAAGATTTTTACAAATAATAACATTACACAGTCAACTAAAACTTTTTAACCCTTCTACGTAAAATTATATGCTGCCAATACTTGAAAAAAATTGCTTTTTCTTTTGATTTAAAATGGACAGCTATACTTTAATATCATTTGCCATTGAGCTTGCCTTCTTAATTGTAATTAATTTAAGAATTAAATTAAAAAAATTATTTTTGTGTATTCAAAATGTCAATAATATTTAAAAGAAATAAAATTTAGTTTTACCAGTTTGAAAATTATATAAGTACGAGTATCTACTCAATGATAATAAATTCATATGTAATGCTGATTACGTATACATACGTATATAACCTGTTATATGAAAAGACGTTGAAAATAAAAATTAAAAAATAAATTAATAGTATCTTATAAGTTGAACTACTTTAATTCATTCAACTTGCATATTATTGTGTTTTGCAATTAATGGATGATTCAAAATATATAGCAAGGCATAAATAAGATAATAACACTGCAAAGATGAAATTTATTAACCTTTAGTAGGATCATTAATGCGTACGCTCTATATTAATAATCAAGGTGGACAAGAAGCAGTTGTTTTAGAACCATGCATAATCTAATAGGATTAAAAACGATTGTGTTTGTATATAGGTACTACTATTAGACTGTAATTTTGAAAAAATAAAATATTATTATAAAGTTTTTGAATCTCTCTATTACGTCACTTTAGCATAAAACAACGAAACTAAAATAAGCAAAAGTTCCATGGATTAAATTATAAAAGTATGATTTTGAAGTAAATAAATTAAATATTTTTTTTATTAATTTAAAAATTACGAATTACTAAATAATATTTTTGTAATTAAAAGTACATAATAATATAACTAAAATTTTAGTACTTAAATATATTTTATGTCTTCTTTTGACTTATGAACTCCTGTTGAGTATTGTTGAGAAGTTATTTACGAAATTACGTTTTAGAAATTCATAGACTTTATATTTGTTTTATTTGTGACCTTCTGAGCTCAGTAATTAGATTTTAAATAAAAAAAATTTTTTTTTATTTAATATACAAGTATGTACATACTTGTACTTAAGTATAGGTTTATTTGATTCAATATTACATTTACATTGCATTGCATTGTTGTTCTATGATCCATTCAATTTTCATAATTGGTATTTTTAAGTAGCAAGCATGATGAAGAACATAATAAGATTATTACTAAATCTTGGTACCTCTCATTATATGCCATATATTGGATTAGATTATGTAATTTTGGGAGGGCCCATCACCGCAGCCGCAAATTGGCTTATTTTTATTACCCGTATTAATACTATTAATCATTTGAGTCCTTAAGGATACCTGATTTAGTGATTATACTCAGAATATTCTTCAATGGTATGCTGAATAGATACGCTGAAATGGCGTAAGATGCTACGAGTCAGACCTTTCGATTCACAAAACAGATGTTCAATAGATTCTTCATCTATTATACATATTCTGCACAGGCTGTTTTCGGTTACGTACATTTTATAAAGATGCTTCTTTACTAGACAGTGTTCTGTTATTATAACTGCCATTATATGCATCTGTTTCCTATTTAAAATTTAAGAGATTACAATTTAAGTTTTAGTTTTCTTGAGAGAACGTTTTGACGTGAGAATTTTTGCTTGACGATTTCCATGAGCGTTGGCCCAAAAATATTAAACTTTTTTCTCCACCCAAGATTTTAACTGCACCTGATGTACTCAGGGAAATCCCACAAAACCAACTTGGCTCGGTGAAAGACGTATCCGATGCCTTTCTTGCTGGATAATTTGCAGCTTTGTTTCCTACTATGCCAGTATTGCCTTGGCACCCATGTTATTGTGATCATATATAATTCGTGTTTACCATTCGGAATTGTTTTCTAGATTGTGGTTGGAGAATTCGAGTAAATGAAACAAGTATTTAACCAAGTCTTCAAATTGATTTTGATCATAATTAAAAATTATGTAATTACCTTGTAACAGCTGTCGAAATGATAAAGTAGTTATTATGACATTTGACATACTAATCAAAGGACGTGGGCTCGAATTTTTCTGATTAGTGCATAAATATTTTAATAAAACAAAACATTTCGTTTTTCATTATTTTCTCTTGAACATTTCCTTTACAGCTGCCCAGCTTTAGCTAGAATCAGCCTTCGGACTTTAGAATAGGATTTTCCTAGCAATATAGGAATTATGAGGTACAGAAAGCTAAAAGCGAATTACTTAAAAGTATAATACGTAGTAATAACTATAAAACTTGGAATTTATGCTTTTGGAATGCATATGCCTGTGCATTAATAATTGATATTATTGACATTATATTATTTTGTATTATAATATTCTATTATATGCATAGGTTATTATTATATTTCCAATAGTTAAATATGTTGACATGAATTATTAATCAAGAATACGTTGGAATACCATCGTGATACCACGCTGCCCAGCTAGACATTCCATTCAACTCCCATTGTCGCAGCAGCAAAAATGAAAATAAAATTGAAACTCTTGACCATTTCCTTTGCAGCTGCCCAAATTTAGCTAGAGTCAGACTCCGGACTTTAGAAGAGGCTTTTCATAAAAATATAGGTATTATTAGGTACAGAAAGCTAAATTTGCGACCTAATCAACCTTCTCAATCGTACAGGTTGTATAGGCACAATTAATGGCTTGTTGGTGTTTCAGAATCAACTGGAATGGTCACATCTACCTACCTAACTACCTAAAAATACACAATAAATATTATATAACTGAGAACATCTGATGAGCAATCACATGAAATTATTACTACTCCAACTATGTCGGCATAATGTATACATTATAGAATTAGAGTTTATACGGCAACATAATAGTAATAGAACCATTATAGTTAGTCATTTTTGGATTTTAATTGCCAAAAATTAAAATAAAATGTCTAGGAAAAAAATACCCGTTGATTATTTTTAGGAAAACAAACAAAAATGTCTTTTCCAAATCAGTTAATAAGATTTTAAAATGATTTTAGCGTATCTTAACTAATAAAACCAAAATTTCAATTAATTAATTCCTTTCACGCGCCCGCAATTGAAATTTTTATGACGTATTTTAGAAAATATTTTTCCTGTAGATTTCTACATATATGTAAGTAGACCTAAAAAATAACTATTATTTAGAATTATATATAAAAAAGGTGCATTAAATTAAAAAATTCAAATCTCTCTTTAGAAAAAACAAATAAATAAAAAAAATTACATTAAAATTCTATTTAGAGATCAGCTTGCGCAAATTACATGTACAGAATTCATTTGTTACTTAGTATTTACTTTGAATACAAATTAATAGTTTTATTTGAAATATTTTTTTTTTGTGTCAATGTTATTCTTTTAATTAACATTATGGCTGTTATATACCTATATACAAAAATATTTTATACATAGAATGGTTTAAAAGTGTTGGTTAATTTCAATGTACATACAATAGAATAAATGGATTTACTTTAGGTTACAATAAAAATACAACGAATTAAATAGCATCTATATAATAGAGCGAGTAAACTTTATCATTGAACCCACAGGCCACAGTTAAGTAATTTTGTTTAAACTTATTTAATTTTGAAAATTTTACGCAGCAATGACGAACGTATAGAAGAATAATATAACTCGCTTTTATTCTTAATTTTAATTTTAATATTAAAAATGAGAATATAAATAGAAAACTGAATAAATATAAAAAATATTGTTCAGGTATACTTAGACATTATACTCAAGCATTAGATAAAGTTTGGCATGAAGATCTAATATATAAGCTGAAAGAAAAATTACCACACCAATATTGTGAATTAATAAAAGCATATCTAACTTACAACACAATATTCTCAATAAATGGACCTTTCCGTCGGTGTACCACAAGGTAGCGTATCACCTGTTCTATATTTATTATTTACTACTGCTGATTTAATAACAAGGCAAGATACCATGGTTACAGGATTTGCGGACAATATAGTTTAGTTCTAGTTTCACGTATTTTCCTCATATGTAATATGGCATCCCTTAAACTTCAGAGAAACTTAGATGACATATATAACTACTGGTTAAATGATGTCAAATCTCTCCATACATTCACTACTAGCAAAGAAATCTGTTCTACAGTTAAAACCAATAACAATACGTTACAAATGGCTGATTCCGTGAAATACTTAGGGCTTCACTTAGACTTAAAATTAACCCAGACAACATATTAAAACATATTGCATCAGTAAAAAAAAAAACAAAGAGTAAACAAGTACGCTTATAAAATTTTCAACTAATTGAGGATGCGCAAAAACGCACATTGAATCCATACCGAAGAAATAGCGACATACACCGAGATCTACACATCGACACAGGTGTCTGTAGTAAGACTGCAATAACACATCATGAAATAAGATTGCTACAACACTTCAACACCGAGGCGCTACAGCTCTTAGAGACCATCAACTTGGCACGAAGGCTGAAGACAATAAAACCTTTCGAAATGGTGTTATAAAAATAAAACGAATTTATATTGTGAAATAAATATAGAAACATAATATTACTTAATATGTATTTAATTAAAATAGTAAATCTTTTCAACTTTATTATTATTATGTAACCACTAAATCTTAATGATTAGCTAAATCTTAGCTGGATAGCCTTAAGCCATTTATTTCTTGTTAAAATACTACTGTTAAATTAATGATTGGTTCATTGGCTAATTGGTTAAAATTAACAATTCTCTGTAGAAAGCAAGGTCTTAGTCTACAAAAGTATACTGAAGCCAATATTGACTTACGGTATCGAGCTGTGGGGTACGAGAAACAACATAAACAGAAATTATTGAACGTTTTCAAGCAAAGGCACTTTGAGCAATCGCCAATTTGCTTTGGTATGTTTGAAACTCAGTCATAAGAAATGACTTAGAAAAGAGATTTGTGAAATAACTGCTTCCACTATAAGATATTGCGCAGGGTTAGAAAATCACCCAAAATCCAGTGATGGAAAAACTGCTGAGATAACCCGGGAGTCAACACAGAAAATTATGACGCTTCCCAACTCTACTCTATAAAATGTAAATCCTAGGAATATACTTGTCGTAATGTACCCTCACAAACCAATAGATACTATTCAAAATTGTATACATTTTTATAATAATTTACCGAATATCTATTAGAAGTTTTTGTTAAAATTTTTAAAATATTATAACAGATTGTAAGTAAACTTAGAAGTAAAAAAAATTAAAATTGTATTTTCTCAGAATAATTCTCAGAAATGTTTATTGAATAAATCCGCTAACTCAATTAAGTTTTCAGCACATTGCGTGATACATTAAAAATGGTACATTGCGTGATAATTACGGTGCATTGCATTGCAATGCAATTGATAATAATTATTCTAGTGTTGTAAATTCTTGAAAACCTATACATATACATTTTTTTTATAATTTTCGAATTAAACTCAAAATTTACGACATTATTTTTATTATATTATTCAGTTATGTATTTTCTAAAAAAAAATATGATTTTATTTATTTTTATGTATATATAAATATAAATTTAATTAGAAATTATATATAGTAATCAAAGTTTGTATTTTCAGGTACACAATTTCTAGACGGAAGTGTGAAAAAAAAACTTTTTTTTAACTTGCAAACCAAAAAATCAAACTATCGAAAATGTATACAATCTTATAAGAGATTCTAGTTTCCTAGACGAATTTCAAATAAATAAATATATTTATAAGATACTAAATTAAATTAATGACTTAAAATAATTAAAATTTAAAAAGCCTATATCGCAACAATAAATTAATTTATAAGAAAAAAACAAGTGACTAAAAAAATGATTACTGAGGTGGACTTAACTTTGCTTTGATCCGAGAATATTGAAATATTGATTTCATAATTGCAGAATTTCTATCAATAAAAAATTGCAGTATAAATCCTACATCTTCAATGTTCTTTAATTTTTTGAAAATGATGCATTTAATTAAATGAAATTACTTGCAATTACAATTCGTTATGAAAATTCGGTAAACATTTTTGAATTTAGAACGATATTTGAAAGGAGATTTATAAAAAAGATATTTGGAAAAGCGAGATTTCGAAACCTACCCAATTATACATTATACATTACACATTATACATTATACATTATACATTATACATTATACATTATACATTATACATTATACATTATACATTATACATTATACATTATACATTATACATTATACATTATACATTATACATTATACATTATACATTATACATTATACATTATACATTATACATTATACATTATACATTATACATTATACATTATACATTATACATTATACATTATACATTATACATTATACATTATACATTATACATTATACATTATACATTATACATTATACATTATACATTATACATTATACATTATACATTATACATTATACATTATACATTATACATTATACATTATACATTATACATTATACATTATACATTATACATTATACATTATACATTATACATTATACATTATACATTATACATTATACATTATACATTATACATTATACATTATACATTATACATTATACAACACTGTTTAATTTGAATTTTTTTTTCATTTCATTGCATTTGCTTAATGTTTAATGAAATTGCACAACAATCTTAAATCCAATGAAAACAAAACGACATTGTCGTCGACAAAATGTGTCTTGTTTGAAAAAATGGTTAAATTACTTTTTTAAATTAAATTAATACATTCATACGCTGGGTGGCGCAGTAGGCAGAGCGCCTGCCTTTCCTCCGAAAGGTCCCGGGTTCGATTCCCGATGAACCGATGAAGCAAAGAAAAAAAATGCTTCATTGGTTTTTCGAGCTGGTCTAGTACCCTTTGTCATTGGGATATAATAAATGACAAAAAGATAATTGAGAGTTAATCTGGTAACAAATTAAATAAAATGAAACTATTCTATTTAAGAAGGCTTAGTTCCTGACAATAGTAGCAGTTTTCTACATTTAATGAGTAGATAAGCCAGTAATTTGTTAAAATAAATACTCGAATTATTGTAAATATTGTAGTGTAAAATTGCAGAACCGTACTTAATTAAGCACGAAAAGGTGATTCTACCTAAGTTACTGTCAAGATCATAAAAACAAAAAAAACATACAACAAATATAATTACAACTAATAAATACAAAAAGTGTTTAAAAAATGAGCTAGAAGATAAACTAATGGGTCAATCGCGGATGTCTATTAAAATTCAATAGAAAAGAATTTAAAAAGTCTATCAAAGAAATTGTTGGTATCGCGAGTGTCATTGAAACTAATAGACTTGTCAAAAATGTTGCTACATGTACTTCATAATATTTGCTGTCAAAAATATGAATTCTTCGTTAATTCATTTTACTTTGATATTTTTTTTTAAAGTTGTAAGTAGTGGTTTTAAATATTTTGGAGTTTTTTTTTAATTGTGGATTATTTTAATTTAATAATTGTGAAAATGAATTTGATTTTGACAGATTTTTTTGATGAATAGGTCAAAAATGAATAGGTTTCGCAGGCACTTTTTTCAATTTCGATATTATTTTCCATCATACTAACAACTTTCGCCAATTGCCTTTTGTTACTAAAACTTTTTCTTAAAATAAAAAACATAAAATTAAAATTTGCTTATTCTCCATTTCTACTAAATTTCCGTTAATGTCAGCGACTTTAAAATTCATTTAATAGAAAAAAGTCCTACCCAATAGACATCCGCGATTAAACCCAATAGATTTTTTTTCTATTTTAGAAAAAGTCCTTTCCAATAGACCTTGACTTTCGAAACGTCTAAAAAAAGTTGAAACATTCGTCAAATCAAAATTGTAACACAATGTGTTGAGTTTATAAACGCCTAAATTATGTATTCGCGACGCCTCGAATATGCAAAGAAGGTATCGAGAATTTCTGAAAGACATTTGTTTGACGTTGATAATAATTTGGAAAATTTAAATGTCAAGGGAATAATCACTTGAGTGAGTCTTTTTATTTGTTTTAATAAATAAAAATAATAATAAAAAAATTTTATTTTTGTTCTCGTAACTGACATTTTTTTAATAGGGAAAAGAATGATGAAAATGTCATTGGGAAGGAAATTCACTCATTCTGGTTGTCTTAAAATTTAGTTTATGGTCTTCTTTTAAATCTTTAAATCCTGTATTATAAAATCTAAATTCATTTTTTGTTAAATAAATATTTTTTATATATCTGTTTTTATGTTAACTCTTCGTATCCTTTAAAGACACATATACTTGTTTTTAATATTAATAACATTTTTTTGTTTTTCGCCATTTTTATTTATTAATTTATTTTATTTATATTATTAGTTAATTTATTTAAAACTTCTTCCGTTTAAATTTATTTTGAATATCAAGAGTTAACTGAAAAATGTCGTGTCCATTGGACTTGGTATTCGACATTCTATTTCGATAATCTGGGACGACAATGTCGTGTCGTTTTCATTGGACTTCAGGCTATAACCAAGAAAAAAATTAAATTTCCTTTTTTTTTAATTTTATTTTAAGGAAATTCTTTATTTACTTGCACCCTATTTGACTTACAAAATGTTTGCATGAAGGGATCTAAAACATATCTAATTAAAAATAAACAAAAAAAACAAAACAACATTTATTGTTTATTATTATTAATTTCTCTATAAAAGTCTTTCACTAACTTTCTTTTCCATTTTAAAATATTATAAAGTTATTTTCATGCAAAATTGTGAAACAATTAATAAAATTAATGCGAGTGTCCAATGTGACATTCGAAATTAAGAATTAAACAAAATTTCATATACCTAAAATGGTTTCAGAAATCAACGACTTTCATTCAATATCAAAAATATCTGAAAATCAATAAATCTCCCGATCGATAAAAACAAATGAAAAGAAAGAGAGGTGACAAGAAATTTTTTTTTTCCTCAAATACGCAAATTGAATGCAAAATTAATACTGGCGTATTGACTTGAATTGAATGAAGTTAAAGTTGTTGAGAAAGATAAAAAAACTTTCTCTTTTCTTCAAAAATAATAAATAAAAATTAATTTCATGGAACTGTTTATAGACATCTTATTCTTAAGCAAAACAATAGTCATTTTGTTATCTACCTATGACTAAAATTAAGTACAGATTAAAAATAAAATTATCCACATGCATAAGGTTTGGTTTGGTCTATTATATTTAAATAATATGAGTATGAAAATCCATTAAGTTAACTACTTGTGTCTCTTTTATTTTTTTTTTACTCTTCACTGGCACTACCCTCTATAAGTCTATAATATAATTTATAATGCATTGTCGTATTTAGCTACCAATTTGTATTGTTGTACATATATAGTTATATCTTTAGCTCTTTATCCAGAGGCAGATAATATTTTCTTGGTCATCATTTTTTTTTATTTTTTCGTTGTTGATATTATTGTTTTTTCATTTTTTTTTTTTTTCAAAGTCAGATTAAAATAAAAAAGTTAAAAAGGTCGAAAAAGAAAATAAAAGAAATTTATAGAGAAAAAGAGAAGGTAAATATTATTATGTTAACATAACAGTTTCTTATTTTTATTTTTTATTTGTTTTGTTTATAATGAAATATTAATATATTGTAGGTGTTTATTGTAGTTGCGGCTAGAGGTGAATTTATATTTGAATATACGTAGCTAGGTATGTATTTTGTCTATATATATATTTGTGAATCACAGTTACAAATATTGCATGATATGTGAGTGTTAAAATATTACAGAGAGATCTAATTTATCTTTTTTTTTTATATAATTTCAAGTCTATGTAACATCCTGCTTTTAGACAAAGATTTGGCATACACAATTACATACAATAGTGTTTTCTTTAGAATTTTAATGATATATCTACTAATATAAATATGGACAGACAACTATATCTAGTTCCATTTTATCTTTTAGTGATTGATAACCAAAACTCTCACTTATTTTTTGAAATTTATTTTATACCAATGACAAAAGGTTCTCGATCAGTCCAAAAACGAAAATTGTTTTATGTCTTTTTTGGGAATCGAATCTTTTGAACCTTTAGGCTGAAATTCAGTTACTCTACTAACTGTGCCACCCAGCGTGTGAATATCTACGTTATCACGATATATATGTCTATATACGATGTATGTTAAGTATGTTAAACTTCGCACAAACAGCTAGGATGTTTAATAAAAAAAAAACATGTTAGTTTTAAAACGTTTACCTGCTTTTATTCATCTCTTAGTTATTTTTATTCATCTTAAATCATCTTTTGATTGAGACACTTTAGAGGCGAAAAACAAAAACCAATGTATTTAGATAGTGAACAAAACTTTTAAAACCCTTAGGATTATGAATAAGCCCCTTCAATCTCCTACAAGCTTTTTTTTATTATTATTTATGGTTTGGCCTCCGTACCATATTATTTTACTACCTGTTACCTTTTGCTATTGTTTCCCTTACACATCTTTCGATCTACAAATATGAGAGCTTTTTTAAAATAAGAGTAAGTAATGACTATACCTAACTGTTACTTAAAAAAAATCACAAAATGTTTGATATTCTCGGACAGTTGTTAGTAACACATACTTAAGAGCAATAAAAATATTTTGGTTGTATATTATGGCTTATGATGTTTATCTCGTGAAAACAAATTTAAAATTAAATTTTTACGCCACTCATTCAAACATCTCAAGCTTAGACTAGTATATTAAAAATACCAATGTACACTCGCGCCGCAGAGGCAGTGAAAATACCAATGTACAGAGGCATTTTAATTAATTTTAATTAATCTTCATCCACTTAACTAGCTTAAGATACTGCAATAGTAAATATGGTTTTAGTTTTCTTCGCTTTGCAAGTATTGTTACTATTATTACTTTTTTTTATTACAACACGAAACGCACTTGCAGTAATAGAAGAATAAATAGTACATAATCCCTCACACTCATCATATTCACCATAATTTATTTCTGTCTTTTTTGAAACCTTAATTGTAATATTTTATCTATTTGTACTAAAGTTTGCTCATAGTCTTTATATATACTCTTCTACTATACTATACTATACTATACTATACTATACTATACTATACTATACTAACTATACTATACTATACTATACTATACTATACTATTCTTGAATTCTACTCAATTAATTCTTACTTTTTCTATTATAATTTTCTATTTTCTATCAACTCATTATAATACCAGCATTGAAGTGATTTGATTGTAATTTAAAAAATTGCATGTCTTAATTTTTATGTGCGCTACGCATAGATGTCCCAAAGGCATCTGGGACTCACAGTATCGCAATCTAATAACTATAGTTTGGTATGCGCATCATAATTCCTCTTGCTTACGAATTATTTCACTTTAATATTCTAGCTTGAGGTGATTGATAAAGTCTACCACCTTCTTTGTTTTTTTTTATTTGATCAGACAAAGGCAGTGGTGAGTTGACTTCTGATATATTTTGTAGCTCATGTTCTAGATATATATTGTAAGAAAAAACAGAACGATAATGCATTTAATTTTCATTTAAAATTTTTTAAAATTCACGGTTTTCTGAATTTCTTGAAAATTGTGAATTTTGTTTTTTTAGACGTTCTATACACAAAATTTCCTACAAAAGAACAAACACTCTATTCGAAAACTAAAAATCATTTCTCCCAATATTACGAATTTAAAATATCCGTCAATAATGTTGACCTTCTTTTTTTGTAACTTATATTTTTTTCTGTTTCGCTGAAAAAAAAAACACAAACAACATTTTTTTATTTGTAATTTTAGTTTTTTATTTTGAGCGTTTGTTGCGCTTTTAATCTACTTTTTGTTGTATTTGTAATTGTATAGTGACAAGAAAACGTGATTTCAACATTGAAAACTTTTATTTTGTACCTTTAGAAATATTTTTTTTTTTTAAATTTTACAATAATACAGAAAACGTCATAGGTTTTTTTTTTTATATTTCTAAGTATATAATATTATTAAATAAAAAACGAGTCACAGTTATAAAATACCGTAATCTACTAACCATACGCAAAATTACATAATAACATGTAAATAAACATATTGTTTGAAGAAGATTGAAAATATAATATAACGGTTGTAAGAAGGCGTTCAAATATTATTTGTGCATATTATATTAAGAGTAAATTTTTCATATTCGGTCATATTATACATATATATTATATATATAAATATAACTATAACTGTAATATTTCACATTTACAAATTGTTAATTTTTTGTTATTGTATCAAAAGAAAATTTTGCGTTCGAAAAAGCCAATTGTGTGTAATATTATATTGT
Organism: Argyra leucocephala; assembly: GCA_963942445.1. NCBI lineage: Eukaryota > Metazoa > Arthropoda > Insecta > Diptera > Dolichopodidae > Argyra > Argyra leucocephala. Next base: position 42,676,186 of record OZ012678.1, read on the forward strand.
TATGATTGATATTTATATGGTTATTTAATAATGTTAATAAAGATGTATAATAAAGTAAAGATGTATTTTTTGTTATGAAAGAAAATTAGAAATTCTGACATATATTAATAATCATCCAGCTGTATCCTTCCACTGAGGAACATGCACAATCAATTGCTAATATCCATCTGATCCGATTCAAGACGATTACTGATGCTACTTCATTAAGAAAATTAATGTTAAGTTCTTATGCTGATCAGATTTATAAATTTTTACTATTCCAAATACAATTATGTAAAATATTAATACGCTAATAATGTCTGTAAAACTTTCCACCTCGGTAAATTAAAGCAAAACACTGTGGCAGGAACCCAAAAATTTAAATGATTAGCTTTTTTCAAAATATTATCGCAAAAAATTACCGATTAAAAAATAAAATAAAAATAATTAAAAAATTTTGTGTCCATATTTCAAATAAATAATTTGTAGAAAAACATGTCCAAGTTCTAAATCGATATAGGAAAACTGTATTTATTTAATACCAAATAAGCAACCAAATAAGATCATCTGAATAATAGCAAAACATTATAAAATCAAATTAGGAGTATTTTTTAAACTGATCCAAACAATTGAAAGTACCCAATTGAAAATAAAGTACGTATTAAAAATTTTTAAATGTCCCTGATGGCTTGTGTCTTTGAATTAGTCACTTCAACATGTTTCTAATTGACCAATTCAAGCACATCTTCAAGTTCAAATGAATGTTTAATTTCCGTGACTTCCAAAATACAGTGAAACAGTATAATCGACAATGTAGCATCTTCCAAAATGTATTTCAAAAGCTCTTGACTTTGTAGACTTATTACAAAATGTTGAAAATACGTAGTGGAAACGTATAATAAGAGCAGAGTGTGTAGCGAAAAAATGTAGACTACATTTTGTGTACAATGTAATAGAGAAAGTTACCAGAATTAATTAAATTATAAGTTAGCATTATTTTTTGACGAAAAAATAACTTTTATGCCAAATTGTAGCAAAATATGTTAATAATGTATTTTTCCGCCGAAAATATATGCTGACCAATGGAGGTCTGGCAATATTAATTTTAATGTAAGGAAAGATAAAATATTTTAGATTCACGTTTAGCAATAGTTATTACACTCGTTATTTAAATTAATTAAATTATTGGCTAATATATTAATAAAAACATTCATTTTCCAATTGCCGTTTGATATTACAAAAACACAGAACTATGCAACAAAGTGAATGTATATTTATGTATGTATTTTACTTTTATAATAGTAATCCAAAATGTAGCAAAAACTTTAGTTTTTATTTTACATTAAAGTGGTTATAAAAGCTTTAAACGGTAGTTGAACTGTATTTAAACTGTATTAAAAATTTTTTTACTGCATTTTGGAAGTCATCCAATGTAAAGCAAAATATTGATAAGCAGAAAAAAAATATTTCTATTTTTGCTATGGTGGTAAATCTTGCTTTTCCACCCTTAAAAATTCACTAAATTTGCTAAAAATCCTACTTACTGAAAAAAAAAATACCATCAGAAACAAGATATTATCGAGAAATGTCAAGGGCAATATTGACTGTTTCTTCTTCAAAACTGCCATCTTCTTCATCTCCACATAGTATCTCTGCAAAAGAAAATTATAAGCCAGAATGGAGAGTTGTGTATTAGTGACTTTACGAAGGTAACAACAAGGAGATTAGAGAAAGAAAAAAATATTCTATGTAGCAAAAATGTTATGCCTTGCGGAAATAGAAAAATTTGTCTTGTGTTAAATATTTAAAAGAAGAGGAAAGAAATATTTTTTGAATGCTTGACCGGCGAATATTACGCCCGGAATAATTAGAATTTTAATATTATGATACTTACTATATTTCAATTAATTCACAGCCTAAAAGTAATTTATTTGCTCCCAATTCTGTTACAGCTACTGTTCTATCATGATGATAGATCATAACAAGTGACTCATTACTCAGTCTATTCCCACTGAAATTTAAAAAGAAATTAAATATTATTAAAATTAAATATACTTAGTTAAATTTAATATTATTTTATTAATTATAGTGCTTAGAACTGATTGAGTGATATAAGAACTATATTATTATTAGGATCATTTTACGAAAGATTATTATTCCAATAAAACTGTAGATGGGTTTGTTTTAAAGCAGTGCACAATTTGCAGCTGTTTGGTTAGTTACAGAATGTGAATGTAGTTAAAATAAATTAAATCAAGGTGTTTCAACAATCATCAATGAAAACAAAATTTTATTACTGTCAGATTAATGTTCAGAGCAAACACATTTGACGTCTATTGCTAGACCAAAGCCAGTAGGATTATCCAAACTCTTTCATTAGAAAAATGTGAAAATGAACTAAACCAGATGCATGTTGTTAGCAGAGAAGTAAAAATTATATATTAAAACATTTGTCAATAATGCACAAATAAATTAAAACACTTTAAAAAGCTAAGCCGAACTAGTAAACATCAAAGTTAAAAAAACAAAAGTTGTTAGTTAGTCTCAGCTATATGTACATTATAACGTAATCTTTTTTTAACAGTTAAAACACTTAGTTGATCATCAAAAGATACAGAATTAGAGTTTACTTCATGGGTCATTCTATAATAATTGGCTCGAATTTGCCATATTCAGTAGGGTGGAAGGGATTGTGGAACAACTGAACGGTTCTGAGATTATTTTGATTAGTTCTTTGAACTAAATAATTTGAAATTTTAGGGGCTATAACGTCTAGTCCGAAATGATCTGGCGAATAAAAAATATATATATAATTACTCAACAATGACTGCAAATCAATGAGTTTATGACGTATAGGGAATAGAGTGGAAATCGATCACGAAAAATTGCTTAAGCGAAATGTAAGAATTTGTGCTGAACTGATTCAATTCGAGTAATATCAGTGAAGTAATAAGATGACCATATTTGGCTAGCATATTGAAGAGTAAGCGGCCTTACATATGTAACATAAACATGTTTTGTAAGGTAGGGAGCCAGAAAATTCCTTAGATCATCGCTTAAAGAAACCTAAAGAAGAAACTTGAAGCTTTAAGCTTAACTTAAAGTAAAGTATTAAATCGAGGTCTGTAGTAGAATTTATTCTTCAATGTGGCGAATTAATTAGTGGTGAACAAAACATTCCGAGCAGAATTTCTCCTAGAAAAGGTAATGGCTTGGCATTTACAGATTCTCTATTTCAGTTAATTTTTTGAAGACCAACAAGTGAAATATTGGTTATATCATTTTGCAGGTTTAAGAAATTCGATCGCGACGATATACCTTGACATCGTAAGTGTCTCAACACAAAGTTGAATACAACGTCCACATGATCTTAAATGTATACAAAAGCTCACAAAAGCTTGAAACATTGTCTACATGATCACCGGTTCGACAACCCCCCAAAAATGAACATAAAGAAATTCATTTGAACTTGAATAATGAACATTTGGGGGGATTCATTTTAGTTCGGACAACCGGTTCGACAGGTATTTGGGTTTACAAAATTTTTTAAAAACCCAATGTTGTACAGTGTAAAAAAGCTCTGTATGTTCATTCTGCTAAAACTTGTGTCTCAGAAAGCTCTTATTACACAATGTTGCCAACTTATTTTACGGATAAAATTGACAACTTAGTTTTGTTTATATTGTATCAGGTTGAAGTTTCTTTTAAGACATTTACGATATCACTGATAGTTGTAAAAAGCTTTAAGTCGTCTGTAAAGCTTAGAAGTTTAGAAAAACTTATCACTTTAGCAGCAAAAATTTATGAAACTACAAAACTTAGCGGTTCTATGTGACTACTTTGAGGAACTCCAGCAGACGCTGAGTATTGGTCAGAAATTGCAGTTTTAAATAAAACGAGTACTAACGAGAATAGAGATGCGTGCAAAAATTTCGTGGTACATTGTGTCAATTTAAATTATTTGGCAAATTGATTCTTGATTTTTATTTACAATTACAAAACAATATTAATGGTTTTACAAAATTCTAATCAATTTTTAGAGCATTACCATCATGGTTTTTCTTTATTCCACTGTTAATTATTATTCCATATTCTTTACATGGTAATTCAATTATTTTGTTAAATTTTGTTATTTCATTTAATTGCCAAAAATCAAAAATAATATTAATTAATGAAGTTTTTACTAAATTACTCGAAAAAAATAAAACCAATTTTCTATACACAATGAATAGTTTTAAATTTGAAATGGATTCACATTAGTTATGTAAAAATGAACATTAGTTTCGAATTTAGATTTTTGGTAATACCATTCACACTTATATATGTTCCATGAATATTAAAACTTAATTTTCTATAAAAAATTTTATTAAATTATTAAATAATTAAAGTTAATTGATTTACTTTTTTATCGAATTTTAATTGGTTCAATATTTGAATTAAATCTGAGTGTATAAAATTCATACAAAAATTTTCTCTACTAAAATTTTGGAATTAATTCCGTGAAAAAAGTTCAAAGTTTGTATTTTCAAGAATTTCATTACACCTAATAGTGATATTATTGTAAAGAAGGAAATCGATAATGATTTTCGAATCGATTTTTTTTATATTATATACACAATTTGGATTACACTAATTTCTCAAACAGAATAATATAGGTAAATAAGTGTTTTGAAGAGTACGATTTACTTTATTCAAAGGAATTTAAATCCATATTAATTTTCAAGGTACCTTGGTACAATGAACAGTCTATATATTTGATTGTTTTTTTTTTCTTATATAAAATTATTATTCTCTGTATGTTAGAAAAAAAAAAACAAATAAAACATCAAGTTAAAGCTGTATGAACAGGGCAGTATAGTCAGGATTACAGGACAATGATGATGAGAAAATCAGAAACTGAAAATTTATAACATGATGGGATATTATCCAAAACCAGCTATAGAAAATTGCATAATAAGATCATTCTAAGATCAGATCCTCACAAGATCAAATCGGACTATCACACAAATAATGACAATAATTATACAGATGCGTTGGACTAGAAAAGCTTATCTCGTATAAAATTCACAATAATTAAATTGGGACTTGTTACAATTTCAACGATAACATTTACACTTATTCTCATAAAGCTTTATGAATTATTGCCTACCACTTGAAAAAGGATATTCTTGTGAATATAACATTTTAAATATATATAACTTACCTATACGCTTTCATTAAAGATGCACTACGTTTTCTAACAAATTGTTCTGTTAATGATGTAAATGATGAAAAACTTTGTGGAAATTGAAATGATAGCGTTGGCTTTGCTCTAGCTGTTGTTAAAAAAGCCAATACTGCACTCAATAGTACACATATAATTTGCAGTTTTGTTTTAGAGCATATACTCATCTTTTCTAAGAGTTCTGGAAAATCAATTTTTTTGTTAAATTTATTTTAATTTTTTAAAAATAAATTGTTTTTTTTTTGTTTTCTATTCTAAGAAAAAATTCTTAAACTTATAATATTCAAATAATTAATAGATAATATATACATATATATATATATATAAATACATGTAAAATAATTAATCGTTGTAGTACTTGAACTTAACAATATGTAATATTGATTTGTAGATAGGCAATGTCCTTTTAATTCATTCAATAATTTTTATTATCATTCCAAAAAAAAATGTCAATATTTTTATTCGATTTCAAGGACTTAAAATTTTAGTACACATAATTCTAAATTATTATTTGTTATTAAGTAGAAATTAATCATATTGATGATGATATATTATTTTTAGTTAGTAGTTTGAATAATGATGAAAGAAAATAATTAATTTTAGACTATTTAGATTACAGAGTGTTTCAATATAATATTAATACGTCTGGTTAACAAGACCAGTGATGTTTAAGCTATTTAAACTATCTTTTTCAGCTTTGTTTATACTATATAAAAATATTAGACCATTTAGATTTAAAATTATATTTAGATTATTATAGATTACTTTAGATTTAAACTATTTTTGATTTTTTAGACTACTTTAGACTATTAGTACTTAAACTATTAAACTATTTTAGACTATTTAAAATAATGTTGACTTTAGACTATTAGTGTAGACTATTTAAACTATTTCAGACCACATTTAGACTACCTGCGAAAAGACCATTTGTACTTTTTTAGACCATTTATACTTTTTTTATTATATTAACACTACCTACATTAAAAAACTAAATATTTTTTGGACCATTTATACTTTTTTTTATTATATTAACACTACTTTAAACTATTTTTGATTCTTTAGACTATTTTAGACTATTATTAAAGAACTGAAACTAATAAACTGTTTTAGACTATTAATTTGACTTTAGTAAAGAGTAAACTATTTCAGACCACATTTACGCTACCTACAAAAACAAATATATTTTAGACCATTTATACTTTATATTATATTTACACTATTTTGAACTATTTTTGATTCTTTAGAATATTTTAAACTATTATTAAAGTCCTTAAACTATTAAACTATTTTAGACTATTTAAACTAATGTTGACTTTAGTGAAGTCAAGACTATTTAAACTATTTGATCCCACATTTATACTACCTACAGAAACAAATATATTTTAGACCATTCATACTTTTTTATATTACATTTACACTATTTTAAACTATTTTTGATTCCTTAGACTATTTTAGACTATTATTATAATAATATGTAAATTAATAAATTATTTTACACTATTTTTTAAAATTTAAATTTATTTCCAAGATATTATATTTACATTTCATTATAGTTTTCAGAAAATTTACACTATTTAGACTATTTAAAGTAATGTTGACTATTTAGACTATTTTCAACTGTTAAAAATATTTATGGCCATTTAGACTATTCTACACTATTATTAAAATATTTTAGACTTTTTTTAGACCACTTACGCCAGTTTAGACTAATTAAAACTATTAATTCATATTATATCCTACTACTTTCAACTATCATTAAGTAATATCTGATGGTTAAGAAATACATCTCACATTTTCTGAATATATACTCAAAAATTAAATTATTTTATGCCTACATATATTCACATATTATAGAACAGACTGTAAAAAAACAAGAAGGAAATTATGTGTTTTCAAAAATTGTGAAACGTTAAAAATTATTTCCGATCACAAAATTATTGTTCGATTCTAATAAAAAATGAAATATATTTTTTCAGTTCCATCTTTCAATCTCTCTCTCTTTCTCTCTAACTTTCTTTCAATAATTTTCATAATTACACGTATAAAGGTTGATTTTCTCTTAATGGAGGAACGTCCGGACAAAATTTTTAAACAAATTTTTACAATTACAATTTTTTACACAAAAACTCCTCTCCGGGCAATTTTCTTCATCCAATTTCTTAGTTAAAATATTTTTAACTTTTGGCTGAAGGACGAAGTAAAAGAAAAGGATAAATGAAGTGTAATTTTTTTTTTTTTTGTTTTTTAATATAAGATTATTTTGTTTCTAACAAATTATTTATATTTTAAGATAAAAGCAAAGTGCTATATTTTATTTCTTCGAATATTACAATGTTATTATTCATTATTACTCTGAAAAAAATTTTAAATTTTTGGAATAAAAATAAAATCAACGCATGTAAACAATTTTTCAAACGTCAACCTTTTTTGACTACACAACAAATGTCAGTCCTTCGCGCATTGAGAGGAAATCATAAAATTTTCTTTAATGGTATTTGTGTTTCATTTATAGTGTAAAATAAAATTGTCCGTAATAATGATAATCAGTACGGAGAATATAATAATAGTCAAAGTAATTTACACAATATCTTCCAGTGTCGAAGTTAATAGTGGATGAAAATGTCCGTTGAACAGCTTATTCAGCATATTATTGTCAAAATATCGCATTTGTAAAAAAAATTAATAAATGACTTGATAAAATAAAAGACAATCTGCGTTTTTTTTTATTTGTTAATAAGATTTTATTACAAACCGAAAAAACATAAATAATTATTTTTTATTTAACAGTAATTACATTTTTTGTTTTTTTTTATTAACACATCCAATCCCAAACCATTTTTGTTTTTTTGAAATATTCTTAATTTAATATTCTAAAATAATTTTTATAATTATTTTCAATTTAAATTTTAATTTTTTATACAGAATATAATCCACCTGTTTATAACGTACACAAACATATACATATGTACTTACATGATTATCAAATAATTTATTTTTCATTTTAATTATTAGCCCTTGAAATATATACATATATAATGTAATCCTTTATGGTTAATTTATGAAATGAAAAATAAAAGCGATTCTATAAAAATGTTTTAACTATTTTATTAAGTTCTTTGAAGCTTTACTATTTATTTCATCTAGGTATATGTAACATTAAAAAAAAAACGTAAATAAATAATTAAATAACTTTGAACTATTATTATCTTTGAAAATGAATCGATAAACTGGTCATTAATTTTTGAATTATTAAAAAAACAATTCTATTGAAATATTATTAACATTATTATTGTACATAAACTGTAAATACATATTTTTCGTATTCGAACGAATTAGGCTTTAAAAAATTAATTGTTCGTTTGTAATATTTTTTTATCTATGTGTATGAAAAGAGATAAATATCAAAAATTTAATGATCAAATAGTTGTAAAATAACACAGAAGATGTAACTAAAAGTGGGTGTGTGGTACAAAACATATATTATTAAAATATGTCAACATTGTGTTAAATTGGAACTACTAGGATGGAATTTCGTTTCATAGAATAATGTTTTTCATCTAACTAATTTTCTGGATTTGGTTCCTATATACCAATCTACAATGATTCTATTAGCATTTGCGGCCTTTAAAGTAAAAAAGGGGCTGAAATCCAGCATAGCTCAGTAGATTAAATCATCTATCTGCATAATGAAAATTTTGTAATATTGACATAAGATTGGGCTCTGTAAAACTTCCAGGTATAGTTATGACCAAAAGTTGATAAACGAAAAACTAGCCCAGATCTAGCATTTATTAGTTTTAATTTTCATTAGATAAATTTATTAGTCATTATTTTAATTGGTTTTTTTCAAGAAAATTAATCCTGAATGAAATGAAATAAATCATATTCTAACATTATACAATGAGAGACTATACCTATTGTTGACTTGCAGTTTAGTTTTATACATACTATAAGTTTTCATAAATATTATTTAAGAATAAAAGTATTTTTGAAATTATTATTCTTGATATTATCCAATTGTTTTAGTTTTAATTTGTTTTTATTATTTTTACCTTACAAATATTATACATATATAATCATATACATACATGATATCATATACATATATTAAATATAATCACAACAGAAACTATCTTTATTTAACTCAAAAAAGGTATGTTTGTAAATATACAAATGTTGGATAAAACATTGAACAACAACAACTATCAATATATATATTTGAAATTTACTAAAGGTAAAGTATTTTAAGACCGAGATTAAACTTAGATACTATGGTATATAGTAACAAAATTCAATTCTGATAAATGGAGTTTATTTTAGATTAATTTTTTAATGGTACTTTTGAATTGTTAAAAATTTCTTAATATCTAGAAACCCCCTTACTCTATGAAGAACATAACAAATAAGCCTAATTTAATTCATCAAATAGAAAAAATATATTATGGATATAATAACAAATTAAAATGGCACCAATTTGGTTAACCGACCGAAAAGTAATTAGTTACATACGGTATAGTAATTATATTATCAGAATACACTAATCAGAAGGTATACCACTTTGAATCCCGGTCAGAGCATTGATATTCAATTGAAGTAATAATGCCATTTTTAAAATTTATTATAAGTATATAGTTTAATATGTAATAACTTAAGGAAAGTGGAGTAGAACTATGTTTAGTTCTATTAAGGTTGTTACTGACAACACAATTAAACAAAATATACTTATTTGTAGTTTATTTACTGATCTCGTCATTGAAATTAATCGCAGTCTAGTCATTAATGTAATATTCGAAATTTCAAATGTAATTCTTTTTTATTGTCATATTGGGATATTCAGTTTTAGACTGTTTTGTTTTAAACGTTATAGTTTTAAACAGATTTCCATTTGACATTGAAGTGATATTTAAGTTACATTACACTTTGATAGCTAAAATTGTATTTTGACATCTTTAATATGAAATTAAATAAACTTATTAACCCTCTCGCATGTAATGGTTATTTATTTTTAATATTTGAAATAAATAAATGAATAAATGGTTATTTAATAAAGTTATTTATTTAATAGAACCCAATTTTTCGAGAGCTCTAACTTTTGATCTTTGTTAGGCTTTTGCTTCCATGAAAAATATTTTTTTCTGCTTTCTTTCAGAAATTACTACCTTGTCGGACGTCAGTTGTGTACCTTAACTTGTGTTGTACAATTTTTTAAAATTTTGTGAGATTTGTAAAACCTTATTATACTTAAAACTACTGACTTCACAAATTTACAGTAGAGGTTTGGGGATTTTTTATTGCCTAATATAAACTGTTCTCTTTAGATTTTTTTATAGTTGGGAGTAATTGAAATCACTTGTTCTTTTTATGCACTCTGTACACATTATATAACCCAACCACCAAAACCAAACCTTTACCTTTGGATAGTATAAAATTCATATTTTATATAAAAGTTGGACCTAATAGTTATGAAAATAACGCCAAAAATTTTTTCACCCTTTGACTTCATTATTTGCGCATGAGAGGGTTAAAAATGTAATTAAATTAAATTAATACATCTAATTAATGGGTATAATGCGATTAGAGCCTAATATTGGAAAGAGTTAACATCGCGAGATCGCATAGCTTTTAAAAAATATATATGTCTTATAAAATAGTTCTAATATCAACTCCCGTCAATCTTTGTAATTTGTCAATGGTTCCCATTGAAGATTTATTTATTTCCAGAGTTTACATTTCCAGATTTTGAGTCTAGCTTATTTATAAGAGGTCTTTGTGCAATTTATACTAAAATATTAACTGAAAATTAATTTTTGCTAAATTTGACGAACGCCATGATATTGATTGTCCTTATCTGATTAACCAATACGCGTCTTTGTAAATATTGTATTGATTATTGAATTGGATCCTTGGAGTTATTTGGGAATGAATTGTAATTAATTATTAAGTAATTTAATATAAGCCACTATAAATAATATAGAATATATTATTTATGCATCAATTTAAACAGATTCATATTAAATACATCCTTACTATTATAGACAGGTATTTATACTTTTTTTCAGGGAAAGTATATAATATAATAAATAAATAATTTACATTACAAAATGCAAAAATATAATTGATACCTCGCAAATAAAGTAAAGACAGTAACACAAAACAAAATCCATGTGACAGAACATTTTGTTTTTATTCATAGCTGTATGTGTTAATGTAAAAAAAAGAAATTTAATTTTTTACAAGTACATTTTAGTAAATTTTAAGGTCAAAATGAAATTTTTACAAAAATACATAATATTCACATCGTTTCAACGTTCTTTCAATAATTATTTCCGGAAAATAAAACAAAAATTTCAATTATTTTACATTTATGTATGTATGTTTGTGTGAAAGTGACTGCATGCAAAGTGAAGGTCTAATTTGATTTTTTTTTTCTGGCTATTGTTTTTTTAATTAAGTTCAACGTTCCGGGTGACTGTTTGTTAATGTTTATAAATATTTGTAATATATGTATGCAAGTGTATATATAAATGTTTTATATATTATTTACCATTCTAAATATCAATTCAAAACTGATTTAGATCTTCATTTTTTTAATTATTATTTTTAATTGAGAATAGAGATCACAATTATTATAAATTGTTCATAATGTCACGGTAAATTACTATCTGAGACTCTATTGTCATTATTTCATTAAGAAATATGTATATACTAAATAAATTTTTTATCTTGTTTTTGAATAAAACAAATCTCCTTTTTATCTTTTCATTACTTTCCCTTACCCCAATTATCCTTTCGGCTGAATTATATTTAACACCGCGATAATGGAGAAGCTATACTTTGAATTGAAACCATGAGTTGAACAAAGACTTACTAACTTTTTACCACGCTAAAATTTCAATAGCTGCATATTTACTTATAACATTACATAACATTTTTTTTATGTTCTTGACTTATGTAGAATTACCTTTTTGTGCTTAATTAAGTACGGTACTGAAAGTGTATACTACTTATATAAGTACTCCATATAGAGGCTTAGTACGAGTGTTGATTCGTCATTTAAACGACAATCGAATGTATTTTCGATTGAAAAAAAATTTGGTAGTACGTAACACAATCGAGTGAAAGAAATAAAGCGGCCGTTGTAATTTGATTTTTTCTGTCAAATTCTGGAAATTTTTTAATTGACATAAGTATAATTCAAAATAATATACCTAATAAAATTTAAAAAAGTTTAAGAAAACTAGCAAATTTAAGAAAAAGATGATTTCAAGTGAATTTTATTTTGAACCCATTTGAATTTTTATTACTGATACTTTTCGTAAAATTTTTATGAAAAATTAATTTTAATCAACAAATTAAAGAAAATTATATATCAATGATAGTGAAAAGAACAAAAATACAAAAATACTTGCATTTTAAAAAACAAAATTTTCTAAAATTATTACACCAACACAACACACAACTTTTGTATTAGTTCGATCAGATAAAATCAATCGAATGACAAACTCGATTGCAATCGAGTTGATTCGGCATAATCGACACTCGTACTACCATTTTTGTAATTCGATTGTCACTCGTTCATTTGACGACATTCGTACTATAGGCCTCATATTTTTTTTTATATAATTCCAAGTCTATCGGATGAAAACCCTAACTGCTTTTACAGAAATATTGGAATGCACAATTACATATAATATTTAGAATAGTTTAGATAGAGTAAAAGGTAATAATTTTGCACTAGCCTTTGCGGACGATATAATAGTTTATTCTCCGGATAGCAAAGTTAGTAATATACAATACAAAATTCAAAAAATGTTTAATACTATTTTGGACTACTGCAAGATATGGATATTAAAAGTGAACTTTAAAAAATGCGAAACCGTGCTATTCCGTAACACGGTGGACAAAACAAGTTCAGACATAAAAAAAAAATTGGAAATCTTTTTCTATAAAATCTCCAAATAACTCACCGCTAGCAAACACAAAAAGTTGTGAAATATCTCGGAGTTTTTCTTCACCGTAATCTGAATTATTCCGAGCATATAAAATACACTATATCTAAAGGCAATAAGTCCTTCATGATGGCAAAAAAACTATTTTACAGCAAAAACGTAAGCACTAGAGTAAAAATAATATGTTATCAGACATTAATTTTTAAAACACTTGCATATGGTGTACCCATATGGTACAACGTCAATGCAAGCTTAATGGAAAAACTACGAAAATTTGAAAGAAAGTGTATAAGAGTATGTACTAATATTTATAGAAAACCTAATTCCGACTACAAGCATTACTATTCCAATAAATACTTGTACAAGGAAGCAAACATAATTAGAATCGACAATTTTCTAATAAAATTGATTCGAAAACATTATGACAGAGCACAAAAAACTCCAGAAAATGGTTTAATATCGCATATATTCTACCACAACGAGGAGTACATTAAAAAGACTATGCTCACAGGCTTTATAGCCCCTGAGCACTTTATCTTTTTGGATAAAAATGGTTATATTCAAAACCAAAATCATGTCCCTACACTATATCACTATAGTAGACGGGCTACATGTAAAACTATAGAGTATAACCCAGGCAACATTAATGGAGAAAATTTGAGATATGACATGTCTATACCAAACAAAGATAAATTTATAAAAAGAGACTATTGGTGGTTGGAAAACACGTATAATTAGCACTAAGTACTACAAATACCTATTTTTTTTTATCGTTTTAAGTAGGTTTAAGCTGTTTTAGTTAGGCTTAGTTAGGTTAGTAGGTTTAGTTAGGTTAAGTTTTATCTTAGATAATACGAGAATATATTGGTTTTTACATCCCAGGTTTTTCCCAACAGATTTATATAAGAACTTAAGTAAATTAAAACTAAATAATAAGAATAATTATATAACATAAATTAACATAAAAAGCAAACTATTACTTTACATGTTAATAATAATATCACAAAAACTGTTTTTTGTAAGCTTTATTTAGGCTAAGTAGTTATAAGATTGTACAATGGGTAAAATAAAGTTTAATAAAAAAAAAATAAAAAAAAAAAAATTTAAAATTGTTTTTTTTTATTGTATATCTAGGTACTAATTTTAAATGTGGAAAACTAAATCTATTGTATAGAGTACTTCGCCGTCATAATAGCATAGTTTCATTAAATTTTTGTAATGGGCAAAACTCTCAACTATTTTTTATCATTTATTTTATCCCAATGACAAAGAGTACTGAACCAGATGTCGAAAAAACCAGATATATTATATTTATTTTATCCAAATGACAAAAATCCAGTACAATGACAATGATCCAGTACAGGTTGAAAAACCGATAAAGCATTTTTTTGCTCCGTTGCGAATCTTACCTGGAACCTTTCGGTTCACATACAAGTGCTCTATTAACTGCAGTCACCCAGCGTTCATGAAAACGAATTCGATGGTATATTGGTAATAATTCTACTAACAATAAAAATTAAAATTAATTAACACCTACATAAGGTAGTCAATATGTGCACGCAATTTTTTGTGAAATAAAACTAAAAAAATAATACAGTAAAATCAATTGATATAAAACCTATTTTGGCTATTGACAGCTGTCAACTAAAGTGCGTTATATATGTATAATTTAATTATTTTCGGTCCTTAATTTTTTACTTTTCCGATATACGAATACTATATGTATGTACTTTTATGTATGTCCCATCCTGTGTATATTTATGTCTTAACCAAGTATGAGGCTTCGTGAAAATTTGTTGCATTGTATTAAAAAAACTCTAGCAGCTGCAACCCTGTTTGAAATAGTTATTAATTTAAGCACGGTTTTTATTAGAAGTTTTTTGCCGATATATCGATGAAATTGTTAAGGCAGAATATACAAAAATAAGTGTGATAGAGAAACAATGATAAATTATTGGTAGAATGACCATCATAATATCAGGAGAAATATCGAGAAGGTCAAGGTCAAGGAGAATATTTAAAAAAATATATCACAAAGATAATGTTTCCTATAATTATCGTCGATATTTTCAATACTATAACATAAAAAAATGTTTATCTATTCTTACACAAAAATTTGTTGAGATAATTCCGTATTCTACGATTGCATTTTATGGATACAAATGATATTTCAATTCTGTTATATAAAAATTGGTATATAAATATTATAATTTTACTCCCTCATTCGCATTAATAGTATACTACTATACTCCTCTTTTTCTAAGTTCCCGTTTATCGGCAAAAAATTTCTTACGAAAACCATGCATTAAAGTTTGTGTTCACTTTAGGTTGCCGTTGTATTGTATATCATTTATTCTTGTCCCAATCGTCAAGTATTTTTTCATTTAAATTTAAAACAATTAAAAAACCAAATAACAAGTAAGTTTATTTTTATTATTTATAATTTATATTTTTATAAATATTTAAAAAGAAACACTACAAAAAATAGTCCGAAAAATCTAAGCATTATACGAAGAAGCCGAACTCTCAAATAATACATAAGGTACAAAAAAGCGCTCCCTTCACAACCGCGAGTCGAACAGCGATATCCGCTCTCACCACTACTCTTCACAATCATCCTTGATAATGTACTAAAAGCGGCTTACTCAAAACAAAGAAGATAACTTGCAATACTTGAGAATAACTTGCAATCTCATACAACAACATTAAGACCTCGAATATGCAGATAACATCTGTCTTCTCTTGTACAAACTCAGCTTCATGCAGAGTAAATTAGAATACCTGAACAACTTGCCAAACATGTTGGACTAAAAATCAACCTGGAGAAAATCTAAGTTATGAGAATAAATAACACCAGCGCATAACATCTGAGGTTGAAAGTAGAACAAATAGAATTTGCGAACAACTTCTACTACTTGGGAAGTATTATAGCAACTAGTGGGCTAAAGAAGTCGTAGAAAACAGATTTCGAAGATTGCAACCGATATGGAGAAACAACTAGCTATCCAAAGCGACTAAACTTAGAATATTCCCATCTCGTGTAAAATCAGTTCTGGACAAACGGCAGTGAAACTTGGTTAACATCAAAAATCATCAACCAGAGGTAACAAAATCTTCATTAATAAATGTCTAAAGGTAATATGCCGAATATTTTGGCCAAACACATATGTCGAATATGCCGAATATTCTGGCCAAACACATAAAGCAACAAGGACCTCTGGATACTGACCGGCGAACAGCACATATCGAAACAAATCAGAAGAAGCAAATGGAGATGACAATACACTGGATATGGCCATACACTCAGGAAGCCGTCAAACAACATCGCGCGAATGCTTTTAAAATGGAGCCCACAAGGTACAAGAAAATTCGGTCGTCCAAAGAACACCTGGTGGTCCAAATAACACCTGGCGAAGGAGCATAAAACAAGAACTAGAAAATAGAAACATAACATGGGAACAAGTGAAAATATCAGCTAGCAATCGATTATAATGGAAGTGTCAAGTGGAAATCCTATGTTCCCAAGAGGAAGGAAAAAAAATAATTTATATTATTGAAATAAACAAAAAAATAAAAACTTTAGTATAAGTGCTACCTACTTTTACAAAAAATCATTTGACGCAGATCGTTTTTCTATCTCAGATATTTAACGCATATAGAACACATAAAGCGACTATTCTATTATTTTATTTTTTTTTCCCACAAGTTTTAATCGATAGAAAATATACCACATTTAAATTTTAAAAGCTGGTCACAATACAATTTAAACCATTCATCATTTTTTATACAAAAACTTAAGGAAGAAATATAATTTTACATAATATTGATGATGGCACTATACTTCTAAATACAGGATTTTTTTAATTCTTCAACGATTTAATGTGAGATTTAAAAATCCAGCATTAAAGTTGTTTCGGAACTTGTTTAAGCAAAAAAAAAAAAATTATCAAAATCAATCTCACAAATTTTAAACAATTTATATACAAATAACTATTATAGGAAATTAAAATTACCTAAAAGTCAATTTTTCAAAAAAATATTAATTATATAATGGTAAGTATATATACATATGCATACATAATTATAATACATTATGTATTATAAAACAAAATGTTTGGTAATGAATTCATTGGCCTCGAATTGATGAATTTTAAGAAATGATTTCTTCCGTATTTTTTAAATTTCTTGTTTAATCGTAAATATTTTCAAATCCGAAAGTTTTATGACCAACAAACGTTCTCTAACAGTGTTATGGAAAAAAAACAAAATTTACAGAAATTTTTTTTAATTCAATTATAAAAGTTTATAAAACTATACATAGCTCTTAAATATTTAATGGATAAGTATAGAAATATAATTTGCCATGAATGAATTTTTTATCGTTAAATTTTTCAATTTTAGTTAATTTTAGAATTCCATACATCTTTTATTATACAATATTATTAACATTTTTTAATTCAGTTATAAAATTTAAATTCAAATTAATGATATTATTGCATGTTAATTACGTTAAAATTTATTGAGGTTTTTTTTTTTAATTTAATTTAATAAAAGTGAAATCCGCTAAAATAAAATTTAAAAATAAAAAATAATTTGCAATATTTTGCATTGTTGGAGTAACGTCTATATTCACATCTGTATAAAATGAGTAAATATATGAAAGTTTTATGTTGAAAAAGTTTCATTAGAAGGGTTGAGTTGATGAACTGTACCTAAACACAATTTCGAGTTATTATAAATTTTTTAAAATGTACTAGGTCTTTAAAGGTATAGACGGCCTATAAATCTCTTAAGATCGTATTGTCCAATTTATATTTACCTAATTTTAAGAGAATGAAAAGTTATCTGTACTCAATCACAGAATCTTTTGTCACGAAATCTAGTGAAATTTTGTGTACCCAAGGTCATATGTGAGAATAGTACTCCATTTCAGGTCGGATATATGCTTTATATATTGGACAGAAGTAATAATTGAGAAAAGTAGCTATGAATCTAATTTAAACATTTCTATTATTTTTTTTTGTTTCAAAATTTTTAAATTAACTAATTATGCTTTTCTAAGTGTTAATAAAAAAACTTTAGATTTTATATCGAAAAAAATATCATAGAGAAATAAATACATAGGAAGATGGTAAAAATCCCAAGAACAAACAACAACTAAGGACAAAATCTTCAGTCAAATAAAATCCTCATACACAAAAAAAAAAATCCCAAAAAAAATAAGAAACCTCCAAAGACAAAATCCCTTGAACAAGAATTGCCAAAGTTTTACTTTATATAGCCTCTGTTGGACACACAAAAAAGGTAATAATTCCCTTTTTCAGAATTGGGAAAAAATATTTGTTTTGCTTAGCCATTTTTGGATTCAAAACAAGAAAATACCTCAATTGAGGATTTGATTTTTTGGATTTTGTTTTTGAGGATTTTGTTTTTATGGATTTTGTTTTTGGGTACTTTGTCTTTGGGAATTTTGTCGATTTTAGGATGTTTATTTTATATCCAACATCTTGCAATAAAATTAATTATAAAAATGTTGTTTAATTTAATATATATCTATAGAATTTTATTGTTATATACTTATATACAGTTTTTTTAAAGTTTTAATTATTTAAAACTTTTTTAGTCGAGGTATCCATTCTTATTGAATTTAATTAAAAAAAATTAGATAATTATTAACTTTTCCATAAACATTTTTTTTTTTTTTTAATAATAACACAAAATCAATTTTTACAACTGCAACATATTAAGTCAATATTAAATATTTTTAATTTAATATTATCAAATTGATTTTTTAAATTTAAATCTTTAAATTTTTTATATTTTTGTATTTACACAATTTATAAATTATTATTTTAAATATTACTTGTAGTGCCTTTTATTTTTAATATCCCTACACAAAAAATAAAAATGTTATCAAAGGTAATGATAATGAACTCATAACGAAGGAAGTCTATGAAATACATCATATTATAGCAAATATGAATTTCTCAATAAATTTTTCAAAATAAATTTTTACACCTTTTTGTTTTGTTAAATAAGTTATTGAAAATAAATTTCGGTTTTTTTTTAACAATCTTTATTGTAAATTCACTACAAATATTTTATTTAACTTTTTAATTTTAAAATATTGTTTAAATATATTTGTACATAAATATTTTAATAATTAACACTCACTTTCATTAAAACTCTGCCATAAATATAATTTTTTTTTCATATTAATATTAATATTTTTTTTTTTTTCAAAAAAAAAAGAAATTTAACAAATTTATTTATTTGAATCAGGACTTAGCACATTAATGTACTGGGTATTTTCTAAAGGACGCTTAAACAAAATTATTCAAATTTTATTTTAAATAAAATTTTTTAATTTAAAAAATATGTGCATTTAAGTTAACTAGTTTTAAAAAAAAAAATTTTTTTCAAAAATTTAAAAATAATTAACGGTATATAAATTACAAAAACAAGGAAATATTAATTTATAATCCGGAATATTTTTCATTTGATGATGAATGGTTAATTCTGCTGTGTACTAACAGATTCCACATCAAAATGAAAAATAAACAAAATTCAAGTACTACAACGATTCTATATTATTGATTAACAGAAGGTCATTTAGATATATAATAAATAATATATATACGATATAATTTAACTATTAACTATTATTAAAAAAAATTTTTTTATATAATATCTAAATAAAAAATTAATAACGGTTCTATCCGCAATCATAATAATATATATATACATATTTTTTTATATAATATATCTATACTATTCTATACAATGTATACAAACATTTTTATTTGTTGTTTTTTTTTTTGTTATGTTGGTTGGTATTATTATTTTATATTTATTCGGTTATTTCACAATACACGCACATTTAAGATATTACCGCAAATAGAAAATGTCCATACAAAAAAAAAAAACAATAATAATAATAGTTAAAACGTCTCCAAAACTAATTCTAATACAAAAATAATAATACAAAATAAAAAAAACAAAATTTTTCAAATCACTTTCGTATGAACCACCGACCTGATCTTACCGGAATATAATTAACGACTGAGCTTTTTTTTTTATTTTAAAATTTTTAACAGTTTTTTTTTTTATTTTTTTTTTTTGTTTTTATAAAGTCAGTTACATTTAGCAATCGACTCGTTCAATGCTCACTAAACTAACGTCAGACAGACACAGAGTGCATATGTAATGTACGTTGAACAAACTATCATTCGGGTAACATAATAACAACTATATCTTCATTTTATTATTTTTGTTTTTCTTGTTTGTTTACAAACTAACCAACTGTTATTTCACTTTACTTTTACGAAAAAAGAAAATAAAATTGAACCACAAAACAAAATTGGAAAAGAAAAGAAAATTGTATTTTTATTAATAATAAAATAGAAAAAAAAAAAAATGCAGGTAAACATTGATTGAATAAAAAGAGCTGTTATGTTACATGTTATGTTAAAAATATTTATTATGCGAATTATTGGATTTGCACATTCAAATTCAATAAAATGTTACATTTATTAAATTTTTTTTCTTCATCAGTCAAAGTGTTAATTGTGTGGTCTTGTTTGCTGTTGTCATTGAGTAAGATAGGTATTAACAAAGATAAAATAAATAATTTACAAATTAAGCTATTCTTGATAACTTAATAAAATGCATTCAGGTTTAAATTAGATAGACGTTTTACAATTGGGATTTTTCGCGCCTACTCATCACTACATTCATATA
Source organism: Argyra leucocephala (assembly GCA_963942445.1). Lineage (NCBI taxonomy): Eukaryota > Metazoa > Arthropoda > Insecta > Diptera > Dolichopodidae > Argyra > Argyra leucocephala. The sequence continues at coordinate 42,697,078 of OZ012678.1, forward strand.
TCCATTTATTTTTTCCTGTTGATCCATCTTGAAGATGTTATTAATCAAATTACGACATTATTGAATATTTTCAATGAGTGAAATTGAATTGAAATATAGGTATACACGAGTACATTTTTCCCAGCGTCTAGATTTGTGATTAACGTACAATACGTTACAGAACAATTCTAATTATGGTTCAATTTCTCATATTTAGAACCATTTAATTTTTTTATCAATCATTTGTTGAAATAGATTTGTACTTTTTGTTTGGAATAATACAACTATATATATGAAATAGTTTGATCGTGCCTATTGCTGGTTACAAGTTACAACAATAATTGTAATCAAGAGACTTTTATTTAATTAAATAAACATTTTTTTAGAGAATATTTATTGAATAAATAAAAAATCAATAATTTTTTCTTGAAAATACTTCTGTTTGAACGAAAATAACAGTCTTAGCTTTTTAGACTAATTTATTGCCTAATAAAGGAAAAACCGAAACGATTGGCAGAAACATATTATTAAAGAAATTAAATAAATATGGTGTAAAAAATTAGTGGAAGTTATATAAGAGAAATAAAATCGTTATTAGAGGAAGATTTAATTATTGTGCAGGTGGTTAGAAATGAACAAATTAAAAGTTAATATTAACAAAACAAAAGTGATGGTTATTAATGCTGATTTAAATGAGGACATATGTGTGGATAGTGGAAAAATTTAAATAATATACTAAATTAAGTATTTGTGAATAATAATAGATAAAAAATGAATTTCAAAAATCATGTTGCATGTAATTGTGAAAAAAATGGGGGGAAAAAATGCTTTTGTTAAAAGAGTTAGAAATAATTTGTCTACTACATATGTGCAATAAAATCTGTATAATTCTATTATTATAAGCCACATTTTGAATATTGAACAATCAAATATTTGTGTTAAAAAAACAGTATGGGAGCGTCTTTAAAAACTCCAAAACCGAGCCATGAGAATTATATTAAAATTTAGCTGGTTCACATCGGTAAGAGTTTTAATAAGCTTCCTAAAATGGATAAAAATAAAGGAAAGGTTAGAACTAAATGTACTAATATTAATATTTAATTTGAGAAAAGAAAGCCTTCTAAAATATAAGGGAAAAAATTAGCTTGGTGCAAAACGCACAATAATATGACTTAAAGAGGGTGGATGTTAATTTTCGATTGGAGCAATATCTAACAACAAGGGGACAGAACTCAGTTTTGTACAACAGATTTAAGAGATTTAAAAAATTGAATGATCGTCCACGAGCAGTTAAATTAGAAATAAATTTTAAATTATTTAAAGATTATTGTATAAGCATTAAAAGTAGATGAACTGTAATGAATTTATAATATATTAATTGTCCATTAAAAGAATATTAATACTAATAGAGTTACTACTACTCCTACAATGTAAATTAAATTCCTGTTACTTATTCGAAAATTTAAAAGTTGTATCTCTTGGTAGTGGGGTCGGTCTTGCTAGTCTAGTAGTCCTGCTCTCTTATATCTACATAAACAATTATCATCCCTGTTGTGAATCACTACTTGTTTATAATTGACTTTCATAAGCAATGTTTTTTAGCCACTTGTACTAGAAAATTGCGAACAATACTTAAAGAAAAAGAAGTAAACGAAATCCAGCAATACCTAGAAAATTTGGATTAAAGAGACCCGTACTAGCTGAAGCACCTATTGGGCTTCCAAATGGAAACTGCGCTGAGAAAGCGACAGAGAAAAAGGTGAAATATTCGTCGATCACTTAAACAATTTTATGCCAAACGAAGCAACAATAAATTTAACCTTTTACAACTACATTTACTACAATATCGAAAGAACAACCGCTTAAAATCAAAATGATAAACATTATCGATACATACTACTTATCGATCGAACTACAATAAAAATGAGATAAAAGAACTACCGTTAATAGCTCTTACACATCTTATGCACTATACTGAACTATACCTGACTATCAATTTGACCGCAGAAAAAAGCATAGCACCTCAGAACAAATACATCGAATAGCTAGTCAAATTAGTAAAATATTCGAAGAAAAACAATATTGCTTCGCCATATTCCTCGATATATCTCAAGCCTTCGATAGAGTATGGTATGAAGATCTTATTCATAAAATAAGCAATCATATGTCATTTAATGTCCATGACTTCTTGAAAAATTACATCAGAGAGAAAATTTTTTTCATCGAATACAAAAGCTACTCCTCATTTGCACATCCAATTCAAGCTGAAGTCTCTCAAGGTAGTGTCCCAGATCTATATGTGTCTCAGATATACTATACCAACAATTAAACGACCATTTCTAATTTTACAGACGATACAGCAATTTTAAGTTCTAACGCGTGCCTCAAAATAGTTTCAACATATGTTTAAAATCATTTAGAAGAAAAAGAAAAATGGCTAAAACTATATGGAAAATCAAAGTTAACGAAACGAAAAATGCCCACATAACATTTACACTAGGAAAGAGAACATGCCCTCCTACTAAGATAAATAATAAAATTATACCACAACGCAATGCTCAAAACAAAATACCTCGGATCGGAATGAATTTCGATCGAAGACTTATATGAAGGAAACACATTGAAATAAGAAAGCCTTAAATGATACTAAAAAACAACAAAATTAGTTATGTCTCTTGAATGGAAAGTCTAAACTAAAATTAGAATACAAAGTACTTTTGTATAAAGGTATAATCAAGCCAATTTAGACTTATTGATTACAACTATGGGGAACTGCAATGCCCTCTAATATTGAAAAAATAAAAAGATTTCAATCCAAAATATTAACAACCATAACGGCTGCCATGATATGTAAAAAATACTAACATACGCAAAGATTTAAACATCCCTACGGTCGAAGAAGGGATAGATAGAATTGAAAAAAATTACACATCAAAGCTGGAAAATAATTTCACCTCAATAGCTAGAAATCAACTATTTGACATAAGCCAAAATGTGATAACCAATCAAACAAAAGAATAAAACTGTAATAAAAAACTAATGATCTATCAATGGAAGGGATCATTATTTAATTATGAGACAATTTAAAAAAAAATATGTGATGCTATCATCATCAAAGTTTGAAACTATTGTTTGGATTTTGGAATGAAAGTGAATTATAATAAATTATTCATAAAAATTAAAAACAGATCCAATTAGTTATTTGCTTTCCTTTTTTTTCAAAGTTTATCTTTTCAGATTTTTCAATTCTAATATTTTTATTTAAAAAATAAATTTTAAAATAAACATGATTATATGATCAAAGAACCGGATCATAATATTAAAGATATTAAGTTTATTGATGTCTTTGGTATTGTCTTGTAACCTTCTCTAAAAACTTGAAACATTTTCAAATTCTTATTTGATTTTTTCAGTACGGTTAGTAACAATTTAAGAACCAAATTTAATGAAATGAAAACGAAAAAAACTGACTCTGTTTTTCAAAGAATATTATAAGAGAAAATTCAAGGTTATGTTCTCTTAACTCTATAAAAAAAATTTTCAAAATGAAAAAAAAAAACAAAATTTATAACTTGTTTTGTTTTTTTAATTTTTTTTTTATTTAATATATTAAAATTTAACAAGTTTGCTTTTGTAACATATGTGTAAGAGCTGTAATACGATATTAAAATGAAAAACAAACAAAACAAAAATATTTTTAAAAAATTGGTTTAATCAATTATAATATTTACCGTTATAAGAACAAGTTTTTCATTTTTGCGAAATTTCAAAATGAAAAGTTTAATTAATTAAAAAAAAAAACAAGAGAAGAAATTAAAAATAAAAACACACACTAGTATATAGGTATGATTGTATTGAAATAATTAACACAACCAACTATCTAATGTGGGTATTGATGAAAGTTGAACCAATTGCACATTTGTTTTTACTGTTATATTTCTGTTAAATTAATTAAGTAAACAGAACTGTTATCTGAATTGAAACAAAACTATGTATATATATATTATATACGTATGTTGTAAACTGTATTAGAAAATTAAATTTGTGTTTGTTTGTGAATGTTTAATGAAAATTTTACAATAAATAATATTTTATAGATACATGACCTATCTCAAGATAAATTTATTTGGGGATTTGTATATGCAAGACTAACAAATTATTTAGAATACAAATATTTTATACCGGAATATTTTTAATTAAGTAAAATTAAGGGATTTGATGGAAAATAAATTTAAATACAAAATAATTATTTTCATAAATCAAAATTTAATTTGGGTTCAGATTTAGAATAATAAACATCTAAATACAATAACAACAACCTAAATGCACTTTTTTTTGGGTTTAGTTTTGTAGTTTAGTGTCAGTAATATAATATATAACACCTATCTCAAATTGTAATAGTTTTATTTTGAAATTTTGTGAGATGAGTTCATAAATTTTGTTTCAAACTCAAATTCGAATCTAAATCTTAATATATGAAAAAAACTACTCGAAAGATTTGGTATAGTAATAATAAATGGTATTATTTTACCATTTAGAATTTTTTATGCTTCATTGTTAGTTCTTGCATCGCTTGGAAAATGAAATTATTATTTTTACAATTTACACAAACAATGAGATAAATATTACAACTGACTGCTGTGCATAGTTTTGATGCATTAAAAAAATTACATTTATTTAAATCTTCCAGACCTTTGTACATATATATAAAAAAAAATTATTTATATATTTTAAATGTACGAATTTTGTTTAATATATTAACTGTATATAATATATTAAATGTGCAACTGAAGTGCACCACAACTAGCAAATGACTTATGGCAAAATAGATTAGTGTGTATTTTTAATGTGGCGGTCGTTTGATGACAATGTCAAAATATAAAGTAAACAGAATAACAGATTTTAGTTAATTTTTAACAAAAAGATTATAAAATTTCTGAAACTAGATTTTATCTTAATAGACATTTATTAGTCAATTTGACTTAACCAACCTATAACATAATACTATCATAATGCTTTTACCAGAGAAGCATTCTTTTCTTTTACATATATAAAATGTTTGCCATCGTTAAAAGATTGTTATTCGGTATTTGATAAAACTAAATAAAAAATTATTTTTTTAATTGTTTAAATTTGGTAGCCAGTGATGGTAGACGAAATTAAATTTATATTATCAGTCCTATGCCTGTATTAGATGTGCGAAGTTTAATGCGATTTGTCGCACTTCCAAATTAGAAAACATAGCTTTTAATGCAACCTGATAATCTATAATTTTATCTAATTATATTTATTAAACGTCATTTGTGCTGCCATTACACAATTGTCAATTGTTAACAAGAAATAAATATGATTCTGACAATTCGTTTCATCAAAATTCTAACTCTTAATTTCATAATTTTGTTCGTCTATCATTTACACATCCTCTACGGTTCTACCAGCTCATTATCATGATATCCTATATAAATCTTCATTCTACAAAAAAATATTATTGAAATGGAACAGGTCTAAATTTATATAATAAAATTTTACTAAATAAATCTGGAATTGTTATTGAAACATATAATTTGTAAACACTAATCGTACCTAAAATGAAAAAAACAAAGAGAAACAAAACCAGATTAAAAACATATTGCATTATCTAACCTAGAATTTTTCAAAAGTCTAACAACTAAATATAAAAAAAATCATAATTACACGATTATTAAACCTTTACAATTAAATTTTACCAGTGTCCCAGAATGAAGCATAAAAACAAAAAAAAATAACAAATAATAATTGTTGATAAACCAGTTCAATGACACAATTACCGCGTAACCAAATATCATTTCAATTTAAAAACATTTTAATATAATGAAAGCACTGCTGGTATATCGCACTTTCAGTTTCAATTTATTGAATTAATTACCTAATGGCAGGGTCAAAAGTAGCTATTACAACTTAGAAATTGTATATTCGTAAAATACACGAGTATTCTGTGTCTATAAAATTTGCAATACAATATTGAGTATTTTCATATAATTTTTATTTGTTGTTTTTTGAGGTGTACATATTCATTTTAATGACTTTTACTTTTAAAACCTGTCATCGAATATTTTTTTTTAAAAACAAAAATGTAATGAAAGGCAAAATTTTAACGAAAAAAGAAAGTTTTTCTTAAATAATTTTTATTTGTTTGAATTGAACATACAAACATAACATAACACATTATGTACTACATACAAAATGTACTGCATAGACAATATACAAAATTGGAAAAACAAAATGATGATCACATGATCATGAAAATTAAAATAATTAAATTTAATATCATGAAGCTTTTGAAGTAGAAAAATAATAACAAAAAAATTATATTTTTTGCATAAATCTTGTATTCTTATATCGTACCTGTATAGCTAGCATTAACAAATTGTACATTGTGAGAAAATTGTTTTTAATTTCTTTCCTTATTTTGGCTTTCATGCGAGGAGGTGAAAATATTAAAAAAAAAATATAATCCATAATTATCGAAAATCTCTTTTAGTATAAACCGATTCCCATTCGCCATTATAATTTGCTACTATGATATAGTCCTTGTTTCGAGTTTAGCCCAGAATATGGATTTGTACAGTTTTTTCTTTCATCATTTATAAAAAAAAATGTATATAGTTATGTAATAGATCTAATAGGTGGTGTCTGCCAAAAATATATTTCAGCCGGTTACTATTTCCGGTTGCTGTGCACGCACGGAAATGAAAGACATCGTTGTTAGAAAAAACTCAGTCTCAGATGGTCCATTGAAGAAAATAGAATAAAATCTTAAAATCTGTAGTTGTATATTATGTAAATTCTTTAAAATAGTTATATTATCTGTGTAAATAAAATAAATGAAATATTTTAAAATTAATTAATAAATAAAATTTGTGGAAAATTAATTAACAAGAGTTAATATAATAACTATACAAGTTAAGAAAAAATATTTCGAAGAAGAAATATTAACTATATATACAGAAATATAATAAAATTTTGTTTATACATACTTATACCTCGATAATATATATAGTCATAAAAAATTTTACACGCATAATTAGCTTAGACATAGCCCAAATTTATAGCACTGTGGCTTATGATGGGTGATAATGACATTGCCATTCTCGCCTATACAAACAATGAAATGCTGAAGAAAATATAAAGCTTAGAAAAAAATGTTTCAAAATCAATACCAACAAAACAAAATACCTAAGAATTAACGCTAGAAATAGTACCCCCTTCACTTCAATCAAGAACTAAATCATAGAAGATGTCACTGAATTCAGTCACCTTGGTAGTATAATTACTGCAAGTAGAGGCACTAAAACAGACATGTAACATGGGTCCAAATTAGTCAGAATGGCTTTCGAAAGACTGTGTGAAGACAACCTCACATTATCAGGGACACCAAACTTAGAATATATGAAACCTGTGTAAAACAAATCCTATTCTATGGGGGTAATATATACCCATAAAACAAACCCTATATTCATTTCATTCTAGACTATATAGAATATACCCGCCTAAAACAAACCCTATTCTATGGACTGCGAGACATGGCTGATAAACAAGAATTATATAAGGAAAATGTAACAACTATTCGTAAACAAATGCTTGAAATAATAGGATGTACCCCTTTTTCCTATTTTCAAAAAAATCACAACTTTTTTAAAAATTCCAAATCGACAAAATCCAAACCGTATGAAATCCAAATTTTTAAAATACTAAACCAAAAAAAATCGAATATAAATTTTTTACACTAAAAAGAATAAACAGCCACAAGCGGCAGCTCTAATTTAAATAAAAAAAAAAAAAAAGAAACGCAGTAAAATTTGGGTTTTCCCTTTTAATATGTAAAAAAATTAATGCTGTAATATCAGAGATAAAACGCTCAGTTAACATGAAAAAATCCGAGTGAAAATATCATTATTGTCTCACTTTGAGATTGGGTCGATTTGGGATTTTGAAAATTTGGCTTTTGCGAGCTTGGAATTTTCAAATTTAGCTTTTGCCGTTATGAATTTTTAGATTTGGATTTTTAAATTACAGATTTCGCTATAGATCTAAAATAATAGATCCTAAATTATATGCAAAATATTCTGTCCCATTAATTAGAAACAATGAAATTTGGGAAATGACCAAACAAGAACCAATATAGGCACTACTTCAAGTAAGAACAAAAACTGGAGGTGTATAGAACAGACCTTCAGAAGATAGTAGAGTATAGATAAGTATGTATAGTTAATGTTTGTGGTTGTATGATTATCAAAAATATTAAAAAAAAACTTTGTTAATAAAACTTTTAAAATTACAACAATAAAAATTTTGATAAAATTAAAAATTTTATAATTTAGTCTTCTTGTTTTCATTATTTTATGATTTGGAATGAATTTATGAATGGACAATGAATGGATGTTTTTGTTTATATTTTAGTCATTATTAAAAAATATTTCGGATTGTACCTACTTATATGAAATTGCGCGATTTTGAGAGTAAGAAATGAAAATTTGCAGCTTTAAGATTTCATGTTCTTATAGGCCCCATACACTATTAAATCTATGGAATAAAAGTCGAGTTTCCTTTCACTAATCATTTGTATTTATTTTGCAAATATCGATATTTCGGAAGCAACTTACTTCCTTCATCAGTGCTTTGGGACTAATTATTCCATAAATCTAAACATATCACTAAAAACAAATCTGATTATCAAAAACAACTATTAAATTTGTATAGAAATTTGTTTCGAAACTGATTTCTCTCTTCACCACACACTATTAAACTTTTGCTTATACAAACAACTTCACTATTTTTATAATTAAGTCAAGACAAGATATATTTAAAAAAATGGCGGGTCAACGTATCGCATTAATAATAATTGTAGAAAATTAAAGAAAAAAAAAATAAAATAAAATTATATAAAAGATTCGTTACAAATACATATTATGAAAAATATAAGCTACTACTTCTAACAAAAAAACATAAACAACTGATTTTATTTACATTTTGGTTTCGAAACTACACCATACACGTTTAAACAATTTTAGAAACTTATGTGAATTAAAAATCAAAAATTTTTGATTTTGTAAACTGTTTAAGAAATTGTTCTGAAACAGCCCCAAACACGATTAAATTTCACAAATTTCGAAACAAGTTTTGAAACAGATTTAAACGTGTATGGGGTCTATTATCAGTCAAAAATATTCTTTCTCAAAAATTGATTTTGCACAGTTATGAAAAAATGAATGCGCAAGCGAAATCGCAATATTAAAATTCGTCAGTCCCCACCATCTGTCAGTGGCCATTGAAGTTTAGAGTGTAAATTTTATATACAGTATGATATTGCTTAGAGCAAGCAAATCAGATGTTTATTAAAGACGAAAGCTTGAATCATGTTAGTAACTAATCAGTAGTTAGTAGTAACTAATGTTAGTAAGAGATAAAAATAAATAGCTAACATGCTATATAATTAGCAGAATGTTAAAAAGATAAATTCAAATACAAAACGAAAGTAGAAAAAGACCATCAAATATCAATTACAATAACTATTTATCGACTATACAGCTTTAATTTTAAGCTAATTTTACTGAGGTTAGTATCAAAACAAACGAGTTAGATTCACGTAAAATTCTAGACACACACTCAAATTTACCTTAGCCAATACTATGGTTAGCAATATTAAACCGGTCAACAGAACGTAAATTATTCGATTCCTATCTAAAAGTTATTACATTCGTAATTTTATGTGCCAGAATATTCCTAGCAAAAATTTTGTAGATACAAACGTAATATCAGCCACCAATCGACATTGTTGGAGAGATTTGAGATCTTTCAAAAGCCACTTCTCTTCGTAAGAAGTAAAGATTTAAATTTTTTTGTTGTTGATATATTACGGTATATAAGTGTGAGTAGAATATCGTAGAATATCTAGAACAAATTTTTATGATGTTAGTAGAAATTACATATATCATGATATTAGACATAAAAATATGATCTTTAAACAATTCTTCAGATCATAAAGTGTTCAAATCTTAGTTAAACATGACATATTTTTTGTTACAAATTAATTACAAACTAAAATTAAAATAATTAAAAATGGCAAAAAATTTAAATACCCTATAGAACAAATTGTGAAAGAAAATAATATAGAAGAATTTATTGAGAATGAAGATCTAGAAACATTTCTAGAAGATATCAATAAAAAACATGGCTATGTAACATTGTCAAAATTAAATATTGGAGAAAAAATTTAAGTGCTGAAAAAAAGTTGAAGAAAAGTTATTCATATTAATTCCGCGCAAATTTTTTTTTTTTGTTTTTTCTATATCATTTATCATCTTTTTCATCGCCTTGTATTTTTGTACGCCTTTTTATTTTTGTGTTTCCTTACCCATGAATCGTTTATTATATTTTGTTATTTTGTTTTGGACTTTATAAAGTAACTTTATGTACTACTATTCTAATCAAGATCTCAAAACTTTTTTCTAATATCGTAAAACAAAAGATTTTTTATAATTCCATGAAAATAATTAAGAGACCATGAAAATTTTTCCACATTCAATGCAAATTAAAAGTTTTATAAAAATTTTTAAAAATTTTTCTATATCAAAATTTAAGTAGATATTTAAAACTCGTGGACATTGTTTATCATAAAACAAAAAATTCGATCATAATAATCAAAATAGAAAAGACAATCAAAAGACAATCGAATCAAAAATTGAATGCTTTGAAAATGATCATAGTACATCTTGTACATTAGTATATTTTCACTGCCTGTTGTTTCACTGCCGCTCGAGTGTACATTTTTATTTTTAATAACAGTTGTAAAGCTTGAAATGTTTCAATTTGTTCGTAATAATTTTATTTTAAATTTGTTTTCAAGAGATAAACACTATAAAGCCATAATGAAAGACTAACACTGATTAACAGGATGATACAGTCGGAGGGGAAAGCTGAATAGTAGGCCTGTTTTTTTTTTTAAAAAATACACGTAATCTTATGGAAAAAAATAGTGGGTCATTACGAATCGGATATAACTCGAAAAATATTAATTTTTTTAACTATAGTCCAAAGGATGGCTTAAACTTCCATCTTTTCTACATATTTTTTTTTTTTTTAATTAAATATTTTAATTAATAAATACAAATGTGTTTAAAAAAAGGTCTTTCATCAATTTTCATACTAAAATTCCACTATAAAAAGCTTATAAAATATAAAATGTACTGCACTAACACATTGAAACAATTCTGTGTCTCATCCTGAATGTTAGGTGCCTATTCCACATTATTCTTTTTATCAATCATTTCGTCCATATATTGACAATATATTGATGAAAAGAATGATGACCGATGACACATCAATCATGCACTCGTCAATCTTTTTATCTACATTTTGCAAAGACACACTGTGGAAGTGTTCTGAATATATTGATAATTTCGAAAGTTATATGAATATTGAAAATATAATTTCTGGAGGAATGTTTTTGACTTCGGTTTAAATTGAATTTTTAAAGTAAATTTTGTATATAAAAAACAACAAATTATTTTTTTGCACATCTGAATAATATATCCATTGTTTTTTTACAATAATTGCTATAATTATTAAAATTAATATAAAAATTATTCTTTTTAGAATTACATCACAAACTAAGAACTAAACCTTATCTGAACATTCCCAAAAAATAATATCTGAACATTCCCCAAAAAGCCATTTTTTTAATTCCGCAAAATTTTGACATGATAGATGGGAATTTTGCCTGCATGATTGATGGCATGATTGATGACATGATTGATGAGAATAGAACCACCATCAATAATTTCTCATCAATCAACGGTCAATCAACGGTCAATGATTGACAATATATTGATGAATGATTGACCATTGATTGATGTGTAATAGGGGCTTAACATTCAATCAATCAATCAATAATTTTATCACTTTTTACATATTTTGAAGTATTCAGATATTAAAAATTAAATATATTATTACTTATTTCAGTTTTTTCTATTTTCTAAAATATTTTGTGGTTGTAACACAACCTAAATGATATAGAGAAATGTATGATATTTCTATACTCTTTACAATAAACCTATACAAATTGAAATGTGGAAACTAAAGTCTCAAGACCAATTAGTATAAAACCAGAAAACTTAATTAAACAAACACTTAAATTAATAAATCGTTAACAGAATTTTGTAAACTAAAATAGTACTAAAATTGTATAAGCGAAAACAATTTTAGTACTAAAAATTAGTATTAAAAAATTAAATACTGAACTCGAACTGACTCTGAACCGTGGGTTTTATTTGTAATTATATTTCCATGTTATATGTTATTATTGAAATTCCTGAAACTATATCATCATATGGTAGGACCACGATAAGACCTCGGTCGTTCTTTTCGAGCCTGGAGCCAGTGAAAAAAGAACAATCGTTGTTGAGTTTATTGTACGATTGTTTATAACCACTTATAACCATGAATAATATCAGCTAATGTAGGATTAAATTCTTTAGGTATATACGTTCAGTGACTATATAGTAGTTGTGTTAGCATATTAGCATCGCAGTTAGTTTGTGAATCAAAAATGCGATGTAAAAATAAACTACATAGTTATAAAATTAAACCATTTTTTTATCTAAATTATTTTCAAATTCGCATTTTCGAAATTTTTACATTTAATAATTTCAATATTTTATCATTTCTTTTATATAAAAATTCAATTTTTATAAATTTACAAAATGATTTATGTGTTGGGTTGGGAAAGTGTGAAAAATATATTATTTTTAAATATTCCAAACACAAATAATAAATATTTATAAATTTAGTACCTACGTACATTTAATATGATTCGAATACGTCATATTTTTTATTTATTACTTATATTTTAAAGTGTTTTTTTTTAGCTACAAATTCCACAAATTCATTACCATACAGAAAGATCTGATAACAAAATAACCGTCGAATAAAATAAATATATTTTGATGAAAATGAAGTAAAGTGTAGCAATACGCAATACTGAAAATGTCTAAATATCGCAGTCAAATGAAATTCGGATCAAATCTCTCTACTTCTTTCGCTAAATATCTGCTTCTTTCACGTTAGTACGATTGAGTAAATATAGGCATGTTCGTAGTTGCAGTAAAATATGCGTCGGTGTCTTGCAGATTTTTTTCTCTGTCACTATGAACAAAAAAACTTATGCAGGCGCGCAGAGAATTGTTTAGCAGTCATTCTTGTTCATAGAAACAGCACATGTGCAATTCGTTTATATAGTAATATTATATTATTTATAATTATATTATTATATATTTTTATATATATTTAATATTTTAATATATTTTATATATATTTTTTTAAATATATCTTATAAATATTTTTTTTAAATATATTTTCTTCTAAATATTTAATAGTTTTTAATATATATGTTACTTATATATTAAAATATATTAAAATTATATTATATTTTTTTCAATATATTTATTTTATTATATTTATATTTATATATTATTATTATAAACATTATTTAAATTATTTTAGTTATTAATTTTTATTTTTTACTTAAATATTTTTACACGATATTCTTATTTATTACATGTTAAATGACATGCACTTCTTTAAAAATCATTCTAAAGCAGGCGCACTAAAATATCTGCGCAATTTGCCGACACTGACCCGACACTGATTACTATGAACACAAGCGCCTGCTTTTTATCTGCGCAGAATTTTTCATGATCTGCAAATGCAACTAAGAACAAAAAATCTTTTTTGTTGCGCAGGCGCGACCTTACGAACACGCCTAAATCTCAAATACATAAATTTAATCAATGGTACTACCAAATTGTAAAAGCTCAAACTTGTTCAGTGAAAACAAGACTAAGTTAGTTTTGTGGCTAACTTTCTACCTAGCGTAATCTTAAGATATTAAGCTACAGTTTTTTGTTCAATTTTTTTCCCCCTTTGACTGAATTTATTGAATCTTTCTGAACGAAAATGACAATAATTTATAACAATGGTGATCCTTATGGTTTATTCGAATCTAAAAATTTGGAAAATTTAGTCCATTGATTTGACACTTTATATTTGCTTGTTCATTCCAATTTTGCGCCTTACCTGCTGGTTACTGAAATGTTTTGTAGATCTCTCACCAAAGGGTTAGGGTGTTTGATCAGTCTTGTTGCATATCTGTTTTTAGATTTTTCCAGTTCTTCTGTAGCCATGGGTATTTTTAAATCTTTATGTTCAGATTAATATTGCTAAGGTACCATGGGACCTGGGTTATGGTACTTAAAATTGTTGATCGCATCCTTTGAATTGTTTCGATATTACTATTAGAAGGAGTTCTCCATAACTGACACCCATTGGACCAGATTGGTTTTAGAATGGCTTATTTATTATTATAGCAACACTTGTGTTCCGTAGAATTTCTCCCAATAAGCCAGTAAATGCTGTTCGTCTTGAGTTTTAGTTGCTCTTTTTTCGCGTTAATGTCCTTCTTCAAAGTTAGCCTTTTGTTTAGGTATACTCCCAGGTATTTAAACTTGTTAGCTTGCGGAATACTTATCCCATTTATATCAACTGGTAAGCATAATATCTTTTTTAACGAGAAAGTACACGTTTACATGTACACGTTTACTCTCATTCAGCTTCATTTTCCACTTATAGAGTCATTCCTGTATCTGCTGCAAATGTTCTTGCAGATTTGTAGATGCTGTATGTGAATTTTTATGGTAGCTTGAAATTGGAGTATCGTTTGCGAAGGTGGATGTTAATTTGTTCCTGTTTTTCGGTAGATCAGATAAAAGTGGCCCTGGTAGTGTAGTGTACTCCTTGTGGGACGTCAGTGTTGATTTCATGTTTTTCTGTTACATATAGGATTTAAATAAAACTCTAAATCGTCTATTGGTTATATAAAAATTTAGTAGTAGATGAGGGTCAACTTGTAGCTTTTGTTGTAATTTATGGACTAATCCATCGCATCACACTTTGCCAAATCCTAGCTACATTTTTGAAATAAAATAATTTATTTGCATTACGATTTTTAGGTGAAAGGAAAACTAGAAACAAACAAGTTATTGGATATAATTTAAGCTATGCCTATGCTATAATAATTAGAAATGGAAAATTTTAATCTCGATAAAATTAAATAAAAAAAAAATGACTGTTAAAACATTGACAGCCACAGCGAAGATTTTTACAGCGCTTAAAATAAAACTAGAAATTAAAACAAAAAAATCCAGTTACTTATTAATCGCAAAAAAAAAACAAATTAAAAAAATACATGAAAACGATTTTAATTATCACCAGAGAGAGAAAAAATATCAGCATCACAGCACAGCAGCAGTGTTGTGAACATTTTAATCATGTTTTTCATTTTGTTTTGTTTTGTAAACAAATGACCTAAATGTAGTAATTGTCATCGATTCTAATCTAATAAAATATAAAATTATTTTATTTTTATTGATTAACGTCACGCTTAGGTGCATTGTAGATAGCTACCTACTACACTCAAATTTAGTTTGTATTAAGAAGTTCCGACCACCGATAGAAGGATTGAATGATAATGCAACTTTACATTACAATTTACAATTTTAATACTTTGCTTCATTTGGATACCCATTCATATAAAGTATGTATGTGTATGTAAATTATGCATATTGGAAATTTCAAAGCTATATAGGTACATATATATTTAATAGTAGTTTGAGATGCTGTTGAAATACGTATAAAAGTAACTGGTTTTGAAAATTTTACTCTGTTTTTTTATTTTATTTTTGTTTCACTAGTCTAGTCTTTGTCTAAATTTTCTTTTAAAAAAAGCCGGTAAACTAGTTTGAAATGTTTTGTTTATTGTTAATTTGAATCAACATAAAATGAATAAAAATGGATAGAATGAAAATGAAAAATTTGTATTTTAAATATTAAGTATGAATAAAAAGGAGGTTATTTTGTATTGGTATTATTTTTTGGTATATAGAAGCAATATTATATTTCTACTACTCCTTAAAGCATTTCAATTCGGTATTTTGATATTTTCAACATTTGCGAGCTAATTGGTAGTTGTTTTGTATCTTTATTATTTAATTAGATTGTCGTAAATATTGTATGAAAAAAAATTTAGCCCACAAAATTTCTTATTGATACTCTCTCCCTACTGCATTACTGTTTTTCGTCTGACTTACAAAGATTTATCGCTCACTACCGGTGTGAACAAAGACGAACTGTTCGTAAAATAAAAGAAAGCTTTGGAGTGTACGGACGTTTTTGCACACTTTTTTTTGCGTCAGATATTCGGAGCGATAGGTGATATTTTTGCTGATAAGTTTTATTAACATATACTGAGATAACATACTGAATTGACTGACAAAATAGGTTTTCAAAATAATGGATGAAGAGGATTTGTATATTGAATATACAAATTTTGAACTGGATTCATTTGTAGACTCTGAAAGCGAAGAAAATTATGATTGTACAAGTAGCGATTTAGAAGGACTGCAATTTATAATTCCCGGAGAAAGAATTAATCTGAAATGAATATTCAGATACACAACAAAGCCTTGAGTATTTGGGCCAAGAAGAAGTTGCAGATAATTTATATAGAAATTATAGGCCTATTAATATATTTCAACTGATTATAAGTTCTGATATTTTTCATATGATTTTGGAAAATACAAATAAATATGCAGAAGATCACTAAATTATAACAAGGCGATCTGCTATGGCTGAGTGAAATGCAAAAATCTTTTATGAGCATAATAATGTTGATGGGGTTGAACAAAATACCACAATTTAGCGATTATTGTGGCTCGGATTTATTATACAGAAATGATGTTTCAAAAAATCTCAAGATCAAAAGATCAAAGAATTCATTTTTTTCTTAATATGATTTATATTTTAGTAATCAATTTTATGATAAGAAAAATAAATTATTCACTTTTGTCTTTAAAATAAATAAATAATGGTAGTGTTAAAATGATAATTATCCAAAAAAAATAATTATCAACATACTACTAATACACTATACGTTAATTGATTTGTTGAATAACGATTCTGAATAACAGGATTTTTATATAAAAAATTAATTAACGACTATCCAATAAAACAGAATTTTTTTAAAATAAGTGTTTTAAATTGAAGGTAATACGTAATACCAATCAGAAGGTAACTCAATCGCTCCAATTCGAAAAAGCTAGATAGGTAAGAATGTAAGATTATATATAATACAATTAGGATTGTATTATATAATGTTTACATACATTCAATTCAATTCTAAAATTGTAAAAACGCAATGATATGAAATACGCAAGCAAAATATTGTAGGTGTTGCTTTCAAAAGGTGAATATCAAAATTAAAAAAAAAAAAAAATCATACAATAAAAGTATAACAACATATTTATAAACGTTCTAGAGTTAATTTATTATTTACAAATTAATAATAAAAGTGTACACAAAGGTTAATTCGTGATTTCCTTTTAAAGAATTCGTTTTTAATTATATAAATTTTACTTGGAAAAATGCTATTTTTGATCAAATAAAACTATTTTAAGAAAATACAAATTAAAAAACTAAAATTAGAAATATTATTTAAGAAATATTTTGTTATTTTTCGATAATCAAAATTATTTTGAAATAGTTTCACGTGTTTGAAATTATTATTTGTGTATACATAAGTACATAGTTTTTCTGATTTTGAAAATTACATTTGGGAACTTATTATAAAATTTTTCACTTTACTTTCTGTGTTAAATAATTATTTTTCAAATCAACTGTTAAATTTTTCTACTTCATACCAATATAATACTTATTATGTAATATCGATGGTAGTTTGTACTAAATTCCATGAAATATAAAATTTTAAGTTTTCTCATTTTTCGTTCACCGTGAGATTGATATTTGAGATTCAGACAGAATTACGCAAATTAATAAAGCTTAATAAATTTAAAATAAATTAAAAGACGCACATTAATAGTTGCATTTAATTTTAATTGTGGTTCTCGTTGTAGTTCTATTTGCATGCTACATGTACGTTAAGTGATGAATTTACTTAAATTATTATATATAGTTCACCTTTTCTTGTTTAAAGTGTCTTATGATTGAACACAGCATCTGATAACATAATTAATTAAGCTTATGATGGAAAACGGGAAACGTATCACCCGTTAGTATTACGGTGATAGCATTTGTCGATTTTACCCTGTCGCCGCATTATCGAAAACGTATGATAAATTAAGCATTTTATCCTAAAAGTATGCAATTTCAATATTATTCCTAACGTAATGCTAACTGGTACCCCTTCTCTTAACATTTTGTCGCAAATCCACAAATTTTACTTTTATTCAACAAACATTTGCAATTCGATTTCAATTTTACCAGATTAGAACCCTTATCACCATACGGTAAACGTTTGTTCGTTTGCACCTTGCATCAGAACCCCAAATATCTGTTATCTATTATTATATAGATATTTATATGACGATCATTAGCTTCCAAAAAATTTTACAGACTAGATAAATTTTAAATTTATTAATATCAAAGATAAATAGTATTTCTCTAATATGTTAATCTATATGTGATTTTACTTCAAAATTTATTATTTTAAAAAATAACTTAGTAAAGTAACCTAACCGATAAACGATTTACAAAATATACACATTTTAAAATTTGATACTCTTACAACGCTTAGAATTGATTTAACATAGATAAAATAAAAAATTTCATACTGTCGTGTCTATTACTATTACTTTCGTAACCCATCTCAAATTCGCAAAACAGATACAATGTGGATTTTTAACAGGGCTAGACGTTATTATAGAAACAAAAAATTTTGTGTTCCTAACCATGAAAATAAAAAAAAAACAATTATGTCCAATTAAATAATTTTCAAATTTTTTATTTTATTTCACTATCTTTATATGTATATGTATAATATTGTATACATTACAATTAATATTATATGTATATTTATAATATTCTTATAATAATTGTTATTAAAATAAGCTCAAGCTAAAAATTTATTCATTTATTTTTTATATTTTATTAAAAAAAAAAAACGATATCCTATTTTATTTGTTTTCAAAATACTATACAACATTTTAGCTTATATGAAAGGCTTTGTTTTTGCAATAATTTTTAAAATTTATAATATGCATTATTTTATATATAAATAGGATAATTTCAATCATAATAATTATAAATCATAATTTCTGAAACAATTGATAATTACAAATTAAATAAAAATTAAAAAAACTTCATAACTTTAAATACTAAAAATTAATTCAATAAAAAAAGAAATATTGTATATTGTATACATTTAAAAAATTATAAAAATAAAAACTAGAAAATTGGCAACGGATATTTAAATTAATGTAAGGAGGATATTTGATTCAAAATACATATTTTAAAATATTTGATTGTTTTTTTTTTTTTTTAATTTTAATAATAATATATTTTTAATATGTAAATACATATAGATATGTATCTACACAAGAAATGAATAGAAATAAACTTTAAATAATAAATTCTACAAATACATATTTATACTACTGGACGAAACTAATTATTTAAACAATATAGTACAGAACCCACTTATAAAACACTTGTAGGTAACATACATAATGGTTAATTATTGGAAATCCTTAACAATAATCGATTCGGTTGTAATAAGTAATTTTTTAAAAAGTAATTAATACTTAAATATAATTTTTTCATTATGTAAATGATCATTTTTTTTTTTAAACGAATATGTATACAATAAAATTTTTATCTTAAAATTATATAGTACGTTATATGGATACGACGACATTAAATTTCAATTTCAATTAATAAAAATAAACATTAAAGCTTTTGAGCAAATTTAAAAAGTTTTCTATTAAAAAAAGATTCTTTAAAAAAGATTCTTTTTCAATTTCAATCACATGATAATTTTTAAACAGTTAATATTATATGTACTATTAAAGAATATTAATCAGTAGAACTTTAAAAATTTGTTTATAAAAGAGTATGTAAAAGTTTTCTGATTTATCAGATCAAATATTCGACGAAATTAGCTTAATTAGTAATTTGAAGATTTTTTTGTTGAATAAACAAAAATTGTGTTTTATTATAAACTTGCTTAATAGCGAAATAATTTCGTTCAAAATTTAATTTTTAATTAATAATATGTAACTATTAGAATATACAAAATCATTTAAAATATAGTAACAATAATTCCATTAGTTCACAATATAGTTCAAATGACGAAAAAACTATAAAAATTTTGTATTGAATTTATTATTGTTTTATAGGAAATTTAATAAGTTAAACACATTCATTTGTTAATTACAAAATTTACGGAAGTGATAGTTAATTTTATGGCTTTTAAAATACACACAAATAGTATTAGTTAAATATAAATTATTTTTATTCTATGTGCATTTTAGATAACAGTATCCAAATAATTTAAATAATCTAATCATATCTTTATATATATAAGTTATATCTCATATAAATTATATCTCATTTAATTATTTTATTAAATTATTTTCAATTAAATTTTATTTTTAGAATTTTATATTTGCAAAAAAAAAAGTATTTAAATATTTTTTTTTTGTTTAAAGTAAATAATAAAATTACATGATATATTTTTATTATATTTTATATTAATAACATGATTTTGAAAAAGTATTCATAATATGATTTTCGAAAAATATTTAATATGATTTATACAGTAAATAAAAAAAGAAAAACAGAATAATTCAAAATAAAAAAAAATTTCTTACTAACTTATATAAATTAAAAAATTAAAAAATATAAACATAAGAATAGTGAATGCATGAAGACATTTTTTTTTTCTAAATTTTTATTAATTTTAAATGAGACTTCATCTCTTGCGGAAGTTTATTATATAATTCTTGCTGATATAATTCTTTTAACTACATTTTGTTTTATAATTTTTTAAAACAGAAAGCTTTTATCATTCTTTAATGCATAAATATTTTTTATTAATTTTTATTCTTGTGTTTCAATATATACTTTCTAGATTTTTTAAATAATAATTTTACAAATTATTATATTATAGTTTTTGCATTAATTAAATATTTTCACTTTTATTATTAATTAAATTTGATTATTTTTTTCTAATTTTAATTTTTTTTTTTAGTTTTTTTTTTTTTTTGTTAAAATCAATTTGAAACATTAATTTTTAATTTAATTGAACTTTTTTTCTTGATGAATAAATTATAGTGATAAATAAGATAAAAAATTGAGAGTTAAGTAAAGTTTTTAAGATCATACATTAAATTATGATTTATATGCCTTTTCTCTCGCCAATTAACTTATTGATACCTAAGAATTGAATTTGTAATATGATGCTGTTGCGATTGAGATGATGATGACAATGATGATGAAGGTGATTCATCATCTTGTAAAGCTTGTAATGGAGCTGCTTCTAATTTACCATCACCTGATGGTGAGTTTGAACACATTTCGAAGAATTTTTGTGTTAATTCAATTAAAGTACTATCATCACAGATTTCTGGATAGGCTGGTTTCTAAAATTGCGAAAATAAATTAATATTTTTATTTTTTTAATTAATTAAATATTTTTCTTTATAAAAACCTTTAAAACTTCTCTTTCTCCTCGGAGATTCTGCCATTCTTCTAAAGTATGAGTATAATGAGCCCATTTATCAAGCTCTCCTAGCTTATCATATATATGACATAATCCTATATAATCATATTCAAGACCAGAATATGTTTTTCCAAATAAACGAAGGCCTAAAACATTGGAAAAAAAATTCAATAAATCAAATTCTATATATTATTTTTGATTTTTATAAAAACTTACTTATTTGAATACTTCTCAAATATAATTCTTCAGCTTCATGAAATTTTAGCATATGATAATTATATAATGAAGCTAAATGACCAATACTTAAACCAACTTCATAATCATATGGGCCTAATAGATCTGTTTTAATTCTAATTGCTTTTTTATGCATACGTTCAGCTTCTGAAAAACGTCCCATACTCTGATATAATCGCCCTAAATTACCATAATGTTTTGCTGTTTGTACATTGATTTCACCAAATGCTTCTAATGATAATTTCAATGCACATTTATGCAATTCTTCTGATTGTATTAAAAGACCTTCTTCATCTTTACCATTTGTAACAGCCATCTTATCTATAGCAATTTCTTCAAGTAATAAAGCTTTAACACGCTTTGCTGATGCCAACATTAAATCATTACTTGGAATTAAATTCTTCATTAAATTAACAGCTTTATCAACATTTTCTCTCGATAATCTAAAATTTCCTGAACTATATTCATATACATAGCAAGCATAGGAAAGATCTTCATGGGCGATTGCAACATGGAAATTATTATCACCAAATATATGACGTTTAATGCTAAGAGCTTCTTCATATACATCAACACTTTGTGTAACTGAGTCCACATTTAATAAGAAAAAACCATAATCTAATAAAACATCAGCATACTTTTGGTGATGTCTACCAAATTTCATTCTAAATTTTTTTTTTTTACAAAAATGTACCATTAAAATAATTTCAATTGTTTAATTTCAATTATTACCTTGCTCTTCGTAATGCTTGACAAATTAGCATATTTGTTCTTTTAAATTCACGTTTTACAACACATGATCTGGCAGCTTGACGTAGTACATCAATCACAATTCTAAATAAAATAAATAGAATGTATATATAATTAAATTGATAAGAATTCTAAAGATAAGTAAAAAAAAAAATTTAAATTCTCTTACTTTTCTGGAGTTGTTAAATTTAAACAATTTAATGCTTTAACACTCCAATCATAGCTTTTCGCATATTCACTTCTAGCAAAAAATAATACCGATAATTGTGCGTAAACATTAGCTAATAATGATTTAGGCATTTGTGTTGTTGTAAATTTATTAAAATATATAGTAGAAAAATTCAATAGATCCATGATTTTTTCATAAGTACGTTCAGCAGATTTAAAACTACATAAATTCGCTTCTGAGTGTAATAATCTAAAAAGAATATTTTAATAAATATCAATAAAATTAAAACTTAATATTTTTTATTTTTATTACCTTTGCAAACAATCCAAACGAATTAAAAATGTTGATGATGTTAATTCGGATTGTTCTAAACGACTAGCAACACATGATAAAATATTAATACTTTCAGATAACCAACCAGCTTCAGATAAAAATGAACCTAAACGTAAACCAAAATCAATAGCTTTATCATCGAAATCATCACTAAATGTTTGATATGTTTGTGATATTATTACGGATGTATTTGATAATTGAACTTTTGGCACCATTACATAACGCATTATAAATTTGTTTTGTAATTGTGTTGCTAATGGTTTACCACTGCTCATTAATGCTGATAAACATTTAAATAATTTTTGTCGTGCTGCACTCATACGTAATAAACGGCTAAATATATCGAGATCAGTTAATTGTTCGTTTAACATATCGCGAAGTTTACATTTTCTTGACATCTGAAAATTAAAATTTTTTTTAAAATTATTTACTGGTAAAAAACTATTTTATTGTTTGAATCAAATGAATACGTGCTATAACATAAGTAGTTAAAAAAAAAAATTTGTTAAATTTTATATCAATAAAAAGGGTAAAAAAAAAATTTGTTCTTTATTAGGAAGCCAAATTAAAATTATCTAAAAATTTCTCAGAATTCAAAGGTAGGTTGTATTGAACCAGATCCAATTCAAAAAAAATTATACAAAATTTTAATTGTGAAACAAAATTGTGAGTAGTATCAGTACAGTTAACCGGATTCAAAATTGCAAAATACCATTTCACCTACAATTCTTAAGCAAAATGAACATTTCGTAACTTTATATTTGGGGTAATTGGTTATTTTGCATAGTGAGACACTTCGAAGAAAGATTTTTGGAAAAAGGAGAATGCTTCAGTTATAAATTGAATTTGATTTATAAATGAAATATGTATATATGAAGTTATTAGATGTAAAGTTGAGTTGGATATTTTGAACAGTAATAGTTGCAAAGTACGCCCCTGGCAGACTGCCCTTATCAATTTTTAAAAATTTAATCGAGTGGACAGAGGACTTATTATATAAAGTAATACAGTTGTAATGCTCTCCTCATTTAAACATTTAAACCTAATGGGTTCACTAATGAGCTCATTATTTAACTTATCTAATGGCTGATCAATATTTTTTAGTTCATACAAAAATTCATAAATGCTATCGCGTTTTATTATTTATTTTATTTATTTTATATATAGACTGCAGTCCAACTAACTACAGATCTTTTTCCCTTTTTGTGTAAATTTTTTTTTACTACGATTTCGTGAATACCGTTATTTATCATACATTTGAAAATTAATTAATCGATACAAAATTTACCTCAGGTGCAAATTTAAAAAAATTCAGGAAGTTTTTTTAATAAAATGCAGAACAATTAGGTAGCTATATACAGACTAAATTTACAGTAGCTAAAAAAAGTGCAAAATAAATAGTTTGTTCTTTTCTTAATTTATTATTTTTTATTAATTTTAATTTTTTTTTTTAATAATATACTTAGAAATAAAATAAAATACGGTATTAGTTCTTTTCTTACTTTAATTTTTAATTTATTCATCACCCCGTTACCCCTTACCACATATTTATAATATGTGCTTTTACTAATAATTATTTTTTGTTTTTTTACTTTGTTTTTAATTAAAAAAAAAATATTGTTTTGTAATTTAATATTAAAGAATTAAAAAAAAAAATTAAAACATTATATCAGTCATCACTACATTCATTACTGAGTACTGTGTACTGTCCACTCATGCAATGACTTGTTTATATACAATCAAAATTTATAGATGAGTTTAGTGCTAGTTTTGCCCTTTAGAACAAAATTCATCAAAACTTTCATCTATTCGCTCATCAGCTAAAACCAATGAACTCATCAATGAGGTCTTGATAAGTGCGTTACCAAGGCTATTTGATAAACACTACTTATTTATGAAATGGTAATTTTGCTAAGTTGGAATTTTTGAAATAAGAAATTATGCCAAATAGGCAAAATGAGATTGGACAAATTTTCGAAATGCAATACCTCCCCTTTAGTCCTAATAAACGGTTATTTTGTATAGTTTTCGATTTATTTTATTATTTAATAATAATTCTGATAAATTATCTTTTTTTAACTAACTAACTTAAAGATTTAAAACAATTTTATATACTTAATTATGATTCGAAAAGCAAGAATGAAATCGTATTGAAGTTTGCATTAAATTTAATTTATTAATTTTTGCTTTATAATTATAGTTACCACTGTTAACATTAAGTTCGAAAATAATATATGTTTATAATATTTCAGGAAATGTTCGGTGAGGACAACAATTGCAAGCTGCAGGAGGAATCACTAAACAAGGTTAAGATGACAGCCCAAAGTAATTTTTTTGATATTCTTTGCTTGAGCTAAGAGCTATGAACCGTATTGTACTAGTAAACTCTTAATTAAAGACAGGCCTTAGTATACGTACTAAATTAGTAGTATGTATAAAAATTTAATCGAAATGTATTTGTGTATGGACAGTAATTTATAGAATTTTACTTTAAATTATCTTCAAAATCATTGTGTCTATAGGTATATATAGAAAAAAATGTATAAATAAATTTATTTTTCTACTATTTAAATACATGTTTATTTATTAAAATAAATATTAAATACCCATGAGTCAATAATGACATACTTACATCTTATGTATTTAACTAATAATGATTTCACATTTATTTATAAAAATAACCCTCTTAAAATAAATTCACATAATATAGAATGAGAAAACATTTCAATATGAGTAAAATATTACTACATAAATATTTAGTAATTAACTGTTTAGATTCAAACGTCATAATAAAAAATTAAAAAGAGACTTAATTATTATTTTTTTTTAGAAAATTAGAAAATATGCAAACCTAATATAAAAAAATTTAATAAAACTAAACTGACCCAGTTTTTAAATTTGACTTCCTTAAATATAAATGATATGAAAATACTCGTATATATATATATATATAGTTATATATTTAATTCAATAGTTATATTCTTTTCTTGAAAATGAAGAAAAACTGGTAAAAAGATTTAAGTCTGTAACTTTTACTAATTTTATCGTCATCATTTATGGCAAAAAAAAAAGTTTTTTTTTAGAAGATTAAAATAATTATTAAAATACAAATATTTAAATAAACAAATTACTGGTTTAAAATCAGAAATTTGGTTATATTGAAATTTGTAACTAGTTCATATTATAATGTTGGAAAATTAATAAATCTACCCTCCCTCTAGAAACTATAAAAAAGCAAGATCCCGACATCCGGAAACTGTTTATGAAAATGAAACAAAAATGTCAAGATAATAAGAATACCTGAGTATGTAGATATATATATAATTGACAATGATAACTAACTATACTTTTATGTCAATTTTAAATGATGCAAATTTTAAATCACATAAATTTTCTGAAAAGGTAATGAAAAATTTGAAAAAACACACACCAACACAAAACAATAACTTTGAATAGTAATCCACTAATCTACACTATTTACCAAAACACCCCAACCTAATGGAAACCCGCCTCTTCATATTTTAAAACACAAATTCAGTAGAGAAATATATAGAAATATTTGGAAAAAAAACAACCTACAAACCCAAATATAACATCATCACACAAACCATCACCACATCCAACAACAAAAATGAAAAAAATAATACCGTAAAAGTACGAATACCCGATAGGCTTAGTATACCTAGTACATCATACTATATTGTTGATTCATAATTTTACCCAACTATTAATAAATAAAATTAAAAATATTAACTACAATTATCTAGAATGGTGCGTCGTGTTCAATTAATGGCATTGCCAAAGATTTTAATCAAAACAACTAACATTGTTATCACTCATATATTATAATTTTTCTATTTCTCCTTTCAATTTATGCTAAAATTATCCCTTACATTTTTACACCCTATGCCCCACAGATGGGGTTAAATGACAATGATGATAATTTTTCCTAATCAAGTGTAAAGTAAAAAAGTAGAAAGTGTAACTAAAAACATTTATATGTCCTTCTAACCCAAAAATGGTAATAGTATAGCCATAAGCAATTTTTATTAAGTTAAGCGCCTTAATTAAATCACAATGTAGGCCATTTTATAGAGAAAAAAGTAAACGAAAATAGTTCTACAGTTAAAAGATCTATTAGACTTCATAACTACAAAAAGAGTTAAAAGTAGACCTCTCCTATAGAATTTTGTATTTTTTCTGACTATTTCAATAATTTTCCAGGTGGACGTCGGACTCCCCAAGCGTGAGATATATTTCCGTACACACTTTTTGTATGCTCAATTATAATTCTAGTGTCAATTATTTTTGTTTTTAAAAAAATTGACTTTTTTTCTGAAACAATTAAAATCACTAACTAAATATTCAGTCTAGTACTGGAATGTGTAGTGTCACAAGTAAATACGGATATTGGACATTATCGTCAGATCACAAAAGGGTGAGTAAATGCACAAAAAACATGATCCATAATGTCTTTTGCTACAAAAAAAAATACAAAAAGAACGATCGAAAAATACAAAAATCGCCGAAATAAGAAGGAGAAGGTTACCAGTCTAAAAAAAAAATTATATTGCCCTTTTCCAGAATATTAATAAATAATAACAGAATCAATTTTTATATTTATTTCCGGAAAAGAGTAATATATTTATTTTAATACAGTTCGATAATCCTGTCTTAGTTAAATAATATTTTTTTGTGGATTTCAGATTGTGGATTTAGTCACCAACCCCACAAAACGCGGTAGTTCGAACTTTTACCCAGATTGAAGAGAAAACGGAGCAAATTTGTCTCAAAGTAAATGAGGAAGAAATAAAATAACTAAATGTTGCCGACAAATAAAAATGCCTCTCAACATCATATTGGTTAAAACAATAGTGCCCGTCACTCAATTTCGTAAATTTACGATTCGTATTATTTTGGTTCTTTTATATCGCTAGTTTGCTAAACTTCATACTAAAAATCAAAAAAGTTTGCTACACTTTCATACAAAGCTTTATAAACAAACGGATGATAAAATAAAAAATCGTAAATTTACGAAAGAAAAATAAGAAGCCTCTGAGCTATTTAATTTTCATTTCGTATCTTCGTATCTTCGTATCTTCGTATTGTTGACAGTTAATGTCAAATATCAATAATAAACAAAAACAAATACAAATTATCAACAAAATATTAATCAAATTAATTTTTTCTTAACAAAATTAAACATTCAAAATTCAAAATAAAAATAAATTTAAATGTGTAGGTGAAATTTTTATAAAAAAGAAAAATAAATTAAAATAAACATTTGTATTTACTTTTGAGATGTTTTCTAGAAGCATGGATTCTTTCGTGAAGGACCATATTTTTACGCATCTTACGCGTTTTAATTTGTGTTGTTCCCAAACACAATCAAAAAAAACTTACAAATTGAAAATAGTTATATTTAAAGCACAAAAAATTACCAATTAAAAATAATTAAATTCTAATAGCAACACAACCATAATTAAAATTGGAAATCAAATTTAAACAGAAATCAGATATCAGCTGTTATTACGAATTTACGAAATGAAAAATACAAAATTTACAAATTTACTCTTTACGCAAAATTGACATTCGTAAATTTACGAAATACGAAGATACGAAATGCGTGACGAGCGCTAATATAATTTTGACACATATAATTTAGAGATAATTCAAAAACCAGCGTTTTCAAAATTTATAATTTTAATAAGTCAATAATATATTAAGTTATATTATGTATTTTGATTAAATAACAATTAAGTTTGTAAACAAAAAAATGAATACATTCAAGAGGAGAACAAAAGATAATACGAGAATTGATGGATAAATTTTATAAAGGTTATATAGCAATAGTTCTGTATAAGTAAAAAATATATTGAAATATTGAAAGTAAACTAACTTTACATATAAGTATAATAATATTGGGAGAGAAATAAAAACGATGACGAATTTCGACAAATACACAGTGGCATCGTATAGTGGCGTCATCATGACGTATGGTCTATATTCTATAGTTTAATTAGTTATCACTAAGATTTGAAATATTTAATTACTTTTTTATTTTTATGTTATATATTTAACAAAATCCAAAACAATGATGAAACAATTTCCTACTACAATAAATTAAATTTCGTGAAAATTTAATTATAGTATATTAATTTTTTTTATTATAAGTATATCTGTATAATAATTTGTTCAAACAAGAAAACACGAAAACATAAACAGCACATTTTATTTCATCTTTTAAGTATAGGAATATTTAATTATTATATCCTCAAATGTATATTTTTGTTAAAAAATGTAAATCTATCGGACTGTTTCATAAGTACAAAATGTGAAAATAAAAGTATTAGTCAAATTAGATTTTATTTTATTTCTTCTTTTTAGGAGCTAATTTTTATTCTTGTTTTTTTTTGGATATTTTTTAAATATATATTACGCAATTTTTCTGTATTTATTTCTACAAATATGTATATATATACCGGGTGTTCCAGAACATGCGTATCAGCTTTGGAAGCGGGAAAGGAGCCGTTATTTTACAATTTAAAACAAAATTATTAATTGAATCGAGAGTGCTCTATCGATTGGTGATATTTGCAACTTCCGGAAAGAACCAGAAAAGGGTGTTTTAAGGCTAAAATTCGCCGAAATTGGCCGAAATCAAGTTTTTGAAATGGGAAGAGATATTTTTTTATGCAAATTCGGATTGTACGACAAAAAATAAGAAAATTATGTTAAATGATTTTTTTTTGTTTTTTTAGTATTTTTCTTTAAAATATATAACTAAGCATTCTTTTTTCTTAATATTTAAGTATTTTGTTTTATTTTTAAGTTCCCCCATCTTATTCAATATGTTATTTATTTTAAAGGTTTTTTCGTCACTTATCTTTGGATAACAGATTGAACCTAACTTTTTCATTTAATCAACTAGGCTAGTTTTAAATTTTTAAGTCTTGAATATTTAATGTAAATTAGCTTTTGGTTTTGATGAAAAAAAATCTTTTCTGATTATTATCATTAATAACATTAAAACAAAAATGCTCAATATTTTCCTTTGGTAAAGTAAAATTAATGATAATCATTTTTATAAATAAATTTGTTTTTCATGTTATCATATTTTTTATCTCAGTTTCGGGTTTCTACAAAAAAAAAAAAAACAAAAAAAAATTTACTTTTCAAAAGTTTCTTATTTTTTGACGTAGAATCCGAATTTGCATAAAAAATTACCCGTTCCCATTTAAAAATCTCGATTTCGGTCAATTTCGGCGATTTTTTGTCTTAAAAAACATTTGCGGTCCTTTCCGGAAGTTCAAAATATCACCAATCGATGGAGCATCCTCGATTTAGTTAATATATTTTTTTTTAAATAAATTGATACGCATGTTCTGGAACACCCGGTATATATATTGCTTACATTATTCTATACATATTTACATACATATATGGATAACAGGTAAACATTGATATTTCAAACTAAAAAATTTTAGTATTCTCAATAAGTTTTAAATTTAAAAAGATTTTTTTTTTCTTTATTATGACCTCGAACATCAATAAAACAAAAATTGAAACAAGAAAATATGAGAAGAATATGTTTGCAATCGATCACAACACAATTTCACAAATCGATCTAAATCTTCTTCCTCAAACAGTATAATAATAATAAAATTAATTTTTATATCGATTTAAATATTTTAATCGAATAGTCATTATTCATTCAATTCACGATCATAACAACATATATACAGATTCGTTGAAATATTATTAGATGTAACTAATTAAATTAGATTATTTAGGTACATACCAAAAAATTAAATTTAAAATTAGATACCATAGTTATGGCATTAGTTATATCACAGAGAACTGCTTTTTCTATATGATTATATTTAAGGCTATTTACGATAAAGTAAGATCGTAAGCAAATAAAATCCCAAAATTCTACATTACGTGACAATCCTTTGAAAAATATAAATAGTAAAGTAAAAAATTAAAACAAAAAAAAAACTGTAAAACTAAATAAAAACAAACATCAAAAATATGAAATTTGATTGAACTCTACCACATATTCTATATGAGTCTATAGCCTATATATGATAAATTATCACTGCATATTTTTTTATCATTATCAATATCATTGTCCTGTAACCCCATATGTGAGGCATAGGTTGGAAATAAAATCTTCGATTAAAATTGTTGTTCTTCATGTTTTTCTCGATCTACTGAAGCAATGTGTAGGTGTAGTATGCTCGATTCAACGACATTTCGTCTGCCATATTTTTATACATGAAATATAAAACAATTTCTATCAAAAATACCCAACGATCCTACAATCATACGATACAAGTTCATTTTTGAACTTTTAAATGAAGATCCTCCTTATTGATTTAATGAAATTAAGTTGGAATGGTTGAAATAAAATTGTAAATTATATTTTTTGAAGTTAGAAATCGAATTGGATTGTGAGTAGATCCACTAAACAATTTTAAAAATTATTTTTTTGTTCATCTTTTTTTGGGCATTTTTAATGTCTTAGTAAAATATGTAGATTTTCATATTTTTTTACAAATTTTTTTTTTTTTGAGTACTAAAGACTTATTTATTTTATTTACCAATAGACTGCTCTCATGGACAACATTACCGTGCTGATTCGTAATATACAACGTATTTATAATGTTATATGTTTATAATTCGTAATAGTAATAACTTTGTTTGATAATATTGATTATATTGCGTTAACATTATAATATTGGTAAATACATGACAGACAAATCTCTATCTCCATGATATCAGCATTCAGCAATCGAACTTCATATTCATATTATTACTATATTCGTCTGTCATATATCATAATCTATCATATTTTCTATGATGTTGATATTATTACTATGCCCGTAGTATAACGTTACAACTTGTTAAAACATTTAGTTGTAGTCAACGTTACAACAGTTCCACGATGTATAGACAGTTAAGTCAAGTCTATAAAATTAAAATGATTTAAAATATTTGTCTACAATCTGTATAAGTTATGTCATTGCTCAGGACCCCAAATACATGTATAAACAAATATGTAACTGGATTTAAATTTCTTAATTATTAACAAGCAAAGATCTTAAGGACAAGTTTTCACATTTATTGCATAGCATATAACAAATGAAAATAAACAGTTTTTATCAATTTTTGTTTGGAGACTGTATTATGTATGATACTATAATAGGTAGTAAAAAAAAAAAACAAAAAATCAATAAAAGAAAAAAAGTAGAGTTTTTTAAAAAAATTTATTCAAGGATGACATTTTTTTTTAAATTCAAAGATTACGTAAGTAACTAGTACCTATTTTTTTAATAAATTTCTTATGAACAATTTTTTTCCTTCTTTATTTCATATTAAGTACTGTTTGATATTACATTTGTTACACTCTTCTTTTAAGTGATTCGTGATCATTTGTTTGTTGTAGTTAATTATTTATTATGATAAGATACACACTTTCGTACCCGTGCGTCTGGTAATATAAACGTGTTTATAGTTTAATTGACATTTACGACATTTCCTTGAATTGTTGCTGTTAACTATGTAATTTATTATACTATTCGTCATCATATATTTTATTTATAAACAATATACATGCATACTCTATTTTGTTTAAACAAAATCGCTAAAATATTAACTATAAAATCTAAAATCTCAAAGTAATAACCCAGAGTTGACCTAAACAATATATTTAATTCCTTACATCTATTTTAAATTGAAATTGTAATTTTAAGAATAATCAGAAGAAATATAAAAAATAATTAAACATAATTTATTTTAGTCTCAATCTACTTTGTATTCATGAATATAAATCCATTTACTTACGAGTCGCTATGCATACAAACACACAAACGCATAAGTAAATATAAAGAAAAAAATCTTCAATTTTATGTTTTTAGAATATTAATTAGGTTTTTTTGTTTTTGTATTTTGATTATTTTAATTTTCGGATCCAATTCAATTTCATTTAGTAATATTATAAGTCTGTGTACTTACTATATTTAAATTCCAAATAACATCAGACAAACAATCACACGAGAATTTATAGAAGAGCGACATAATAATAAATATATGTATAAATATAATATTTATTAATTTTCATTCACGTAATATTTTAGTATTAGTGTAAGGTCATGGATAGATAAGAATTTTAGTAAATATAAAAAAATCATAACCAAACCTTTGAAACAAAACAAAACAATTTTTTTTTTTATTTTCTATTTTCGAAAGTGTTAATTTCTTTAGAATTATCATTTCAACGTTAATAATAATTTTTTTTTGTTTTTCTACCAGTATCATGTTTGTCTTATCGCTTTAAGTTGAGGGCTAGGGCTTGTGATAATTTTTCTTTCTTTTTTTTTTTAATTCTAAAGAAACGATTTTTTTTTATTTGTTCTAGTAACAGATAATACAAATAATATAGGTGGTCATTGAATTATATATAGAAGAGAAATACCGTAAAAAATAGATTAAGTAGACTGAGTAGAAATGAAAATAAAAATTATAGCTATATGAGTAGAAAAGATTAGTTACTAAGAATTCCTTAGGTCAAATTTAACGGTATAGGTATGAAGTATTTTTTGTTTACAAATAGATAAGCATTAAATTGTAATCTAAACTGTATATTAGTATAGTTATATTGTTATATACTTACTATATTAACTAGAACAGAGGAGGCCATACGACGATATTAATGAGTGATGAATTCCGGGTTTTCATCTAATTATAAAAGGGGAAGTTTGTTTGTTTATTTGTTAGCTATACACGCCCACAGTTCAAAGAAAGAGTTATGAAATTTCGCACAGTTATTGATCGTGAATATGTCCTATTACATGATCAAAAATATTAAAGTTATTCATAATCTAGCTATCAAGTGACAGGTTCACGTAGCTGCCATACAACTCATAGCACCTATCAGTAATGTTACAAAAAACCATTGTGTTATATACGTGAAAATTTATTGGTAGGTACTCTATCACAAACAAACAAACAAACACATATTTTACAGTTTGTCAAAGTTCGAACTAGCTTCGGTAGGTGTCATACAACTTCTAGCGCCTATCAAGAATATGTCAAAAACTAAAGGTGTTACAGATCTGAAAATTTACACTCAGATACTCTTTCAAAAATAAGGAAATACGACTATTACCGATTTCGAAAATAACATTTGTAACAAGCTAATTATTTTAATACAGCTGAGTGAAGAAAAAAATTCACAGAAAATTGAAATAGCAACGATCAGTACAACTATTCAAAGTATGGAAGAGTTGACTAAAAAAGTATTTCCGAATTTTACATGATTATGTGAATTGGTTATGTGAATTATATAGCTTCAAAAAATGGGACAGTTGGTTTTATTAATCAGAAACTGCTGCAGAGTATTCAATTTACAAATATGTAGTACAGAGCTTTCTCGTCACCAATTGGAATCAAGGGTGCTATTCTGATTCACAACATAACCTAATTATATGTCAAAACTACACAACATAATTTTTAAGTTGTGTTGTCTGCAAATATAGCTATTCCATTGACAGCAGTTGGTTAAGACCAGTTGTGTTTATATATTGTTACAATTAAAGAAAAAAAAAGAATTAAAAAAATATAAACAGAGGTGTGTGGTAATATTTTATTATTTTTAAAAATTTTATTTTTGTTAACAAAAAAAAATAATCGAAAAAATAAAAAAAAAAAATATGAATAAACTATTATTATTATAAAATTGTCACATATCAATGACAACACTGTTATGATATACAACCTCTTCTCTTTACAACAGCTAAAAGTTGTTATTTAGAATAGCAAAATTCAGTAGTGTTGTCTATTGGGTTGAGTTGTGTAAAAGCTACCTACAGACGGAGACACTTGGTGTCGCAACATTATGGCTACTTAAACAGCCACTTGTCTTTTATACACGCAGCAACATTTTTATACACAAGAGCGGCTACCGCATCTTTAAAAAAAAATTGGTATGGAATGAATAACGGTCAACGGATAAAAATGTATGAGTATTCAATTTGTTTGTAAAATTTTGTTTGTTTTTGTTCTTTAAAACTTATTTTGCTTGTAAAAGAGTTTTTAAAAAATTTACCAAGAAAACAAACTAGAAATTTTTTAAATAAAGAACAAATTAAAATCATAATTTATATATAAGATTGCATTTAACAAGATTGTACTATACTTTTTATTATTATTAAACCATTAAATTGAATTTGTATGTAAAAATAAAATAATTAACAAAAAAAAACTTAATTAACATTAAGAAAAACAATGTAGATATAATAATAAAAAGACTAGAAAAAAAATTATACGAAATAAGCGTACCCTTTCTGTTAAATGTTTACATCTTTAAAAAAAATTTGAACTGAGTATCCAAAATGTGTCTACACATCACTACACACGTAAATATTTTATAGACAACTTCAAGAGACACCAAAGAAAAATCAAAAATTTTTGATTTTATGTACACCAAGTGTCTGTATTGTGTCTTTTCACTACAGACGAAGACACTTTGAAGACAACTCAAAAAAATTTGAATATTGAACACTTGATGGCGACACCAAGTATCTCCGTCTGTAGGTAGCTTAAGAGACAACTCAACTTAATACTGTTGTGAATGGGAATAGCACCCTAAAATTAGCTGCAATAGTGCTCGACTACGAAATTTGGCGCAACCAAATCTATTGTACTAGGTTAATAATAAGAACTTTGATAAGTAATAAGAATCCTTATTGCATTGAAGCATAATTTCAAACTGATTATGGAAAAGGCGAACAGTGAACAAGATTGAAAGAAGATTGTTTCTCTAATGGACAACTAATATATTGTGGGATGATCACATAGGAACCGTAAGGAACGTGTTTGTTTATTCTCCATCGGGAAAAACTCAATATTTTGTTTACAAAGAAATACTGTAGTTAAAATTGTAGATTTTGTTATCGGGGTGGGAAAAAAAATACTATTCAAATATTTTTGATAAACCAATATTTTTTAATTCAGTTCATAAATCAAACTTTATTGAATTAAATAACTACTACATATATATATATATATATATATATATATATATATTGTGTTCGTCGCGGACAACGTCGGGTAACTTTGCTAGTATGTTATATTCACTACAGCCATATTGAATAGTATATATATATATATATATAGTTATATATATATTATATTTACTCAATGTTAAAACAGAGGTGATCACGCATGACGATCTTAATGAGAGGTGAATTTCGGGTTTTCATTTACATATTATAAAAAGTCATATCATAGTTAGTATGAAATACACAAAATTCATTCCAATTTAGTTAATTTAATAATTATTTGCAATAAGTTTTAAGTGATATATAAATTAATCATATTAATAGAAAATGTATTCAAGAGAAAGAAAATACGAAATAATTATTTCAACATTTTAATTATAAAAATATAATCAAATAGAAATGAATTAATAAAAAGTCCAACATTAAACGAAGACCTTTCGTAAAATATTTGAAATCTGGCAAATTTTGAGAGCACAGGTAAATAACAGATTGAACAATGATTTATGGAACGAGTTACTCTTTAAATTAATATAAACCTAATTTGCAAAAGTAAAGGTAAAATAGATAATTGTTAGAGATTAAGATATTAAATTGAAAACAGAATTAAAAATTAGTATTAGTTAGTCACAAGCAGTGATAAAGGAAGTATGTTGCTTTCGAAATATCGATATTTACAATCAAATATTAAAAATTTTAATGAACGGAACCCTGGCAACAATTAAATTATTTATATATATAATTTACATTTTATATGCCTGATCATCTTTCAGATCTAATAATTCCATTCATCCTCTTGGTGAACAACCAAATATTTTCAGTTCAGTTCCATATTGCGGAATTTATAAAAAATATATATGAGTATAATGACCGAGGTATTCGCAGCTGCAAAAATGAAAATGAGACAGAAACTCTTGAATACTTCATTTGCTGACTAGCATTAACTAGAATCAGACTCCGAACTTTAGCTTTCGCTAAAAATATTGATATATATTACCGCGATAAGTAATATTGATCTGATCAACCTTCTCAATCGCACAGGGTGGTTTTAGTACTGAGTTCTTTAGGATAGAGATAATGGGATAGTGATTTTCTAAAACAACAAACAACAACAAATAGGTCACTCAAGTCTTGTTATCAAATAAGTAGGCATAGTTAAGTGCTTATTGGTTTTCCAGAAGCAACTGGAATTGTGAATTCTACATACCTATACCTTTTAAATTACCTACCTAATTAAATTACAATTTGTGAAAATTTATTTTTGTAATGTAATGTCAATCATTGTTGTTCTCATTTTGTGTCAGAAATTGATCGAATTAAAATCAAATTTTAGGATTAACTGACAGCAAATGAAAAATTGCGCTGAACAAAATTTGAATTTTGATTTCTATTTGAAATAGTTGCCACTTAATTTGAATTGAAGATTATATAAGTAAAGTATAATTATTATATAATTTAAGATAAAAATCGTTTACTATTTCCACTTATATAAATAGATAAAATAATTACTTTCACTATTTAACATAAAAAATATAAACACAACTAAAATTCCGTATACTTAGCAATAAATATTACTTAGTTTCAATTTAGCAACATTCAATATTAACTCAACGCACGCAATTCTGAAAGCCATACATTTGCTGGAAGCTATCTTTGATTTCCTTACTGATGATATCGCATCGTGTTGTTTCTTTTATTTGTCAAACTAATTTAATAATTTTAATATTAAATATGATTTTATAAAATGTCTATCGCCCCACTCCCATTTATTAAATCACTGAATTGGCTAATGAACTAAAAAAATTATTAAATTATAAAGCAAAAATATAAATATTTAAATTAATTATGAATGGTTACTAAATTTAGAATTCATGCTCTGGAACACGACAATGACCTTTTTGTCAAAAGCTTTTGTAAAATTTAATAGGGTTAAGCGACTTTTTATTAGTCAAATATTCAATCTTTATAATATAATTACAATCTCAAAAATAGATTACAAAATAAATTTAATTATTTTAAATTATTTCCATATATATATATATATATATATATATATATATATATATATATGTATGTATACGTATACTTAATATGTTTATTGTTCTTAATTAAAATTTGAAAAATAAAAATTTTCTTGGAATTTCTGTTTAAATAAACAAAATTACTATGTATATCATTAAGATATATTTATTCGATATTAAATTTAAAGGGATATTAAAGAGATAAGGATGTATAGTTATTTATAAAAAAAATATAATTGGAATAAAGTATGGATGCTGAGTAATAATGTAGTGTACATACATATATATACGCATGATGTATTTATGATGAAATTATTTTTAATATTTTTATTTATTTCTTTAAAATATTAAATTAATTCGGCTTCAGTGTAATAACCTACAAATTAATGAACTTCCCAATTAATATAATCAATTGTATCAAGTTTTAAATATAAGAACTATTAAATATTGTAGAAAATAATACATTACATTTTAAGAGTTATAAAATGAAGCAAAGATTTAAATAAGATATTAAGTAATTACTAGTTACTCCTGGCCAAACATTCGCCGGTCAAGCATTTAAAAAATATTACTTCTATCTTTATTCACTTTATTCAAATATTTAACTAAAAACAAAATTTTCTATTTCTGCAAAAATTAGTTTTTCTTAGCTTTTCGTCCAATTTAGGGTATTTATTAGGGTACTTATTTTATTTCTTTTTCTAATCTGTTCATTGTTAACTCTGTGTCTACCTTCGTCACCGATATACAACTGTCCATTCTGTTTTATTATATAAATTTTACGGAATTTTTTTTTATAAATTATTAAGAAATTTAATTTTTATAAATATAACGGCAACACCATGATAAATGATGTAGATATGGTAGTTTTGTAATTTCAGCATCAATTGAACAAATACCATTATATTACCCTTGAAATCTTTCCCATAATAGCAATCTTACTTCTGATGTTTTTCCTATAAGAACGATTTTTAGTAAATCTAGTGAATTTTTAAAGGTGGCGAAGCAAGGTTTAACACTACGCCAACAATAAGAATATTTGTTGTCAATATTTTGCTTTACAAAATAAACATTCATTTGAACTTGCATTGATTAATTAGAAACATTTCAGTGTGACTAATTCATAGACGACACAAACCAGAGAAATTTAAAAATTTTTAATAAGGTACATTATTTTTTGGGTAATTTTAATTGTTAAAAAATACCCGAACTTGGAATCACTCCATATTTTTTTGACTTTATTATGTTGTGCTATTTGGTTCTTGTATTATATAAATGTATAACTAGTTTTCCTATATGGAACTTGGATATGTTTTTCTATTAAATGACTTATTTCAAAGATGAACACGAAAATTAGTAGATATATATATATATATAGATATATATATATATACTTATGTACTTTCGCAATTTTTTTCGGTAATATTTTGAAAAAGTTTGACATTTAAATTTTTAGGTTCCTGTCACTGATTTTTGCTTTAATTCTCCGAAATGAAAAGTTTTACTGCCATTAGTTAATCTGATTACTAATCAGCAGGGTCCAAGTTAAAAGGTCCAGGTAATTGATTTTTAATTGAATTTTTCTTTCATTATTATAATAATTTATTGAGACTTCGTATACATGATGCGAGTTTGAGTTGACCGTTTAATGTCAAAAATTTACGAAGTTTTGTTAATAATTAGAGTGAATTTAAAAAATAGAAGATTTACAAAAGTAAAAAACTTAAAAAAATTTAATTATTTTGTTTAATCTTTAAATTTATATAAAGTTTTACAAATTTCAGGCATCAAAATTTATGTCACCAAAAATACATATATGTCAAACTCAAGCTATTATGTATTAAAATTTTTAATTTTCGAAAAGGTCATTCTACTTAGGTGACTGATAAGTCATATCAATAATGGTTGTCCAATTAAAAGGTAAATAAATAAACCCGAAACTCAGCAAAATATCTTACTTTTCTGTTTATTGTATTATTTGACAATTTATTGTAACTATATAAGTAATAAAATATTTTGACATTACTTCTGACAAGAATAAATTGTTATGATGTAGTTATATACATTTAGAGCGTTTATTACTTCTAAACTCAAACAATTAATTTCATTAATTATATTATTAGATAGATAATCAGATATAATAATTCATTAATTGATAACAAATTACAATCCAAAATTATCATTTTAGACTAGCTTATATTCTTAATTAATATGAATAAATGGAATATTTATAAAACTATATAATCCTCTTATATATATACAATACTTATTCGGTCACTAGAAATTAAAGAAATAACATAGTTGCATGCACATGCACAACATTTATCTGCGCAATTTTCTTTGTTTAAGAAGAGAAAGTATATTTCATCTTCTGTTTCTATATATATATATATATACATATGTAGGTAATAAATATATTTATATTCAAATATGTACATTAAAAAGTATAGGTAGTTATCAGGAAAATTGAACAAAAATTTTCATTCTGTTTTACATGTATACCTATATACGTGCATGTACATTATATGTTAAATAAAATAAAAACAAAAATTGAAATTTTGCCAAAAACAAATTTAAAGAAAAGTCAAATATTTTTACGACGTTAGTATGTTATTTACATTTTTAATTCTAATCTTCTTCTTCTCTTACTACAGGTTAAAAGATACGTAAATAAATTAAAGAAAGAAAATTTAAAATTTTTGTATAATAAATCAACCTATTTAAAAACAAAAATTTTTAAGTAATTTAAATAACTTGATAATGTATACGTATAAAATATGGTTTAAAGAAAATCAAATCATTAAAAGAAAGTCAAAGGCTATTTAAAATACATATGTTTGTTTGTAGATACAATCCCTATCCGGATTTAACAATCACAATGATTAGGTATTTGATGTACATTATATAGCATTTTTGATTTTATATTATGTTAACGAGATGTTATATACATTTAAAAGTGATAATGAAAAGTAACAAGTAAGATGATAAGACAAACCTATGATAACCTAATTATTAGAATAGTTCCTCACTAATATTGTATGCACCTGAAGATGGTGTAAATTTGAATGGTAGTATATAGTTATATGTTGAAATCATTATTTACCTAGTTAATTTAGTTACAAATTAATTTAATTTTAATAAAATTTTTATTTCCAAAAGTAAAATATAATTAACGGAAATCAGTAAGTACACTTTATTATGGTTAAATACATATATTTTATTTATGTATTCAAAACATTATGGTAACTGTGTTGTGGTCTTCCAACTTCCACATTTCTGATTTTATGATATTTTTATCTAAATTTGAAGAATTTTTGTGGTTATTATATTTTATACAATAACTACATAATTTAGTTTTGTGATTTTTAGTGGTTGAAAATTTTTAATAAATGGGTGAGTATGAATTAATTTTTCTGTTGTAAATTTAGTAAGTAAAAATAAATAAGCAAGTTTTGTAAAAATAAACAAAAACAAATTCAAATCATAGATACAATATGTACCTATTTAACACATAACATCTTTATGTATATTTATATTCCAATCCAAGTTAAACAATAAATGTTGGAACTATTAAAAATAACAATTTTAATTCTAAAAACACTAATATATAGTTATAGTTAGATGGAAACTAAAATATTCAGATTTAATAAATAAACGAAAGTAAAAATGTTCAATTTCCATAAAAATAAATGCACATAAAATTGAAACAAATATTAACATTAATATTTGGAAGAAAATTTTTCTTTTTGTTCCCCTTCGTACTCCTCTAATCAAATAAACAACTTTATTTTTTCAGTGACTACCTATCTAATACAGCATTTAAGTCAACATATAAAGTACTCTCACTTTTCACAACAAAGAAAAAAAGAAATCAGAAAAATAGAGAAGAAAAATAAACATAAATTACTGCTTTTTTATTTTTTCTTTTTTTGGGTGGTTCAATTTGGTATCAGGCTATGAATTCACACCAAACCAAGTATATTTCATCGACTTTTATTCTTAGTTTTTTTTGCTTTTTTTTCGTTTTCAGTAAATGAACTTGAGAAAATTACTTGAATATCAAATGAAAAATTTTATTAAAAAATATTTCGAAATAGATTTAATTACCTTTGCATAGACATCAGCTAAAACAATTGGTGGCAAATGTTTTAAATATTTAACTTTTTCCATAGAATTTACATCATAGTTTAAATTAGTGACATACGTGGACAGGCATTCTTGGTAAAGTGTTTGTGGATTCATTTTGGTATTCCTTGTTTTTTATTTTGGTTTTAAAAATTTAAAAACATTTATTTTTAATTACAGTATCATTAATTTATATACCACTATTTAAATCTTTATATATATATAAATTCTTTATATATGTAGATAAATTAGATAAAAAAAAATTTTTTTTTTTCTTTGCCTTTCAAGTGGTTAAATTTCACTCAGCAGATTTTTAAATTTAGTTTAAAAAAAAATATTGTAAAATATTCTATAGGAAATCTTTTTACTTATTTATTAAAAATAATATTTACTTATTACATTAAAAACAATTATTTTTTTCTTGAAAAAATATCCAAATTTTGCAATGACAATCCACCATCACAAATACACAATTTAAATTAAAAAGAAAAATATTTCGGATGAACAAAAATTACTTAATTCCTTTGCCTGCCGAGCAATCAGAAACAAGAAAACATGACATTTAGAAAAAAAATATGAAAAATATATAAAAAACAAACTCTTTCAGCAGCTGATTTTATTCAGCTATATATTGTTTAGTAGAAAAGTATACACTTATATACAGCAATACAGCAAAAATAATAAAAAAATAACAGAGCTACCATTGGTAG
The DNA here is from genome assembly GCA_963942445.1 of Argyra leucocephala. Classification (NCBI taxonomy): domain Eukaryota; kingdom Metazoa; phylum Arthropoda; class Insecta; order Diptera; family Dolichopodidae; genus Argyra; species Argyra leucocephala. The sequence goes on from OZ012678.1 coordinate 42,740,070, forward strand.
AAAAAATATATTGGATTTACATTTTATAAACTAAAACCTGGTGGTGAAATTTATAAGCTTCAATATTTCTTATTTTTTTTTAAATTAAATATGAGTTTTAGAAAAATATTTTCTGAAGATTCTGAGGTAATAATATAAAAGTTATAAAACTGAATTTACAAATTTTAATGAAAACACAAATTATGTTTAAACGGAATCAACTTCATCTTTTTTTAATAATATGGTATATTTTTAAATATAATGGTAGTAAGGTCGGAAACTAATTTATCACCGTCACCATCACCTCAAACTGGAAATAGCAGTACAAACAAAGGTAAGTGCCTATTACACATCAATGTTTTCATCAATATTATTGTACATATATTGACAATATATGGACATCAATTAGCAATGAAGTGGAAGTGTTCTTTTTTTATTATATTGCTAATTTCGAAACATATATGTATGTATATGAATATTGAAAATATAATTTCTGGATTTTGGCTTCAAATGTTTTTGGCTTCAATTTAAATTGAATTTTCAAAGTAAATGTTGTGTATAAAATTATTCTTTTTTGAACATTTTGATAATATCAGTTACTTAATTACAATAATTGCTATGATTATTAAAATTAATATGAAAATTTTTTTCTTTTTATAAATTAACAATATAACATTCTCAAAAAAATAAGTATAACATTATCTGAACATACCCCAAAAAGGCATTTTTTTTCATAAGCTGATTTCTTGATGAGATTATTGGTGAATGATGGGTGAGCTGATTGAATTATTGATGAGAATTGGGAATGGTGGTTCTATTCAATAGTTTCTCATCAATATATGGACTGGACATTGATGTGAAATAGGCACATAAGATTAAAATAGAAATATGTATGAAATCCAATTAAAAAAAAATTTGAATATGTACATATCATTAACATTTAATTAATTCGTATCATTAAAAATTGTTTCACAAATAACTTATTTTTTTATTTTATCAATTAGGAAGATTCTTCGGCATAATTATCATAATTATCATCTTCCAAAGGAAAGTTAAAATCTTCAATGTCGATGTGTGGTATTATAATACAGAATACAACATACCACTAACCAAGTGCAAACAAACGAATCACTTTTTTTGTTTGACACAGCTATTTTTAAATCTTTTAAGCTTCCAAATTTTTGCTTCATAATGTCAAAACAATTTTCTATTCTTATCCTATATTTGGTACGGACAATAAATTATACTTTTTTTTTTACATTTTTCCGTCAATCATAGGCAATCTATAGGCAAAATCAACCGCAACCCCTTTGACCTTCAATGTTAAAAAAATGTTTGGTTTAGAAATATGTATTTTATAATAAAAATTCGCATTAACAATGGGTGTGTTTTTTAGATTTCAAATGATCTCCTTTGTGGTGTATGAATCAATTATTGTCACATCAAACTAAACAAAACTAATCGTGACATTAATTCGGAAATATCTCAACACTTGAATAGTTTCCAATATTTCAAATCGATTAAAAGAAATTTGAAAGAAGTTTTAAGGTACTGCGTTTTTTTTATAAACAAAAGGCAGTTTGTATAATTTACGTAGGCGCATAGACCTAGTGTTGTCAAACATAAATAACGTCAATATTAAGTTTGTTCAGTGAATTTAGAACAGAATCCTACAGAAACAGAACTGTTTTAGACAATGACAATTAAATGTCAAACACTTTTATGAAGAAGTTCTTCATAAAAGTAACAGAAAAACCTAATTTACATGTTATTTTTAACGTTTACGATGTTTTACAACACTGTCAATGGAAATAGATTATGTAAATTGTTTAAATTCTCTAATAAGTTTTTTATTTCAGTTTTTAAAATTAACTACATTTTTCTGTATTAAAAATATAGTATGGTAAAAATATCCAGGATATGTGTCATCTATGTTAGATCTAAATGAATACCGTTAGTTGGCTTTGAAATGAAATTTTTTTATGAAATGCAGCCAATTGTTTTTTGCTGCATTTTAAATTTTAACTAATTTATAAAAACAAAATTTATGGGGAAGTTTGTTACTGCAAAAGTAATGTGCTTAACTCACTTAAGTATGTTTCTTTCACATCTCCACTCCATATAAGTAACAGAAACACTCAGACTTCAAAACCAGGAGTTGTCTAGGTAATCAAACACTACAATAAAATAACCCAGCTGTATAGTCTTGAAATTTTAAAAGATTTAACTTTTGGTTGAACATTTGCTTTGTATAACTAAGTTTTTTTTTAAAAGAATGTATTTGAAACTATACTAATTGATTGAAAAATGGTCGAATATGTGGCTTTGAATTTTACTAAACTACACATTTGATGTTTATCGCATTTCGCATTTCGTAATGTCGAATTTCGTCGTTTAGGCGCATTTCAACTACTATTTGCAGGATTTTAGTAAAAATTCAAGGAAAATTATCGACTATTTTCAACAAATTTTAATCTAACGCTACATATATTGAATAAATATGAATTAAAAATCTGACTGAAACTTTTACAACAAATAAAATACTTTATTTGTTTACTCGAATTATTGGCTTGAGTTATTTTTTTTTATTTTTTTATTGCATTAAATACAGTTATATATAATTAGAAATATATTTAGAAAATAGTCACACAACAAGAAATTTCTGCGAAGCGAAGGAATGTTCCCGAAGTCAAATATTACCCTAATTTTTTTTTTATCTCAATACTCCAGACGCCAAAAGAGTTAATGTAAAAAAAAAAAATACCATTTTTGGATAGACCATAATATTTCTTTATCAAATTCATATGAAAATTATATTACACTTCCATGTATATATATTTCATTATTGAGTTTTTACAGCAAAAAACCTGGTTTAAAACTATTTTGAAGAAGAGTCAATAATATGTAAAAACAAAAAACATACTCCATCAATTCAAAATTTAAAAAATTTATTTTTATCTTTTTCATATATAGATATTTATTCGTTATTAATATAATTTAATTTTTAAAAAGAATTTTCTTTTTTTAAAAAATATTATTTTAGTTTTTTTTTTTATTTTTTTTTTATTAAAACAAAGTACATATAAGTGAAATTAAAAGTTATAATTTTATAAATCTTAAGAAAATTTTTATTTCTTTAAATTTTTAATTTAGAACATTAAAAAACACATTAATAGTGAGATTTACATTTATATTCGATATTGTGATTAATAATAGAGATTAACATAATATCAATTTATTACAAAGAAAAAAATAATAAAATAAAATAAAAAACAAGTACAAATAGAATAATGATTAAAATATTATTATATAAACATTAAAAATATGAAACAAATTATAAAAGAATTTTTTTTTTATTTTTAATTTTAAATTTTATTAGTGAAGCAATATTGTTTTAATGAATTTTTTTTTATTTTGAATTTAATTTTCTTTTACATAAACATTTAAAAACATAAAAACAAGTACATTAAATAAATTTTCATTATTATATAAAAAAAAAATTATAAAGAAAATAAAATAAATACAACAACTTTAGCAGCCGTTAAAAAAAGTTTTCCAGAAATTCATTTTGATATTATTAATTGAATTTTGGATTAAACTTAAATTATTTTTAATTGAACAAATTGATTTTTAATTTAATTTTATTTTTTTCTTTCAATTCTCTCGATAATTAATTACAAAAAAAAAAGATATGATAGAAAACACAATTCCAAATTTTTGTCATTATTAAAACAAAAATAACATAGGGGTTTTCTTTTTCTTCATTTAAATTTCTTCTTTTATAAATAGAAAAATTCATAAATATATATATATTTTTTTTTGTTTTTTAAATAATAATTTAAAAAATAACAATATTTTTTTTTTCTTTTTTGTGTACAATCTTAACCAATATTTTAGTAATAAAATAAAAAAAAGTTTTAAATCAAAAATAACAAAATCTTTTTATCAAATAACATCAACGGAACAATGGTTTTCTTTTATAATAATATTTAATGCGCACGTACAAAATAACAATTTATATAAAAAATAAAATAATTAATTTTTATTTAATTAATAAATATAATTATGTATATATAAAAAAAAATATTTAAATTTCTCTTTTTTAATATTTCAAAAGAAAAGGAAAATTTTTATATTTGAATAAAAAATGCCATGAATATATGCTCTGATTACATTTAGATTATAAATATAATATAAAATAATTAACAAAAATAAATAAAATATTTGTATAAAATGTCATTTTTTTTTTGTTTTTATTTGACATTTATTTAATATAGTAAATAAATATGAAAGTTTTTTTTTGTGTTAGAAGACAAGATGTGAAAACTTATTTTTTTTTTTTAATTCTTATTGGCAATTACGAAAACGCCTGTATATACTTTGTACATATGTAAAAACGCATTTCCAATCAGGTCTTTTCATAACAACCATATCTTCAACATCAAGTAACGGCGCAATCCCGGCTTTTTCACTAAAAAGAAAAAAAATAATAAAATATATTGTACATTTAAATTTAAGTTTTTAATCAAAATTCCAAAACAAATGATAGATTTTAAATAATATTTAAATTTATTTAGTTTGTCCAAACATTATAGGTTCTTAATCTGATGAGAAAGACAAATAAGAGTTTGATTTTCTTAATCTAGCTTTAATGTAAGATCCTCGAAACAAAAGGTAAAAACAAATGGGTCAAATGCAAAATTAGCAGTAAAAGGCTTTATAGATTTTTCGACTTGTGTTGGGATTTCATTGGGATAAAATAAATGACAAAAATAATTGATAGTATAATAACAAATGGAACTACACTATTTAAGAAGGTATAGTTCCTGACAATAATAAACGTTTTTTACATTTAATTAGTTGGTAAATAGTCGAATCAATGAATCAAGTAATAGTCGAATCGTCCGCCCCTCGTAATTCTAGGAAGTTCGATAAGAAAAAAATCGTCGTCAATTCCATTATGAATTGCTTTACATCATTTCAATTTATTCTTGGCACTATATAGTTTTATTGATTTATCTTAGACAATAACCGCATATTTAATTTATTAAAAAAAAAAAAAAAAAAATTTAAACTTAATTCTGGCGCGAAAAAAAAGAAACTCTGTATATATTGGTGAGTTGTGGTAATTTGATAATTTAAATTTTTTAATATGTACATGCATACATATATTTATATATATGTACTTATACATGGGCTGAAGAAGTTTTAAATTGAAATTTCTAATTAAAAATTAAAATTTTGAAAAAATATTTAGTTTTGCTTCATCTCTCCTTTTAAATATCTACCATTTAAAAGAATATAAACGAAAATCGATTGTGAAATGGTTCAAATTATTTGTACCGTACATTTTTCAAAAAATAACAAATAAATACTAGAACTACATCGTAATTCCCTTCCCCATAATTAAAAATTGCAGTACCGTGCTTAATGTACAAAAAGGTATTTCTAGTATTTCTACTTACGTTACTTTCAAGAACATAACAAAAAAAAAAAACTGAGGGAGGAAGGAGACCGTATTTTTCAGTCGCTTAAAAGTTTTGATGCAAAATTTTGAATTGAGTTCGCTTCGTATACATAGTAATTAGTAGTTTCATAGTTTGTTATAGTATTTATTAAATTTACTTATATATACTTTACTTATATACTTACTCAGCCACTCGGAAAGCGAGATCAAAATTTTGTCTGCGCATTTTTGGATTTAATCGTGTATAATCAAAAGTATCAGGTAAAAAATGATGAATCAGAGCACAAAAAGCCATACCATCGTTCCAACTGGTACTGAAATTTGTTATTTGGACGTTCTAAAATTAAATAAAAAAATTAAATAATAATTAAGTTCATTCTTATTTACACCTGATGTGCTTTAATAATTTATTAATTTACATATATATATATTTACATTTTATACAAAACAATATAACAATATTAATGAAAATAATTAAAAATTAAAACCAGAATGAATAAAAAATTATGGATATAAACATATGTAAAAAAAAAATTTGTTTTTAATAAAATCTTAATAATGAATGTTATAAAACTAAACCCAAAATAAAAAACAAAAAAACATAAAGTTAGTTATAATAAAAAGTGAAAGCATAAATAAGCCTTAAAAATATTGTTTTTTTTTCTTGAAAACGTACAACCCTCCCGAATCCAGGCTTTAATTTTTTATTTAAAAAAAAACAATTTTTTATTTTAGAACAAATTTATAATACGAAAATTTGGCAAATTAATATGGTAACATTAAAAAAAATATCAGTAATGGGTGAATTTTGGTATGATATTTGGTATGAATTTCAGTATGGATGGAATTATTTTTAAATTGAATTTTTCTTAGAATATTTTAATTCTTTTTAATTTCGTAAATTTGTCTCACAAATAATTTACTATTTTTAATCAATGTTTTAATTACGTATTGTTATTTTTTTGACAAATTTTCTCATTTTGTAAATTATTATAATATTTAAAATTATTATAATACATATATAATATTTATATACGATTTGCTACTGTAATACAAAACTTCAAAGACTATAATGGACATACAAATAAAATGCAGTCCTATTAGATCAGAATTGCTATTACAGAAAACATATTACAGTGGCAAAATAATCGTAATCGAATTAATTTACCATGGTAGAATTTTAGTAGTTAGTTTTTCGTATTATTGAAAACGGACGATAGCCATTTTGTTGTAACAGTTGCAAAACAAGAAGGTTTGGTTCGTGGCGCAAAATAAAAAAAAATAAATATTAATAATTTTCTTGAATTTTTGTTTGGAAAATTACGCCATGACATACATCACTCATGAATCAATTATTATCAGCCTTTAACGGATTTACAAATAAAGAACGTTTAATTAAAATAGTTTGATTTCAAATGTGGAATATGAATTTGACTTATAATATTCATCTTCTATACGGGTAGAAAAGTGGTAAATATATTATACCAAAACTTGATGGTGAATGGTGAATTCGGTAAAAGGTAAGCAAATCTACCAAAATTTAAAATTTATAGTAAATTTTGACGTTTGAATTTTTTTTCTGGGAATATATGTATGTATGTCAGTGTCAACATTTTTTTATTATTTTTTATACACAAAGTACAAGGAAATTGTGTTGTTGACAACGTAATTTTTGGATCGAATATTAATAAAATAAAAAATATAAATTATACAAATAATATGGTTGGATTGACATTGGAATAATAATAAAAATTTATTTTCAGCCATCTTGATATTTCAATAATCTAACAGCAACAAATGGCAGAAATCTATCAGATTTTTGAACTTTCTGCTATTTGAACTTGAAGGTAGATTTCTAGCGAAGATCTGCGGTAGATTTTTACCTCATATTAACATGGGCAATAATGAATCCATTTGTGTTTTGACATTTCTGTGTAATGATTTCAATATGGATGGGATTAATGTTTTGACATTTAAATGCATGATCAATTAATTTTAAAAATTTCAAAAATGTTAATTTTAAATGTAATATTTGTAAATTGCAATCATCAAACTCTAATTATATATATATATATATATATACAATAACAGCATGGATTCGAAAAGAGTTATATTCATTTGTCGTTTCACTTATGGATTAATTTTCCAGCTACATATACATATACTTACATATCTTGAAATTTCAATTTTAGAAAATTAAATTTTAAATTTAAAGATATTTTAAAAAAATAAACATATGGTATACAATATCAAAATAAATATAAAACTATATATATAGAAATAACCCTAATAAGTATTTTCTACCTTAATAGAGAAATTATAATAAATTTAAAAAAATAATTGGGAGAGGGTTCAAATTATGTTAATTGATTTTATTAATCAAATTTCAAATATCAAAATAAAAAAAAACATCAAATAGTTATAAAAGTTATTATTATTATTATTATTAATAAAACCATTTTTTTTTTTTGCTTTCTTAAAACTTTTTGTCGTTTTTTTTGTTTTTTTTTTTTTTTCTTTTGTAAAAAATCTGTACCTCATATTCCTTGGTTTTTGATTGACACCACTGTAATAGTTGTTCCTTTGCAGTGGCTGCACGTTGAGCCACTACAGGATCGGTAAATGCAAATATTGGTGCACCTCGTATAGCACCCCCAGGTGTTAATGGTGTTTGTGGGGAGCTGTATACACACATACATATACGTGTTATATATATTTTATATTTTTATAATAATATGGTTTTATTTAGGAAATTTCACAAAAAAAAAAAAAAAAAAAATAACAATAAAATAAATCTCTGCTTTGAAAAGTTATATTAAATTTTTTTTTGGTCTAAATATTAAGCTTTTCTAAACGCATTTCAATAAATTGTGAGAATTTAATTAAAAAAAAATTACTGTTCAAATATGCATGTGTTTTCGTTTTAATATATATAGTTTTTTTGTTTTTTATTACTTAATTTTATGTAAATATAGGTTTCGTTTATTGTAAATTTCTTGTGTTTCAATTGTCAGTAGTATGGTCATAAGTTGAAATTAGTTTTAAATAACAAATAGCAGCTAAATATAGAAAATAACTATTTTTTTGTTTTGTTTATACTTGTGTTATTTATTTATTTTATCGGAAAATGCAATAATTTCAATAAATAATTGCAATAATTTACTTTTCACATAATTTTTGTTTTCAAATAATTTTTTCTTATTTTTTATATTTTTATAGGAAGTTGTTTCGTTCAACATAACACTATTAGAACTCATCAGTAGGTATTTATAGTGTTAGACTACCTATACAACGACTGTTTTCATTTTGATTGATCTTATAACTTATTATAATTGTAAAATCAATATATAATTATAAAATCAATGTATAATAACTTATACATATATTAATTTTATAACTATAGAAGATGTAAATAGTACATCTGTGAGTTATAAAAATCGACCAAAAAACGTTTTGTTGACGTTAAATAAATTTAATATACATTATTCAGTTTACAATAAATTGATTACAGTGAAATTAGATTTTCAATATATTTTTTTTAAAGATTGAAATACGCACTGCTGTTAAGCTTTCAATTAATCAAAGTATTGTCTGCTGCATAATGTTCAATTAAAATAATGTAGAATTAAATACGAAGCTGTGACAATTTCAACCAATCAGAAATTTTCTTCTTCAGAATTTTTCTTTAGAATGGACTCGTGTATTTTTTTTTAATTAAAATTTGACAGCTCTTCTTTTCTATGCAATTTGTTTTTGTTCTTTTAATATTTCAATTAACAACATTTTATAATATTTTCAATATACATTTTTTTTGCGATAAAAGTTATAGAAAATTTAAAAATCAATTAATAAAATTTTACAGAAAATTTTTGAAGCTATTAAGTTTTGATTGGTTGACATTTTGACATTTAAGTAAGGTGTGTAAACATAAAGAAGAAAAATTTCAAAATTCAACTTGTTTCAAAATTTTCTTTTTATGAAATGTTAAAGGTAATTATAAAATCAGTTATTCTAAAACGTTAATTTATTTATTTTATTAATTTTGTTTCTATTATTTATTTAATATTCATTTCTCAAAAGAGTAAAATCGTTCGTACAAAAATTATATTTATAGTAAAATCGTATCACGTAGGAATATGATAAACAAAATTAAGCTAAAATTAGAAACTGAAATAAATTCAAAAATGAAAGTTAAACCAAGTTAAACAATAATTATGTATATAAAAAATAAGATAGGAATATTAAAATTCATTATTAATTTTCATTAAAATAGATTTAAAATGCTGCCATTTATCATAAATAATTTTAACGTCAAATTCTGTTCAAAAGTTTGTTATCTTAATAATTTTACTTTTAAGAAAATAAATTCAATTTGTATAATCTACTATAGTAAAAACTAAATAAGAACTAAATTGTAAATAAAATTATAAATACAAGTAAATAAATAAATTTTGTAATAGCAATATAGAAAATTTTTTACTTTTTGAAAATTAATTGAAACCGCTACAATTCGCCCAAATAAATAATTTTTTAAAATTTGTTAGAATTTTATTTATTTATTTTTTTTTTGTTTACTTTTATTTAATAATGTAAATGTATGCATTTAAAGAATGAAAGTTCATAAATTAAAGTAGAATAGAATATCATAAATGTACCTGCTATTTACTTCTAAATTCTAAATTTTTTTTTTATAATGAAAAGATTACTAAATTATTATTAATTGTACTTTTAATGTATAGTTATTTATGTTTATTTTGTTTTAAAAGTGAAATTCTACAGTTATGAAGCTAATTTAATGTTATAAATGATAATTCTTTTTAAATATTTAAGGTAGAAAAAAGTAATTTTCAGATTTAATTTTATATTCTGTAATTTCATAATATTTGTGCTTTAACTCTGTGAGCTTAAAATGTTTTTCAAAATGTCAAATACAAAATCGAAAAAAAAACCAAATTTCGTATTTACAAATGAATAAATTAAATTTAAGCTTGATTGGTTGATGATATAAATTTCATAATTATGTAAACGAGTGTTTTAGAACTTATAAAATTTTCTTGAAAGTGTTTTTCGAACACTTGAACTATTTTGACAACAAAAATTTCATTGTCATTTCATATTATCTTTAGTTTACGATATCGATATTGCAATACAAATTTTACGTTTCGATGCGATATCGATTTTGATACCGTGAAAAAAATGTATTTTAGCTTTAATCATTAAAATATAGTATATTTAAATAGTATCATAGTATATTAATACTTATGTATGGTATAGATACAACTTGGTATAACCACAGAGAACTTATAATGGTATAACGTACAAAATGAAAGAAAAAATTTGAATTTGAATTTGAATTATCATTTTGGAGTACAATAAATGATGCAAGATAAAAAATAAGATAAAAAAAAATGTTTATATGTATGTAAAGTTATTTGGTGTAAAATGAAGTTATTTTGTGTTTATGTTAATTATAAATTTTTTTTAAATGGATTTTACTTTAAGAATTATTTATTTTATTTTTTTTTTATTTAATATTCAATTGAAATATTTTCATTCTTAAAAAAAATAGAAGTGTATAGAATAAAATTTAATACGCTTCGGTATACAAAATATAATTTTAATTAATTACGAATTAGTAAATTTTTAAAACTTACTTTGGTGACTGTATTGAATTTTGTTTATCGAGTTGTCTAAATTTAGCAAATGGTGAAACTGGTTTTGGTGCAGCACTTGAGCCAGTGATAGTTCTCGTAGTAACTATACAAAAAAATAAAATAAAATAATTTATAAAAAACAGTTTTAAATTTTTTTTTTAAATATGTAGATATATAATTAATTCAATATATAAAATAATAAAGGGCTATTTATATAAATATAAAGTCATCAAAATACTGTAAATTTTTACTCTTTAAGGTTTTATTCTAATAAAAATTTTGTATTCACTTATTTTGGCAGTAATTGCATTTTTGAATAATTTGATATTTTTTTCATAATAACAATTTTCGTATGCTCCAAAATATGTTTTTATCACTGTATTATGATGGTATGGTATTGAATGTCAAATTAGTATTTTATTTACGTTATTATCTACATTTATTTAGTTTGTAAATGTAAAATAAAATGAAATTAAAACAATTTTTTAAACTATGATTGAACAAAATTAGAATTACAACAATTATGAAAATATGAATTTAACAATACCAGAAAACAATTGTCTCGTCGATATGAGAAATATTCCGTCAAAAACAATATCTACTATCTGTGACCTATTTCATAGATATTGACAGTTGACAATTTGTCAAAATTGTCGCAATTGTCTGATAGTTTTTTATACATAATTTCACAGGTGACAAAATTGTGATGACATTTTTATAAATCATAATTGTATTTGTATTTATTGACACCTTTTTTATTAAATACAAAGATTTTACATATATTTGAAATTGTTTGTCACAAATTGTCCGACAATCATAACAATTTAGTAAAATACTTTTTTTTTGTTTCATCAAAAAATTTACATAGAAATTACTGTGGACAAACTTTGACAAATTTTTTTAATTTATTTACTCAAATGAGCTCCATTGCTCGTACAGAGTGTTTTTAGTTTTTACAATTTTACTTATAACTAATTAAGTTTTAATTCAGTGTAATTTTAATTTTAAAATAAGGAATTTTTTTGTTTTTTATAGAAGGTATTTAAATTTGATTTTTTTATATATATGTAATATTAAGTATTATTACTATTATTTAATTCATGAAAATAATCACGAATTTTACTTTTGAATTTAAATATTTGAGCAGTTTCTTTGATCGTAGATGTTTTGCAGATTTTACATTTCCTTATGAAACAATTTTAAAGCAAATATTTGACAATTTTTTTGTTGACCTGTAAATTACAAAATTTGTGAAATGATAAAAATATTTCGATCAATTGATATTTTTGACAGCTGCTTAAAATCAAAATCTAAATCAAATAAATGGGAAAATTCAGTTTGATAAATATCAATATTGTACCTTTGGTTGTTGTTGTAACAACAGCGCCATCCTTTTCTTCTCTTTTTGTTGTTTCAGTAAAATTTGATACTAAAATGAAACAATATATTATATTATTAGAATTTCCTTTTTCTAAACTTGCATATTAAATTTTCAATTTTACATAAAATCAAAACTCTCTCACTTAAATGTAAATAAATTAATGTACATTATTTATAAAAGTATTTTATCATTATATATATATATTATAATAAATTATTTGTACAAAATTTTTAATTTTTATGTTTATTTTTAACACATAGGCTAAACATTTTTTTTTTTAAATATTTTAATTTACAAGTTTTATTTGTTATTACAACTACAATATCACAATATACCATATAGATTTAGATATAAATATACAATTTTTTTAACTAGTTTACATTTATATTGTTTAGTAGTAAGAAAAAAAAAAAAATTAATAAATAAATTTAAGGAATATTATAAAATCAATGTATAAAATATTAGTAAAAAAAAAAAATTGCCCAAAAGCAAATTAAAAAGTTAGCAAAATAGCTTAGAGTTAAGAGTTTAGAAAATTATTTGAATTGAAAATATTTATTTAGGAACGTAACAAGGGACAATATGGTTTTTTTCTTATTTTTTTTTTTAGCGTTTTACAGCGAAATTCAGTTGTTCAGTGAAACATAAAAAAGCAATTTAAACAAAAACAATAAAACAAGTAAATAAATAAAAACAACACAACAATTTTATTTGTTAAAAAATTAACACTCACTTTTAAACAAGAAAGCAGCTTTGCATTTCTTTTACGTTAAATGCATTTTCTTGAAATCATAACTAACAAACTAATAAACTTAAGTATACCCTGGGAGCCAAAAAAAAAAATATACCCAAGAAACGGATGTACTAATATTGGCAAAAAAAAAAAAAAACTAGATTCAAGCCATATAAGGCTTAGACTAACTTTAATATACAGAAAATATATTAAGGATTGTATGTTGAATCAATTCATTTGATCAGGATAATTTTTTGAAATTCTATAGGTAATCCTAATTTACTAAGATTTGTCTATATAAGTAGTCCAATGATTTTTTCATTTCCTACTGATGAGTTTCAGTCGTTTTATACCTCACTCAGAATCATCAACTTATTTGAAACACTCTTTCACAACCTTTTTTTTTTATTATTATTACATATCTCTTTCAAATTGACCTTTTTAGATCATGACTTTTTATAAACCCTCTTATAAAAAAAATAACGGTATTAATATCAAACATTTGTGATGTTCAATTATTCTCTTTTCTGAATTTTGAGCATAAAATTATCTTCACACAAACACTTAAGTAAGATATAAGCCTAAGTATACCGGGTGTTTCAGAATATGTGTATCAGTTTTTTAAGAGGGGAAGGAACCGTTATTTTCAAAAACAAACACAAAAAAAAATTATTAAGACAAAAGTTTCTTATTTTGTGATGTGGAATTCGAATTTGCATCGAAAAATACCTATTCTCATTTGAAAATTTCGATTTAGGTAGATTTCCGGTTTAAAAAACCCATTTCCGATGCTCTTTGAAAATTTAAAATATAACCAATGATTCCATGGAGCACCATAGAGCACCAACCATAGAGCACCATCGATTTAGTTAAAAAAAAAATTTTAAAACTTTTAAATAACAACTTCTCATTTTCTTTTAAAAAACTGATTCACATGCTCTGGGACACCCGGTGTGTACATAAAATACATCTTATTCTTATCGCGGAAAGCAAAATAGGAGATCTGATCAACCTTCTGAATCACACAGGGTGGCTCTAGTACTAAGTTCTTGGGGAGAGTGAAGATGACAAAACGCCCCCTATAACAACCAACAACAAAAAAGAGGTTACTCGAGTGGTGGCATAAAAAAGGCACAATTAAGTGCTAATTGGTTTTCCAGAAGTAACTGGAATGACCACTTCTACCTACCTATCTATATTCTTATTCATTTAAGATTTTTGACAAATCCTAAAAGCAGCTCAAATAATATTTTAAATAGTTCCATACTATACCCTAAACTTTATAAAAATAAGATTTGATGATTTCAAGAATTTAAATCAATTTAAAAGCATTTTTCTGCATTAAGAAAAAACTCAATCGAAATCGATAAACGAGTATACAAAACAAAAAAAAAACAAAACATTATTTTTTTTTTAAATCTAAAATAAGATTTTAATTATTTCTACAATTAAAAAGAAAAAAAAAAAAAAACAATTACATAAGGTCCACACTAAAATCGAAAACAACACGAAAATTAAATAAATAAGAGTATTTGATTAAAAAAATAAATTTTTAATCTAAATTCTCATAAATTATCAACTCACAAGTTTTTCATTTTATTACTTAAGAGAGTTGCCGTTGATGATATATTTTTTTTTCTTTTTTGTTATTCTATTATTATTATTTGAAATCACTCATTAAGTAATCTTGATTGTAAATATTATATTCGAACTCTTAAGTTGGTTTTTTAATTTTTATTTATTTATTTTTTTTTTTTTGACTGAATTTCATTTGTAGAATTTCCATTTTTCTTTTATATTTTGAATAGTGATGATGATCGTATGATCGTGATCTTGATCAATTTTTTACAATTCTAAATTTTGTTTTTTAATTCAGAATTCATAAATGTATAATAGAAACTGGCGCTGCGAGTGTATGAAGGATGTGTGTAAACAAAAGAAAAAAGAAAACGAAATGGAGATATCGAGAGAGAGATAGAAGTGAGAAATAATATGAGTGAAGTAAAATGATGAGAAGATGACTATAAAAATTCTTCTTTTGGTTTTATTGCTAACTTCTTTGTTTTTAGCTGGATTTTTTTTTTTTTCAATCTTAGCATCATAAACTATAATTTTTGGTTTCGATTAATAACCGTTAGATTACAACTGATTTGTATTTCTGCATTTTGTATTAAATATTATATCACTATATTGTTTACAGTTATATTATAGTCTAACACAACAACTAAGCAAAAACAATTTAATTTTTTTTTTTTGTTTTGATGTAAGTATTTTAAAAGCAACCATATATGTCCCTTTTTTGTAGTTTTTGTTTTTTAAATACAAAGTTTTAAATGTTTTTTTTTTGTTTTTTTTTTACACTTAATCTTTTTAAACGGGTTTTAAATTCTTAATAACTAATTAACATTTTAATTTATAAATTATTTAATTATATATTATTTGTTGATAAAATTAATTACTAATTTTTTGTTTTTAAATTTATATATGGTTGTCAGTAAAATAAAATATATATATATATTTTTTTTTTTTAAAATATTTAAATGTAATAATTTTTTTTCCCAATTTTTCAAAGTTATTTTAAATTGGTATTTTTTATTTCTACTTTTGTTTTTTATACTCTTAATCGGTTTTAAGAGTAACTGGGCTTCAATAAGCTACAAATTGTTTTCGTTCGTCAGTTTTTTTCTCATCAATCTTTGTGGATGAAGATTGAGAATAATTAATTATCATCTGATCCAAATCCAAAGTAATAATATTGTATTGTAATAATTGTTTTCGATTGAGGATGATGAGTGAGTACACAATTAAAATTTTTCTATCTTCGAATAAAACAAACAAAAAACAAATCAAAAACAAAAAAAAAAGTTTAAACTTTTTTTTTTCTTGTAAAAAACCTTTTTAAAAGGGTTTCTTCGTATAACATTTTTACATTTTGTATTATGGAATGGTTAAGAATAAAATTCAACTTCAACTAAATATGTATATTATATATATATATAGCATATGTATATATATATATATATTTTTTTTTTTGTATTTCGAACAATAATATTTTTTTAAGATCCAAGAAGAATTTGTTCGAATGCATCTTCAACATTTGTTTCATCTAATAAATTTAATTTATCAATGTGTGGCATTGTTTGACTTCTAACTAAACCAGAAGATGGTCCTGCTGATATTATTTGTTTTCCAATTGATGTTTTATCGCTAGTACGTGTACGATTTATTGTTGATTTTTTCATAGATGTTGTCATTAATAATTGTTGTTGTTGTTGTTGTTGTGCAGTTAATGAAATCTTTTCATTATCTGTTATATTTGTTTGTGATGAATTACGTGATAATGAATTTGGTGATTTATTACCAGAAAAATATGATGCAACAAGATTTTGTTTTTCAGATATTTCATTACGATTGATACTACCTTCATACATTTTTGGTATAGCTAAACTATGACCAGATTTTGTTCTACGTAATTGATTGGCATTACTTTCACCAAATTTTGGTGATGGTGGTTTTGTATTAACTTGTTGCTGTTGCATCATACATATTTGATGCCATGAATCAGATTTGCTAAGTGCATTCGCTTTAACATTTGCAACATTTCTATTAAACGATTGTAGTTGTTGATGATCATTATTAATTGTTGTTGCTGTTTCACTAACACGTCTTGACATATTAGTAAATTGTGCAACATTATTAAAAACAATATTTCTAGGTATAATTTCTTCAATATTTTCTTCTTGTTCAATAGCTGGTGTAGCTGGTGTTTCAATAATTTCTGGGTGATCATGTTGTTGTTGTTGTTGTTGATGTAATTTTGTTATAACACTTGGTTCAGACATTTTTCTAACAGTTGATGTAGTTGATGAGAATTTTGATGCACATGACGATGACTCACTTTTTGTAATTGGACTTTTATAAGAATTTGGTGTATAATGATGTCTTTGTGGTGGACCAAATTTCTTTAAAATAGGAATATCTTCTTTCAGCAATGATGACTTAACAATATCAGGTGTATCAGTTGGCTGTGAAGATTTATATTCAATTTTATCAACAGATTCTTGACTTTTTTGTGACACAATTTTTTTATAGTTTCCTTTATTTTCTTCTTTAACTTCAGTTATAAGTTTCTTGTTTGCTTGATAAATTTCTTGTTGAGCTGCAATTTTCTTTTGCGTTTTATGTTTTATAATTTCCGTATTAGAGGAAATTTGTTTTTGAGTTTGAACGAGTTGAGTTTTTTCAGTAACTGATTGTTGTTCTTCGAAAGATCGTTGACGTGCTTTCATAGCTTGTTGTTTTGTAGTTTGTTGGCTGGAGTGAGTTTCTTGCACCACTTGAGTCTTATTGAAAGTTTTTTCAGTTTTTACAGATTTTAAATGCGGTTTTTCATTTTCTATTTTATTAATGTTAGGATCTGTAATTTTTGTTACTGGTTTCAAATCTTGATAACCGATTTTAGCCTGGGGTATTGTTTTCGGTTCATCTCGTTTGATAACATTTCGTTGTGCATTTACATGAGGCTCGACTTTTGGAGCTGATTTTTTTCGTGCTGGTGGTGTTGGTTTATAATCTTGAATTTGATGTTGTTCCGGTTTTGGATATATTTCTTGAATTTGGCGATGTTGTTCCAAATTTTTTTGTATATCTGAATAGGGGTATTGATTTGGAATTGTTCCAGATACTGGAACATTAGACTGATTAATATTATTGTAAACTTGATTTGGATGCTTATTCCCATCAACGTGTTGTTGCGATTTAATGTCTGGTTTTGGTTGATAAGTATGTGGTACTGCTTTTTGTTGTTGCTGCAATTCCAAAATTTTTAATTTCTTTTGTTCTTCTAACTTCAAAATTTGTTGTTGATATAATTCTTGCTGTTTTTGTTGTTCAATTTTTAGTTTATGCTCTTCAAATTGCTTCTGAAGTTGTTGTTGTTGTTCCATTTTTTTCTTATGTTCCTCATACTCCTGTTGTAATCTATGTTGTTCTATGAGTTTCTTGTGGTCTTCATATTCCCGCTGTAGACGTTGCTGCTCCAATTGTTGTTTATGTTCCTCATATTGTTGTTGTAACTTTTGTTGTTCTAATTTTTGTAATTGTTCCTTATACAGCTGTTGTTGCTTTTGTTGCTCTAATTTTTGCATTTGTTGTTGCTGTTGTAATTTTTGTTTGAAATCAATTGATTCAGTTGAACCAACTGATTGATGAGTTGCTGTTTTGTTAGTTACTTTAGGAACAAAGTTACTTTCTGTTTCTGGTGGTTTTTGGTAATTTGGTGGATAACCAGAATACATTTCAGGTTGATGGTGTATTTCTGGTGGAACATAGACAGGATTTTGTTGATATTGAGGAGCTGGTTGTGGTTGATATGTTTGACTTACGTATTCTGGAAGACGATTTGATTCAACTTTGCTCAATTCAGGGAAAACTGTTTCTACATTGGGAGCTTGATAATTTCTACCATCTGGTGATAAACATACTTCGGGACGAGACTTTGATTGAATTTGAGCTTGTTTTTGAGCTTTTGTTTTATCATCTACTTTTGAATTAATGGTTTTCATAGTAGAAAGCAAATTTTTCGCCGCTGCAGAATTTTTTCCATATACTTCGTTATCACCAATTCTTTGGGTCTTATTTCCAGTCACTGTAACAGCTTGTTGACTTACTGGACCAGTCATTACTTTACTTTCCGCTTTGTATTCTGTTAAAATATCCGAATCAACTTCATCATCAGTGGTCATTTCATGATGTGGATAACCTAAGGGACTAACCAGACTATTTGATGGACTTGGATAATCAAATATTTTAAGTGGATGACTCAAATTTTGACTTTCAGAAATTGTATTCTGTGGATCAAAAGTAGGACAAGCACTTGTCAGAACCAAAGGTTGAGCATTGGGATTTGTAAGAGAATCTTCACGAAATCTATAATTTGAATCATAATCTTGTATTTCAGTATCAGGAGTATCAATTGTTGGTACAGGCATTATTCCATAATTTTGTTCTGTAATTGGTGGATTGTATTCCAATGCAGGTTGCGACTTATGAAATTTTTGAGCTTTTTGATATTTAATGTGTGGTTCCGGTTTTTGATATGCAGGATTTTCATATTCATAACCAACTGGTTGCTTATTTATATGAGGTGTACTTGAGTAGTAAGTTGGTTGAACAGTGTAAGATGCTACAAATGGTTCAGCTGTATCTGGTAAAGAAGGTCTTTTCATATCAATTTTGTCAACATCATAAACAGTTTTTCTTTGATCAAAAGCATTGTCTTGATGACGCAAAGAGGACTGTCGATGAAGATTAATTGGAGGTGGTGATTTTTTATCATATTTTTTAGCCTTATTACGAATACCATCTCCTGAACGATTTTTGGTAACCCAAGGCAAAGCTGACGGTGAAGTAGCAGCTGTCCGTTTGACTCCAGCCCAATTATGTACAGGCGATGTTATCAAATGATGTGGTGAGTTTGAAGCTGAACTTTTACCTACAATAGAAAATTGCTTGTTGGTGGATAGTTGTTGGGATTGCATCAATATCGGTTGTGATTGATCATGCTCAAAGCGTTGTTCAGGATATGAGCGTGTGATAGTTGCAGATGGTTGATGAGTTAAATGTGGTTCTGAATGAAAACGTGAATCAGTTTGAATTGGTTTGAAATGGTCCTGATCTGGCTCAAACATTTGTTGAGGAGGATCAACTGGCTTAAAAACTGACTGAGAAGCATGTGAAAATTGATTTAATGGAATTGGTTTTGCTATTTGAATTGCTGATGGTCGTTGTAAAAATGGCTGTTGTTGTTGTTGTATAGGAGACTTAATAGGTGGTCTTTGAATAGACTGTTGTTGGTGATGAGTTGGCGATTGAATTGGTGGTCTGTAAATGGCGGGTTGTGATTGATATTGCTGAATTGGTGATTGAATTGGAGGTCTATGAATTGGAGGTTGCGGTTGATATTGCTGAATAGGAGATTGAATTTGTGGCCTGTTATGTGTTTGTTGAACAGGTGATGATGGCTGAACTAGCGGTTGCCTTTGATTTAAATTTTGATTGGCATTGTATGTTAATTGATTTTGAGAATTATATAATTCACCATTTTGGTGTTCTTTTGTTTTAAGAGCTGAACTAAGTACATCACTGCTATATGTTTTATCTGCCCATGGTGGCCTGCCTGTTTTTTCGTCAGCAAGAGGTGATCTTATTGTATTCGATTGAATATCATTTTTCTTCCAAAAGTTCTTAGCACTAGACAATGGGCCGACTGGAGGCTTACCGAACGCATGAATATCTGATGATTTTGTTTCAAATGTTTGTTTTATATTTCCAAATTTATTTGTCCAATTACTGACAGTTCTATTAGGATTGTTCCAGGCCAAACCAGGTGCAGGCCCTTGCTTCTGTATAAATGCTAGGAATTTTAAATCATTTTCCGTTTTAGGTTGAAAGGGTTGAACAAATGTTTTCGGTTTACTTTTCACATTTACTTGTACTGTACCCCGTAGACCAATTGACTTCGTAGAGTTAATACCATGTTCTTCAGCTTCTGAATCCGATTCCATATCATTTATATATTTCATTGGTTTTGGAATATCAATTGTATTTGCTCGTTTCATTGCCAGTTTTTTATTTGAAAATCTATTCAAAGGAATATTATTAGGCGATCTAGGTGGTTCAAAATCTTCATTTGAATTGTTTTGATTCATATAATTTGTATTTTGTGAATTCTGATAGTTATTTTGAGCTCCAGTATTTGGGTATCCTATTGAATATGTTGATTGAACATTTTGTGAACTATTTTGAGATTGATAATGTTGAAGCGGTTGTTTATCATTCTGTTGCTGTTGTATAACTTGTTGCCCAATTGCAGATGAATAAGATTCTGATAATGGACGTTTCGAATCTTGATGGAAGTTTACTTGTTGCTGCTGTTGTTGTTCATAATTAGAGCTTTGCCTTTTAATAGGTTCATATTGAGTTTTCTTTTCTCTACGTTGAACTGGTGCTGGTTGCGATGGTTTTGAAGGTGCAGATACAACTTTTGCAGTTGAAATAGTTTGTTGTGCAATATTATTGGGTACAAATTGATTAGGACGATATAATGTAGATGGTTTTGAAGTATCTGTATTATTTGTATCAATATTTTGGTTAGTTGACTCATTTGTATGATTTAAATATGTTAAAATTGCACCTGATGAATTTTGTTTTTGTATAGGTACTTGAGCTTCCGGTGTAACTGGATGACTATCAGGTGTTGTTCTATTAGATAAATTTCCCATCAATATCATTTCTTCCATATAACGACGAGCATCAGCTAATTCTTCTCTACTTACACCAACTGTATGTCTGTTAGCTCTACTTCGTCGCTTAGCAAAACGTTGTCGATTTGAACCACGACAATTATCAGCTTCTGGTGATGATGTTTCAACATTATTATTATTATTACTTGTGATATGATCTATATTATTAGGTGCAGGAGTAGGTTCTTTTATTTTATCTGGTGATATTAAACCAGTTTGTAAACGACTAACAAGTGTTAAAAGAGCATTACGTCTTTTTAAATCAAGTTGAATATCTTTACCATCTTTGAGAGATTGCTCTAAGCGAGTAAGAGCTGCTGTTACTTCTGGTATCAAACCGGTATCATTTTGAATTGATTGCATTGAATCACGTAATCCAGCAGCAAGTAATTTTAAATCTTCACCACTTTCTGTACCAGAATCTTCTATATGAGGATAATTTGCAGAAATGCTATTGTTAATACTATAGTTTTTATTAACATTATACGAATTACTACTATTATTGGTATTATTTAATTTCACATTATTATTATTACTATTATTTTTAATAGGATTATTTAATTTAGAATTACTACTACTATTCTTAGAATTAGACATTTTTGATTTTTTGTTTGTTTCTTGTTGTTGAGTTTGTTGAATTTGTGTTGGTGATAAGTGCAATAAACCTTGTAATAAAGGTAATAAGTCTTCGGACTCACCCACTTTCTCTTCCTCTTCTTCTTCCTCTTCTCCTTCTTCTACTTCTTCTTCTTCTTCAACTTCTTCTTCTTCTTCCTCTTCTTCAACAACTATTTCAATTTCGTCGTCGTTGTTGTTGTTGTTATTAATTATACACTCAACAGTTATATTGTCTGTTTCTGTAATATTTTGTTTATTTACTTTTTTATTTTTACCTTGATTATCATCCGTTTCCTTTGTTGTTGTTTTTGTTGATTTTATTTCTTCGGTTGGTGGTATTGTTTTTGCTTTAGTTGTTGTTGTTGTTGTTGATGTTGTTGAATTTATTGGCGTTACTGTTTTTAATGGTTCACTTTTTATAACTGTTTTAATAATTTCTGTACTTGGTTTTGTTTTTTCAACAAATTTTGTTGTTGTAACAACTGTTTCTGTTTTATTATTACCGGCACCAACTTTTTTTGTTGTAGTTGTAGTTACTGATTTAATATTTTTATTTTTATCATCTTCAACATCATTATTATTATTTATGTCACTGTATTCATCATCATCATCATCGGTTACTTCAATTTCTTCAATAATTTCTTCATAAACACTGCTATCATCATCGGAATCGTTTTCAACTTCAACAATGCCTGTTGTTGTTCTTGATGTTTGATGTTGTAATTGTGGTGGTTTTTTTGTTGCTTTAGAATTTTCCAACTCAGCTTTAACACTGGCTACAATATCAGCACAAGCTATAAAATTTTGAATTTTTTGACATTTTTGAATTTTGAAAATCACATTGTTTTTCTTTGCAAATTTTTATTTTTGAATCAAACCAAAACTTTAAAAAAAAAATGTAAATTAACAAAATGTTTGTTGAGCATTCCAATGATGAACGTCTATTTATTGGTGTTTTATTGAATAATAAATGGTAAATGCTTTAATATTAATAATGAGATGCATTCAGGACATAATTTTTTTTTTTAATTTATTAAAAATTTTATTTTTTTGTTTTACATACTTTTAAGGGATGCATGGCAAATAATGTAATGTAAATAATTATTATTTCTTGCTGTAATTTGATGCTCATGTTATATATATATTTGTTATGTTTATTATTATATAACATTAAAAAAAAATTATAAATAAAACATGGAAGTGGTGACGAACACAACATAATTTTAAAGAATTTTTTGTATTAAATTGAAAGTTAAAAAAAAAATCTTATCACTTATACATAAATAAATTAAGAATAAAGTATGTAAATGTCAAATCTAAATGACAGACAATAACAGTATCATTTACAATAAAAAAATGACAGCAAAAAATGTACGAAAATAAAATTTTCTTCAAAAAATAAATAATAGCTATGTTTGTTTCATCGGTTCAAGGTAAAAAAATTTATTTTAGTTTCATATGATGAATCATAGGCTTTTGTTTTCTCTTGGCAAACCTGCAAATTGCAATGGCAAGACGTTACTATCGATAATGTCACATTTCTTTATATCATTTTATTCCTATGTCTTATATTATTTATTTCAACTCTAAAATTTAATTGTATTAAACAAAGTTACGAAAGTAAAATTTATTATTTTGATAAAAACTTAAAACAAAAAAAGAATTATTTGACACTGCTGTCACAACTTTAAACGAATTCAACATTAGTGGTACTAAGAATAAATAGGTGTGAAAAAATCAATTATTGACATTTGTTTAATTTGTTTTTGTATTTAAAATTTATTGATAACACAATTCGGTCTAGTTGCGTAAGAAATTCGCATTGCATTTCATTTCAAATTTGAAATACGATTCAAAATTGATGAATAAAATAAGTAAGTAACAATCGCATACCAAATATACGATAATATTATTATCAAACGATGTTTCAATTAAGTCTGTACTAAAGTCTCTTTGATACTGAATGCGATGAAAAAACACAGCTAATATCAAAAAATTATTTAAAAATGAACTTAAAATGAATAAAAATATTTTAATAACAAAAAATAAGATGATTCAATGAACGCGTTAAAGTTCTCTTTGAAAATGAATTTTGTTCTCTTTGCTCAATTTATTTTTATTTGCTAATTTTAAATTCACAATTTATATATAGTATGTAAGTCTATTCCTACTACTCGTATATAGCTATTGCTATTACTATTACTATTGCCTAAGTTTATGCTTATTCATAATTTATAATTTTTAAACTAATTCATAAATTTATCTACCGTTCAATAATTATATCTATCGTTCTCGTTAACAAAAATCGCTGTACATTAAGTACAACTATTCAGAGTAGTCATAGGCAATTCACAGGACGTGTTCGATTGAAATTCAGATGTAGATAGTAATTTAACATTCAAAATGTATATTTTCAATTGATTATTTCTAATGAATGTGAATGACTACATTTGAATTGTAATTGACTGTTTCTGAATTACAATTGACTATTTTTGAACTGCTAATGATTATTTGATTGATTGATTGTTTGTGAATTATATACAATTGACTACTTATATTTCTGAATTACTAAAGACTATAAATCTGACTTGTAATTAACTATTTGTGAATTAAATATAATTTGATATTTTTTGACTATTTTTGAATTTCTAATCACTATTTTTGAATTGTTAATGGTTTTAATCTGAATTGTAATTGACTATTTCTGAATTATAATTGATTAGTTATTTTTTACATTTAATAAATTTTAGAAATAATTTTTTTTTTAAATTAAAATGACAACGAAAATAATAATTAAAATAAAAATTAAAAAAGTTCAATTCTAAATAAATTTATTTAAAATACTCTGGTATATACAAAAATACTGCAATTAAATTAATTTGCTTTAAATCTTACATATTTTGAAAGGTTTAAAATATGCCTAATATAATATCCATGTATAATTCAAAATCATGTTTGAACCTATTGTATAGTTCTTTCACTTAGAATAAAAATAACAGAGAATGCATTTGAATGCATGAAACAATTTCGCAGCTGATGTATAAACAATACATATGATTTAAGAAGATAAAATTAATATTTTAATATTTCTAAATAGCAATTTGAATTAATTATTTACTATATATAATATATATATATATATGTATATATTATCAAATAGAATCTCTTCAAATATCCTGCATTTTGCTTCAAAATCTAAACATACATAAATGAAGTATTTGTGAAATTTTTTTCATACAAAATAGTAATAGATATACAATAGAACATAATACATATACAAAAAAAAAAAAGAGAATAACACTTCAAAAAAATTTACATTTAAATAAAATAAAAATTAATTTCTTACATTTTTTATTATTTTAAATTTTTTTTTTTATTTCTTAACACTTTTTGTTTTTGTCATTCATTCTAAATTGTCGCCTTTTTTATTATATCTTCTTTTTATACAATATTTTTTTATTTATTTATTGATATATAGTTATTTAATATAATGTATATATATATATATAATATAAATATATATAAATATATTTATATATTTATACTATTTATTTATATTTGTCCTGGGTAAAATGAATATAAAAAATGTAAATTTCTGTGATTAATAATAAATAAATAAGGAAAACTCAAAAATACTTATGAAAAAATTATTAGAAAAACTCTTTGCTTACAAAAATCAAAAGTAAATAAAATTTATTTATTTAATTTAATTATAATTTTTCAAAATAAAAAAAAATTATTAAAAATATTTTTTTTTTCAAATAATAATAAAAAGAAAGCAAGAAATCACCACCACCATATTATTATTATTATTAATAAATTATAATTTTATTTATTAGTGTTATTTTATAAAATTTATTTTTTTTTTTTTTTGTAATTATTATATAAATAAAATATTATTAATTAATTTAATAACTTTAATAATGATATTATAGATTTTTACTTTATAAATTGATTATGATTAGTTTTAGCAAGTTTTTTTTTTATCCCAAAATAAAAATAAAAATAAAATTTCAAATTCTATAGGACAAAATTTCGATTGAATTTAACGTGATAGAATTTAAAATTTTATAATTTAATTTAGGATAAAAAGCGCTTGGCAATAATTATAATAATATATAATTAATATTTTTAAATAAAAGAAAAAAAATTAATAATATTTACCTTCACGTTCCGCCATTAGTTGTTTGATGCGAGCTCGGATTCTACGACGTTCTTCGTAATTTGTTGTTTGTTTAAGCTTTAAAAAGTGATTTTTTTTATTTATTTAATTTTTTTTTTTTCAAATAAAAATAATTTTTTTATTTATTTATTTTAAATATATTATATTAATTTATATTATTTTCTATTTTTCATATATATGCATATAATATATATTATATTTAGAGTTAGAGTGGATTAAGGTAATCCACTGAATCAAAATAATGGAAAATTGCAGAATCAAAATAATGGAAGTCAACATATCAGTTCTCTGCAAATTACATTTTGGTGATGAAAACAGTTGAACTCAAATGGAACTCATTAGATTACTCATGAAGCTCCTGATTTTTAAATCATTTTATAGTCTATAATTATATAAAATTGGTCTAAAAACATCTGTGAGTTATAAAAATCAATCAAAATATTTTACGTAAACCCAATGCTAACATTGCTAGCTAGATAAATTCAAGAAGT
This sequence comes from Argyra leucocephala, assembly GCA_963942445.1. NCBI lineage: Eukaryota > Metazoa > Arthropoda > Insecta > Diptera > Dolichopodidae > Argyra > Argyra leucocephala. The sequence goes on from OZ012678.1 coordinate 42,766,879, forward strand.
TTAAAATTGCTGGAATATTTTTAATTTAAGTTTAGTTGAGACGTATAATAGCTGTACGATTATTTAAAAGAGAATTGAATATTAATGTTTGAATTTGGTAAAACTCTAAAATTTGGTAAATGCAACAAGTATAGAATATTTTAGGAATGAAATATGAAATGAATTATTAAGAAGCAACATAAATACAGGGTTAGCACTCTGATAGCCATAACTTGAAAAAATACTAAAATTCATTAGAAGATTTTAATCGAAGCGATAAACCTAATATATAGGGTTCTACGAAATAACTCCCACATGAAATAACTAACAATGAAATGATCTTCACTACAAAATGAAATAATTCAAAAAAAAGAAAATTAAATAATTCTCAAACCAAGAATGAAATAAACCCCACATTTTGGTAGTTATTCCATTATTAAATAATTTCCAATTTAAAAACAATGCAATAACTCCCACATATTTTGGGATTTATTTCATTATGAAACAATTCCGAATTTTAAAAATGAAATAATTCCTAACGTCAATGGGCTTTATTTCATTATGAAAAAAAAACCAAAATTTAATTAATGAACTAAAATAATTTTCACATTCCATACTTAATTAGAAAACCTTAATTACCAGGAATTTTAGAGTTGGATACAAAAAGAAGGATATCTCCTTTTGCAAACTATTAAAATTTATATTTTTTAATTTTTAAAGAAAATGATATAACTACCTTTGTATGAAATAACTCCCAACCATTTAATTGAAAATTATAATACAGACCTAATTTATAATACCGACGATGTGGTGCATAATGTTGTCAATATATAGATATTATATATAATGTATATATATACATATACATATTATTATATTAATTATTTACTTTATATTAATTAAAAATTATATTCAAACTCTGGTTGTTCACAGTATTGATTGGACATCAGGTATTTTTTTGTTTTTTTTTTTTGAAATTAAATTTCTTACCAACTCTTTTAAAATTTCTTCGTCCCAAATCTCCTCGATATCAGAAGTTTCTATTGAAACTGGTGCTGAGGAGTTACCTTGTTCGGATTTAATTGTTTTCGTAACACGTGTTGTTTTTACCTAAAAAAAATTAAAAAAAAAAAAAAATTATTAAACAAATAGAAATTAAATTGATGGTGACAACATTTTATTGTCATATAAATATTAAATATAGAAAACAGAAACAATCAAATTTAAATATAAAAATGCCACAATATATTTTAATTTTAATTAATAAAAAAAAAAGAAACAAATTAACAGGATGTAAATTCAAGAGCACGCGACATGACACTCAATTCATTTTTGGAGTCAATTAATTCTTTTTAATCTATTTAATTACAATTTTATATGGCCACATTTATTCAAAATTATTATATATATATGTGCTATATATATATATATAAAAAATATTTCATTATTAAATATAAAAAAATATATATGTATATATAAATGTATATAGTTATTTATAAATTATATTATTTAATTTAATTTTGTATTTAATTGATTGGCCATGCTCTCAATTTTCTTGCAGAAAATTATGAAAAATATTTTATTTTCTTTGTTTGAGGATTGGAAAAAAGAATCGAAAGATAAACAAAGTCTGCTCTTTGAACGAGGTTGACGGTTCAATCAATAATGTTTTTTTTCTTTTAATGGCAATTAAAGTATTGACTATTAATTTTTTAGTATAACCTTTTTCTTTTACTTATAAACAGGCTATATAAATTACATGATCGAATGTCTTGCAAATCTTTGTCACTGACTGATTAATAAAAAAACACTAAATTTAGATTATGATAAATAATATTTCCGACATTTTGACTAGATTATTTTATTTGATCATTTTATTTGTCATTAATACTGACAGTCATGTAATATTGATATTGTAAAATACATAAGAATTCCTGAAGACCTCCCTGACATGAATGAAATAAAAGAGCTTATAACAAGTCTGAAACAAAAAAAGGCAACAGGGGATGATTGCTGCAAGTGGATATACAGTTTATAGCTCAACTACTACAGCACCATATATCATTGGTATGGCTGGAGTGAAGAAATAATTCCACCTTCATGGAAAAAGGGCCTAATTGTCAAGCTACCAAAGAAAAGCAACCTGACTTACTGCGATAATTGGAGAGGCATTCCATTGCTCAACATAGCATATAAGATCATAACAGCAACAATTTAAGGCCACTTGCAAAAAAAGCTGGAGAAAACAATTCGTGAAGCACAAGCTGGTTTTTGTCCTCACCGAAGCTGCGTCGATCAAGCAAACAAACTTCGGATAATAGTAGAACATTCAATTGAGTATAGCACACCATAATATATGCTCTTCATTGACTTCAAGAAGGCTTTCGGCAGAATCAAGCGCACTGCGATATGGAAACTAAGGGACAAAAGAACACCACAAAAGCATAGTTCGTCTAATCCAAACATCATATGAAGAAGCCGTGCTTTCTTCATTTCAATAAAGAGAGCAAGAGATTCAGCGGCATGCAGAGCAAATTAGAACACCTGGAACAACTTGTGAAACATGTCGGACTAGAAATCTACCTGGACAAAACTAAATCTATGAGAATAAATAACACCAGCACAGAACATCTAAGGTTACATGCTAAGGAAAGAAGAACAAATAAAATTTGTTAACAACTTTTGCTGCTTGGGAAGTATCATAGCAACTAGTGGTGAGACTCAAGAAGTTGTAGTAAACAGATTAAAAAGATATCAAGAGCAGCATTTTGCATTGAAGGATGACATTTCCATGGAAGCTCTAGTCTCCTATGGGAGCCTTATGCTCCCAAAAGGAATAAGGAAAAAAAATAAAAAAAAATTATAAAAATCATATTTTCGGCGGTCATTGGGAGGAGAGTATTGGAAAATTTAGATATCATTTATATTTAAAAAAAAGTGGTGGAAAAGAAAAGAAAGATAATTTATAGACATTAGGACAAGAGAATACTACGACTCAAAACTTAGTATAAAAAACTGTGTGTTTAGTATTTTTTTAATATCTTTAGTACAAATGAGAGTAGAAGACGCCAACTGTGCATAAATATATAAAATAGTAGAATTTTAATTTGTTAAGTAGAATAATTTAGGCAGGACTTAAGATATTTTTATGATTTTCCAGTATAGAGGACCCTTATTTTTATATAGTGGTAAATGCAAAAGATAAGCCAGTAATTTGTTAAATAAATATTCGAAATATTTGTAGATATTGTAGTGTAAACTTGCAGTACCGCACCTAATTAAGCACGAAAAGGTGATTCTACCTAAGTTACTGTCAAGAAGATAAAAAAAAAAAAAATATTTTGCCCAAATATAGTCCAATATATCCTATACCAATCCTTATAGTTCTTAAGGACAATGTTTCGCCCTAAATAATTAATAAATAAAATAAATTAATTATACATATTTTTTCGATTAACAAATTTCTTTGATATCTCTTGAATCGATTAATGAATTTCTCTAAAGAATTTTTTGTTTTTTTTTAACAAAAATTTAAAAAAAACCAATTCATAAAAAAACAATCAAATGATATATATATATATATATACATAATTTATTTAATTTATTTTTGTATTTGAATGAAAATTAAATTAATTAATTGATTTAATTAATTCAAATTAATCGAAAAAAAATCATTTTTAGATAAAAGATTTGCCGAAATTTATGTAGCCAGTATTGCAAGTACAAGTCCATGGTATTTTTAAAATTTACTCATACAATGTTGTTATATTACTCCGCACAATATATGTATATATACTATATATATTTCAAATAATTATTTTTTTTAAAACTTTTGAACCTATTTAAATGTATATATGTGTGTATATAATATGTATAAATATGTTATACTTAATGTATTTGTTTATTTGAAAATCGCCAAGGTTGAGCTCACTGAAATTTTATGTACAATTTTTCTTTTTTTTATGTTTTTTTTTTTTTCTTGGCAAAATTGTCTAGGAAGATGTCAAAGTTTTGATTTATTTTTAGTTGTAGTTTACCTGTTTAAAATTCTTTATTTGTTAAATTTTAAAAATAAAATTCGAAAATAATAAATAAATAAATATAAATTTGTTTAGTTTTTCTATTTCTTTTTAAATAAAAAAAACAAAAAAAAAATAATTTTTTTTTCGGTCCTTTTATGGTATTATTTAAAAGATTAGGAAAGATTTGCGTGCAAAATTTATGTGAAATCAATGATGGTATTTATAGTTATCTTTGAAGTAATCCCTTTTTTTAACAATAGTAAATTTAATTTATTTTTTTATATTTCACAGAAAGTCTAACTTTGTTTTTAATTACATTAAAAGTCAAATTAAAAATACTATTGAATTTCTGAAGGTAGATCGATTGTTCATGAAATTCAACGTACTTTAACGGAATTATAAAATTAAAATAGATGGTTTTGATTGATTGGGTCAAATAAAAGTGATTATGGCTATATAAATCGTCCTTATTGTTAGGTCCTGCTTTATTACACCTTGGTCGTTTAGATGGAAAAATTGAAATTCCATTACATTCCGAATGAACAAGCACGGTTGAAAATTATAAAAATTCATACCCTACCTATTACGAAACACAGTAAAGCTAATATTGATTATTCTGACAATGGGGCCGATTTGAGAAATGTATGTTTACTGAAGCAGGTCTTTTTGGTATCAGAGCTGAACGAAAATATATGTTATGAAGACTTCATGAATGGAAATATTTTTTTTGTGTATCTTTTATATTTATTTATTTATTTATTTATTTATATAGATTAAGCTGTCTAAATATTTTAATCTTATTTATGTGTATTTTTTAATATTTGATTTTACGATGTGTTAGATTTTACGATGTGAAGGTTTTGGTTCAAGAGTGATTCAAGAGTGTTAGTGTGACAGTTCTTTATCTCTTTTTAGCATAAGATTTGAATTATTGTAACGCAAACCGCAAAGGTTGATGAATCGTCAATATATGTATATACAAACAAAGAAAATGAAATATCAAATAAAATAAATATAGAACTTGTGCCAAATATAGTAATTGTATCAAACATATAACTTGTGCCAAATATAGGACTTGTGTTAAAAAAAGACTCGTCATTATGATGATTCACAAATTTTGTGTTTTGCCAAAAGACTAAGACGCTAATTTCTTCAATTAATTAAAATTATTTTAGTATAAGAGTGTTGTTATACCACCAGTTAAATATAATTTCAAATTTTTATTTTTAAATGATTTTTGATTGATGCTTGAGAATATTCAACAAGTATAATTAATATAAAATTACCTTCTTATAGATTGTAAATTAATAATCCTTTTCTTAAATAACAAAGTTCTACTTAATTTAAGTAATTACAAAATTTGATAGGTATTCTCAAAATTTTTTCAATATTTTTTATTAATTAATTTTAATGCATAATAAAGATAGAAGACATTTTGATTGAATAACCAACTTCTTAGAAAAATTAGTATTTCATTTCAAGCCTTAAATCTATTTATCCTTCAAGTACTTTAAAAAACATAATTAAATATTTTTATTTGTTAAGTTACTAAATTATATATAAATTACATATAAATACAAAATTTATTTATAAAATTTATAAAAATTTAAAATTTAACATACAATTTTTAGAAAATGAATAAAAATTAGATCAGAAAACCAGAACCTTTTTAATAGTCAGATTACATAATATAATATACAACACAGACAGCAGCATTAGAAAGTCATAATGGCTTTGTAATATAAGACAGTAAACTCTAAACATTTTCTATGTATATATACAGATCTATCATAATAGACTAGGCGATGCGATTCACATGAGTAAAATTGTGTTACTTGAGTATGAAATTGGAATAATAGATTTAAGATACAATGAAAAAATTGAACCGGCAGCACTTTTTTATTAATACAATTTAGTACAAATTTTTAAATGTTAGTTTCTATATTCGGTATTAGTTTACATTCTGGATTGCAATTTTTGAATTTTATAAACCATGCTAATAAAATTAAAACATAAAAAAAAATTAAATAAGTTAAAAATTTATCAATATACCTAAATAATTGTATTTATTTATTTAATTATAAAGGTTCAAGTTTTATTATTTTCAAAATTTTATTTTTGTATTTAGGTACAACATTAAAAGACAATTTTAAGATTTTAATTTTTATTCACAAAACTTAAAAACAATTTACTTTTAATAATACTTTTTTTTTTTTAAAATAGCATAAAATTATTTAAAAACTTTAACTGTGGCCTAATAATTGAACACGATTGAAAATTCGATAATTTTCTCATTACATATATGCCAAAATTTTCGTACTAGATTTTTGCCTAGACGGAATTATTCGACAAAAAGGTCTAATATGATACCAAAATGTTGTATTTTATTGCCTCATATTGATAGAAATTATAGTATAGTTTGCACGAGAATGAGAGTTAATCCTTTTTGGAACTGAAATTGTAAAAACACTTAACCCTTATATAGAAACAAACGGTCTTAAGTATTCTCTATGTAAATTTATTTAAAATGTTAATTTAGGTTACCTATAACGCCATTAAGCCGATAACTTTTTCAACAAGTGCTAATAAATCACTATTCTCTATAATTTAAATTATATTCAATAAAACATAATAATATTAATAATAATAATAATAATAATAATACCTACATCATTACTAATTTTTCTAATTATTTACATATTTCTTAATTTTTTTTTTGTGTTTGTTAAAATTTTCCACTCAAACATAAATTACATATTGTGCATATTTACAATTAAATTATCATTAATCATAAATTATTTTCGAAATAAAAAAAAATTAAATTAAATTAATTGCATTTTTTCTTTTAAGTTCAAGTTTAAATTTAATTTAATGAATAATTTTAATTAAAGTTAAATAATAACAGTGATTAATTGTTTATAATTTTAAAAATAAAATAAAAGCCAAAAAAATTTATTGTTAAAATAAAATTTAAATTTCAAGTTCAATTAAATGAAATGTATATATATATATATATATATATAATTAAAATAAATTTTATTTAAATATCCTTACTAAATAATCTCTCTTTCTTTCTTTCTCTTTGTTTTTCTTTTACCTTTCCGCTTTTTTCAAAATTACGTTACGATACGAGAACGTTACTCTTTGTTTTAAAGTAGATTAAAGTCATCTTTGTTTTTGTTTTTTTTTGTTCATTTCATTGATAACTGAAACTAAACTATAATTCAATTAATTACAAAAATGTTTCATCGCCTTATGAGGCATTGCACAAACATTTAAGTCTATACAAATTTCGAATTCATTCTTATCAATTAAAATAATGAATTTAGAAACAACAATTTCAAAACAAACTAAAGTGTATAAAAAAAAATTAAAATGTTAATTAGAAGCAAAGAATAATGTAATAAAATTTAAGTAAAACAAATAAAATAGAATAAATTTAATGAGAAATTTCACTCTAATTTCTGTTCATAGAAGGAGAGAAATATATTTTGAGTTTGTGACAATAAGGTCAGAATTAATGTACTCACTACACTAACTACAATACAACTACAACCTGTAACCAAAATGCTCTCGTTTTGCTGCAATAGAAGTATTTCTACTGCTTTTTTAGTTTCCCATACTGCCTACCAGTGTTGGAACCTTTATTACTATAGTAATAAATCTATTACTATTTAGAACTTCAAAATTTTTATTACTTCGTGCCAAAATTTTATTACTATTTTTATCTCAGCAGCACTATAATAATATATTTTATTACTTTTTAGAAATTTTAAATTTTTGTTACTTTTTTAGTACTATTTTCTCACTTTTTTCATCTCAGAAGAAATGCAAACTATTCAATCGAACGGTCCAACTTTATTGAACGTGAAATTTTATCAAAAGTACGTTTTTATTTTTTGAAGCTGACAATTACATTTTGTCACTTCTACTCATGTTGCTCAAATTCAAAAGTCAAAGAAATTTGAATTTAACTGTTGTAAATTTAGTTCAGTTGTGAATTTTGAATTTAAATTATTTAAGAATAATATTAATATCAATATTCAATATCAACTTATAAGGAAACGTCTTACAACAAAAACGATTAACAACATCAATTCTTACAAAAGAACTATTTGAAAACAACCAAGAGCTCATTTTAGACCCACCTAAATATCTATTAGAATATGCCTGCAAACTTACTTTCAAACAAGGCGAATATAAACAAAATTAATTCATAAAATAAAAAAATTATAAAACAAAGAATTAATGCCTTAGCCTATTTTTTAATTGTATTATTTATAATACAATTTAATAAAAAGGCCCACATTTCGAAAGGGAAAAGGACCTATAAAGTTAGTCTACAGATATTTATCTGTAGGATCAACTGTTAAAATAAATAAATAAATAGAATTTATAAAACCAAATTTGTTTTTTTTTTTATTCTATTTTACTAATGGATTTATGTAGCTACATATACAAAATAATTTAAAATTGAAATCTATTACTATTTTGACCGTTTTATTACTATTTTTGGTAACTTTTCTTACTTTTAAAGTATTTCCAGGTTCCAACACTGCTGCCTACTGCTTTTTAACTCAATTTACTGCTTTTTACGTGAAGTGAAAAGTGAAGCCTTTACAAGCTATTTAGTAAATATTTTATCCGAAAAAACAATAATTCTGTATTTGGCACTGGCCTTACTACTGGTTACTAACACTACGTTAACTTATTAAGTAGTTCTAAAACCAGTTTCAGTATTGTATCGGAATAGTACTTTCTGTATCTACTGTTTCTTGTCTAGTACATTTCAATCTAAATTAGTACACAATACTAACAACAACCTCTGACATCTAGTCAGTTTATTTTTTTAATTTTTATTAAATTTATTTAAATGGTTTGAATCATGATTTTTCTGTTGGTCGACGAAACTTTGATTAACATGATTTTTTACGGCATTCAATTGAACAGGAGTTGTATTATCCTCGCTTCATCAGTATCAGTTAAATGAGTTAAGTAATATTAAAAAATTTTTGTTCAATCAATTTTTGTGTTTGACTGGTCTAGTTTTCTCAGAATACATATATATGTACATATATCACGGCCCAATGCTGAATCAATTTCTTTTGATATAATTTACGATGAATAATATCAGAATAAATAAGAAGTATTGAATTCTGATATGGTTCAGAGTCACTGTTTCCGACAGAAGAAATAGCTTCAATAATGAAATATTGGACATTTTTTATTTCAAGTTCAGAAATCTCTTATCAAGCATCTATTAAGATCACCATATGAAACATATTTGGTGTGAATGGCAGCATTTTAACTATTGCATTTTAATGTTTTTTTTTTAATTTTCAAATTCTAGTCAATTCTAGAAAATCTTTTGAATTTTTTTAATATTTTTTTTTTTTATTCATGACCGTGGCACATAGCTCTATGGTCTTATAATTTACATAAAAATTTAATTTATATTATAGTGCGAACTATGTTGGAATAGACATTATTACATTTAAGATAATTTAGCTAAAATTGTGAATTGTTCTAATTTATTTGATGCCAGAGTTGGAACATCGACACTATATTGCGCCATTATATTATCTGATGCCATTTCAATGGGTTAAATTTATTTTCTTTAATTTTTATTTAAATATAGAAAAATATTTATCATTTTAAAATATTATTTAATTTTTAGCTCTGCAAAATATTTCTTTCGTAAATATTGATTTTTTTTTTGTTTTTACACAACAGTTAAGCAATTGTGTTTATGTTAAATAAAAAATTATTGGACCAGACAGTTTATACGCTACGGTCACTATAAAATTAATATTTAGATTTAGAATGTAAACATTTTTTTTAAGTATTATTAAAAATTTAAATTACAAAATTACATAATAAATGAATTGTATATGAAATATCACAATAAAAAATAAAGAAAAAAAAAACATTTTTTAACTGTTAAGTTCTAGTATTATGCTAATTGCTACTGCTAGTGCTACTACAATAAAATGTTCATGAATTAAGTTTAGATAAAATGAGATTATATTAAAAATTATATGTTTTTGTTAACAATATGTTTTGTTTAGATATATTTGTCATGTTCATTATTTTCTATATACACTACTTTCTATGTACATATCCAATATTTTCTATACACACACATATACCTATTAATATTAAATATTTCATAATGAAAAAAATTGTTTATTATTAATTTCAAAAATTAAAATTGTCCTATTCTAATTTTTCCAATAATAAATTTGATGCGTATTTAAAAATCTAATATTCTTCCAGTCCATTCCTGAGCTTATATAAATATTGAATGTACAAACTTCGAAACAAATGCTATAAAAGAAGTTTTGATTTTTATTTATTTAAAAACTAATTTGTAGAAGCTTTCGCAAAACCATTCATCCGTAATAAATAATTTTTTATAACAGAAAAAATATTTTTGAACCACCAAGGGCTTTTACTAGCTCAATTACAGTAAAAAAATTTTAATAAATTAAATTATTATAAATCACGTGCTTTATCATTTTTAATAAATGCTTCGTTTTTATTTCCATAAAATAAATTATTACGTATGAATTTTCTTTTATTTTCTTCAGAAGCAAATATTTTTATTTCTCTTAAAAATTTAACAAAAAAAAAAAAAAAATATTTCCTTTACTCTTCTTTAATATGAAAAGTGTTTTTTGTAAAAGAAAATAAAAACCATTTTCTTGTTTATATTTTTTGCTCTTCTAACTTTTTTACTCTTAAATTTTTTTTTTATTTTATTTTTTTTTTGTTTCTCTTTTCTAACTTTTTTACTCTTACAAATTTTCTTTATTTTATTTTTGTTTTAATTTTTTTTTTCTTTTTTTTTTTGTTTATAATGTAGACTCTGGTGGTGTGTGTGTGGTGCGGTTACGGTGCCATGAAGGAATTCCCAATTACGATCTATTTTCAATGTTTGTGACCAAAATAGGTTCGTTCGAAAATATCAGCATCATCATTGTTGAAGTGCAAATTGTTTGTTTTTACTTTTTTTTATTTTTTTTTTCATTTATATTTTCGTCTCACAAAGCATCAGAAAACTTCCAATCTAGAGGCCAAACAACTTATGTAGAAGATTATATGTGTATGATATTTTTTTTTTTTTGGCACACAGAAGCTTTTACAACAAATGAGAGAAAAAAAAATTAGAAAAAAAAGAAACGTCAATATCAGTCTAAATGATTTTTAGATGAACGGGGGTGATAAGGTGTGTGTAGAAAGAAAATTTTTTTTTCCAAAAAGTTTCCACTTTGAATAAAAACAAAAAAAAAAAAAAAATGTGGATTATTTGGTTTTATAGATATGAAATTTAAAGTGTGAAGCTCCTCAACGATTTACGCATATCACACCTTTTGTGATATTTTTAGATCTGATGTTTATAGGCGAATGCAATCAGTATGTGATTGCTTTTATTTTTATTTTGTTTATTCTTTTTTGTTGTTTTCATTTTTCCATATGGTTTTTCTGGAAAATGTATTTTTTTTTTTTTTTTAATTTTGATTAATTAATTATTGGGGAAAATTAAGAATGAAGATCGGTGGAAGAGTAAAAAAAAAATAATTTTTTTCAACAGAGTATTAAAGTATCGCACTCTGAAATTATTCTGACCAAAATATTATAATAATTTTTTGGGGGCGAAATCACCGAATTTAGTAGGAGTTACTAAAGATTAATTAATATAGAAGAATATTTTTTTTTGAAGAAAAAACAAAATTTTAATAAAAAAATTTGGACGTTTTCCAAATTTTTGTATTTTTTCAATTGAAAATTAATTTTGGAATTTTGACAGTAGAACAAAGGTATTTAATGTTTCTTTAATTATTTAATTTTGGATTTATTTTTTTTTTTTTCAGATTAAGGTGCAGAATTTAAAATTATTAATTTGTAAAAATTCGTGATGCATTTGGAATGCTTCCAAAATTATTCTTTTTAAATATGTGTATGTACTTTAAATAGTCCAGGAAATAAGCTCATATAGAAATTGGACTTAGTACATAAGTGATCTTTCAATATGATGTATCTTCAATTCTTTGTAAAAAGTACGAAATGGTTTAATACGATTTATTTATTTAATATTTTGTGATATTATAATGAGCCACTTTGGCTTAAGTGTGTCGAATTGTTAACCGCATTATCTTACTGCTTAAAATATTCACATATGAAATGAGAAAAAATGTATGTATTGACATGATAGCAGTAAAAAAAATAAAAACCGGTTATATACATTTATTGGTTAATGTCATGTTGTCGAATGTGTTGGTCCTAAAAATAACCATAAATTCGGCTTTACTTATATTAAGCCGAAAAGTTAGCTGCGATCGAATTTAAAAGCTGTTGAAGATCAGTTATATTATCGGTAATTAGTGTTGCATCATCTGCATATCGTATGTTACGCTCATTGTTGTATCAAAAATTATATCTCAATCCCGATTTCAATTTTATAAATTGATTAGAAAATATGGAGTAAATTTTTTTTACTAACATGCATGCTTTTAAACTGGAATCAGAATCACAATATTGTAGTTAGGAGCTGAATTCATACCTCCATAGTTCAAGTAACATAATAATATTTTATTATAAATATTTTTTAATATCTAAAAAATCTTAATATTTCCTTATTATTCATTATCAGATGGCTTTTATTTTTGGTATATTGAGAGATATTTCGTTTTATTACCATGTATTACTTGGAGTACTTGATTATAATACCAGCGAGAGTGTATAAAATATACATTTTATTTTCAAATGTTTAATATTTAAAGGCCCCCTTATATTTTCTTTACAAATAACCTTGCATAATTTTTCACTTTAGACAATCAATAACTTTAATTCATTTTAGTAATAGTGTCATTGTTTCTATTTCGATCCACAACTTAACAAATAATTGATTAGAAAGAAATATACTCCAGTCTTAGAAAAACAAGTCATTTAACAGAAGAATAAATACAATTTTAGTTGTAATATCTTGCCACAATTCAATATTATATTTATAGCGAATTAGTATAAGCTCTCTTCCAATAAATAATCGATCCGAATATGAAAAAAAGAAATTTGATTTTCCAAATTTCAGATTTATATACTTATAATACGTATATATTAAATCTATTAAAGTAAACAAAAAGAAATTTAATTGAAGGACAAATATATTAAATTTATAAAATATTTGATTAAAAATAGAATTAAAATGGTAATATTGAATAAACAACGTCAAAAAGTCTACAACATACTTTAACAAGAGATAAAAATAGAAATATTTTTATAGAAAATTCGAAGTAAAAAATTCTATTCCAAAATAGGTATCAGAAAAGAAAAAATTGACTTCCACAAAACAAAAAATCAACGATGATATAAACTTCCACCATCTAATACATGTAGTAAGTCTTTTGAAATTTGGGAACAATACAATCAAAACAAAATATATTGAAATACATTTTTCTAAAATCCTTTGTCAAAAAAATAATTCTAAAATATTCATTTAAATCCTTAAATAACGATTTAAATACATATTTTATCGTTCCCAACGTTCCCAACTGTCGAAATCAAAAAATAAACACTGAGGTTGTGTTTAACAACTCAGCTTATATTTAGCATATATGCTAATGTTTATTATTTTTATTTCATCCAAGTCAAAAACACAATCAAGGTTCGATCGAAAGAGAAAAAAATAATCTACTAACAGTATTGATAGTTGGTAATTGGTAATTGGTGATTTCTACAAAATTGGTAAAAATTGCTGCAATATTAATTAAAACTAGGTAAATTTTCGTCTCATAAAAGCTGTCTGATGTGGTGTTTGTAAACATAAATTTGACAAAAATTGTAATTTATTAAATATTAAAATTGAAAATGAGGAAAAATCTAATTTATGCAAAATTAAGGTAACAGAGATCGAAGAAAATGTGCTAAATCTTAAATCACGAACACATTATTACCATATTTTAAAATCATTAACATATAGTTATTAACACATGGTACGTCAGCATTTGAAACATAAGAAATATTCATACTCCGTATAAGAAATGGTAATAAAAATTAGGTAAAGTAAAAATATTGCAAAAAATTATATTGCTTCACACAAACTTTACTGGTGATTTAGCAATTTGCTGAATACCATCCATACAAGAAATATAAAACGCTTCAAACCTCAAGACCTTTTACGAAAATTTTAAAAATCGTATATAGAGTCATAAATTTTTAATAAAAAGTAGTAATTAATTTTGTTCCGAATAATCGATTCCGAGGGACCGTTTCTCACAAATTATTTTCAATTTTAAAAACTTTTACTTCTTATCTTTGATATGCGCTCTCTGCACAATAATTTATTATAAGATTCTTGTATTCATAGAAATATAAAACCATTGAAAAAATCTATTCTATTAGTGGATTGCAGAATTAAAATTCGTTGAATAATTTTGATTTATAGAATGATGACGTTAAGAAAAAATGTGACAGATGCGGTGACATTAAAAATGGAAAATTTGTCAGTGAAATCAATTTAAAAATTCTATGATCGAGAATTAGAAAAGTTTTTGAATAATTTCTTTTTTCTATTGCAATATAATATTTTAATCCTATAGAATTATCAACTGAACCATTAGATTGTGATATTCGATTAAATTTTCCTTATAAATTGATTATAAGTCAAATGATTGAATAGAATAACGATGATCTCATAAAGTATGAATTATCAAAGAATTCGTGGTATATATATAGAAAAGAATAGATAAACGTTAAAAATAATAACCTTGGGTCAAGAGGATGATAGAGTAACACATGATTAAAATATAGCGTGTTGCAATACATTTTATACATATAGCAACGATTCATCATCTTTTTCTATGCCATGACAGAGCTTAAAAAATTCAAACGAAAACAAAAGAAAGGTAATAAAAAAAGTTTAAACTAAGTGTTCATCTTGTAATTTTTTCTTTCTACAGTTCTATTCATATTTTAGACTACAAGCTTTCATATTCGGTTTTCTGCTTTGCAGAAATTAATTTATTCCATTTATTATCATAGCACTAATTACAGTGTATTTTGAAATAGCATTATATAGTCTTTATATAGTCTAGTTACATGCGCATGGAGAATAATTACATGTACATAACAGTCAATTACATGTGCAGAATTCTGAATGCAACGCTGAGTGCACATATGTAGCACCAAAAATATTAATTCAATTTCTTTTTGATTATTGTGATGTACTTTCACATTCTATTTGACATGTTATATTGAAATTTGACAAAATTGCTTATTTTTGGTATAGCTTTAATGTTGCGCTGCACAGGAACTTAAGTTTGAACATTACTTCTATCGCTGCATGCAACGCATTTTACTCAATATAGTACTTTCTGTGCTACATGGAGAATTCTGGACATGTAATTGAGGCTTAGTTCTACATTCTTGTGTAGTGCAAATCTGAGCACCGCTGCTCTAAATAAATCAATTTAATTTTTTTTTCGATTATTGAAATGCATTTTAACATAAATTTTGACATTCTATTTTTGTCATATTACATTTAAATTTGATAAAATTTCTTTTTCTATAGTTTGAGTACTGCCCTGCACAGAGAAATTATTGCAAAATTTCATCTTACTATAGTTACATACTCATATATGTTCTAAAGAAAATTTTCTGTGCTACATGCAGAATTCTGCATAGTTATGTAATTGAGATTTTAATCGACAATTTAATTTATTTGTTTTTGAATATTCCATCAGCAGTATCAGATCTTTTATTGTTATAAAATATTTCAATTCAATTTCCTTTGAAGTTTCTTATTTCAAATTTATAAAATTAATATATGACGTTTAAAAATTGTTTTTTTTTTTTCGAATGTAAAAGGAAAGTATTTTTTTCTGTTTTTTTTTTTGTTTTTAAACCTTACAATGTAATGCCCTATTAATAACATCTTATTTTTATTCATAAATATGCAACAGAAACAAATTGAAAAAATGTCAGAAAATTGAGTAAAAAAAAAGAAGAGAAAAATGCAAAATAAAAAAAAAAATGTATATATTTTTTTTCCACATTATATTTAGACCTGAAATAAATAATTTATTTTTGAATTTTAAAATTCCTATACATCAACAGTTTCTAAATATAATAATTATATTTTAAATAAAAAATACACATATATATATTATATATATATACATATATATATTTAAAAACTAAATAAATTTTATAATATTAATTTATTTAAAAACAAAAACATGAGAATTTCTCTTTGAAAGTGAAAGGTATAATTTTAAAATGCATATTTATAATTTCCGTAGAATTATTTTTATAAATCGAATAAATTAAAATGAACACCCTGTTATTGTGAACAAATTTAAAGAAAATAGTGTCCGTGCATAATAATGGAACGTTTCTTGTCTACTGAAAAATGCTTCTCTAATTGTTTTAAATTAATTAAATATAAAAATATTTATTTATTTATTAAATAAAAGATAAATCTGCAGTTCAACTACTTTTCACTTTCAAAATGTGGGCTTTTTAGAAATTAATTATTTGGTATATATGTAAATATTGTATATTATATTATTTTTTATTTGTTTTATTATAAATATCAAAATTCAGAATAAAAATTAAAAAAATCTCTATCGACCAGAAGCTATCTCGTTACGCCATTTACGTAACTATAAGAAGATTGGAAAATTCATTAAAAATACCATAGCATTAAATTAAAGTGCGCGATGTTATAAAAGTCAGTGACAAAAAAAAAATTATACATTTCGAATATTTGCGCATATCGTATAGAAAATTAAAGCATGTTTTCATATTTTTAAAAGGTTCTAGAATAATTTTTAATATCTACCCTAAATCGTTTAAAAAAAATGCAACTATTGTAGAAACTGTCAATTCCCACCTCGTTATTATCCAATGTTGCTAATTTTAATTTGAAAATTAACATTAACCGTTATTAAGTTAATGTCTAAATTATAGATAACATTATCCTTAAAAATCCACCCTGTAAAAATAATTTCGCTGTGTTCCAATTTAAAAATATTCATTAATTAT
This sequence comes from Argyra leucocephala, assembly GCA_963942445.1. Lineage (NCBI taxonomy): Eukaryota > Metazoa > Arthropoda > Insecta > Diptera > Dolichopodidae > Argyra > Argyra leucocephala. The sequence goes on from OZ012678.1 coordinate 42,783,924, forward strand.
TTTTGTGGGCCCTTCCTATTGTTTTTCTCTTTTTTCTTTAATTTTTTTTATTTAATAAGAATTTAAATTCTTTATTATTTTTAGAATCAAATGTTTTTTTTTTATTTATTTTAATTTTAGTTTTATTGTATGTATGAATGTGTGTAGTCTAAAGTTTTACATATGTTTTTAGTACATAATGATGTTTGCAGGCAGTTATTTACTTTTTTTTGTTTTGTTATTTGTGTTTTTGCTTATTTGAAAATAAATGCAGCAAACAAGCATGCAAACAATAAAAACATCACCGGTTCTCGTTGTTATTTTTTTGATTTTTCGTTTTTTATTTTTTTGAAAATATTTTTGCGCCCACATTGCATGGCAATTTATAGTCTTTAGTCATATAATGTATATATATAAAAAAGAAAAAAAAAGAATTGACTTAAATTGACTTCTTGATTATGCCAAATTAATAAAATCAAAATTTAGTTTTCGGCATCAACTATTTTTTTTTTTTTGTTAATTTTTTTTAAATTTTGTTGTTTTGTGTAATATTTAAAAATAAATTTGTTAATTAAAATTTAAAATTAAATATTTAAACATAATTATGAAATTAAAATTTTTTTTTTTTAAATTTAAACAATATATTTTATAAAAGTTATAGTTTTACACTTCTAAATATTGATGGGTATTTAAATTGAATAAGCAGATATTTATGCAAAAATAGGTGGATCAGAGCCAAACATTGCTCGTTTTTAACGCTTTCCTACTATATAAAATTGTTTCCAAAAGAAAAATGAACAAAATTAGTATCATAGTTACCAAGGACAATTATTGCAGTCTAACACTTTTTCATACTTAATAGCTGTGTTCTTTTATAGGTTAGGATAGGATGTATAGGTTAAAGACTTGAATAATATTTTTAAGCAGGTTAACTTGTTTTGGATGGGTTCAATGGAATTAAGCGGTACATCTGGAATTTTGGATCCATGTACCATGGATCTATTCACTGAACCTAATTCACCAAAAAAATTTACCGCAATAATAGCGCCACCAACGGAAAAGATAATAATTAATTTTAAAATTAAATATGAAATGAAATAATATTTTTTTTTTATGCTCGCGACAGTCTCTTAGCTAGAATTACCTAGCTAAGTTTAAACTACAATATCTACAATATTTCGTGCATTTATTTATCAAATTACTGACTTAACTTATTAAATGTAAAAACTGTTACCAGATTATACTCAATTATTTTTTGTCATTTATTTTATCCCAAAGACAAAGGGTACTGGACCAGGTCAAAAAACTCATAAAACATTTTTTCGGGAAATCGAAACTGCTTCATCGTGAATCGAACCTGGGACTTTTCGGTTGAAAAACATACGCTCTACCTACTGCACCACCCAGCGTGTACATTTATTATCATACATACATATCTTAGTTTTAATAACTCTTAATTGAAATTTTATTTATATACATTTTTTGAGTTTTAATTGTGTGTTCATATTAAATGATTAACCTGGACCTAAAACCAGATGAAAGAAACACAGCTAACATTAGCCAATTGAATCAGATAATCAGAGAGAGTAAATCCAATGTCAGAACATTAACATGATTCATTATAGGGCACGTTCCTATTAACAAAAATTTGTTCAAGATTGACAATCCAATATGTATAGACAAAATTTTGAATTGATGTAAATTGTCAGATTTTGCTCCTTAAAATAATAATCCTTCTACCGTAGTTTTTATTTAAATGGGATGACATAGCATAGCTCATAAAATATATAAATATTTCCACTTATATACATCGTATGATTAAGAAATAGATATCAATACCATAATAACGTTCGCACAAGTACTATAGTTTTAAACAATCAAACGAGGAAGTACAAAAGATCAGGGAAGAGAGAGGAAAAAGTTAACCTTTTATAATCTACGTTTTGTCTTTGGACATAAGCAAAGAAATAATACGAATATACGTCATAATATTATAATGACAAAGAAATAGTACAAAATAGAAAAGCTTAACAAATTTCTAGATTAAAAGAAATTTTCTTATTATTTCTTTTGTCGTTTCCAAACGGGTTTAAGCTCAAAAAATGCTTCTGATATAAGATAAATTATCCATCATCATATTTATCTAAAATATCTTCAATACTTCTCCATATCGTAAATAAATATTCCTAGTAAATGATAATTACCGTTCTTGTCATATGCATAAATCAATTCTCATATAAAATAAAATAATTTCATTGTTTCTCCCTCTTAAGTGAGAAGAAATAATATTTTTGTTTTATAAGGATTTTACCAATGTTTTCAAACTTGAATAAATTGCAATTTTAGTCAAATCTGGTCAAATGTTTAGTGATTTAATTATTTATTTTAACAGTGGATCTGCAGGTGTGCAAAAACCTACTCATCTGCAAGCCATCATGTCCTGTTCCCTTTCGAAATGTGGGATTTTTCTTATATAGTAATTATTTGGTGTATATGTATAATAATATTTTAATTATCATATTTTTATTATTAATTATATTATATGCCAACCAGTGTGGTGGTATTGAAAATTATTTTTTAGTAATTTGCAACATTAGAAAATTTTTTCGGTTCACAAGGGGTTTAAGCTCACCCGTTTCATTACATTACTATACTCGAGTGCTTTACCACCCCACCCGGCTACCGAACCGATCTATTTAGTAATTTTTTTTATTATAATTTTGTCTTATAAAAAATTGATCTAACTAGCAAAGTCTTGACATTTCGTCAAATTATGCCATAAAAAAAAAATTATTAAATTTGCGTTAAAATGTTTGAAAAAATATTGAAAATACAAATAAAAATAAAAAATTCTAAAGCAAAAGAAAAAATCACAAAAATACTTTATTTGCGTCATAGAATTTAGGGAAGTCAATCAGTATGACGTTTCTGTGTATATTCGCACAAAACTATATACACCCATTCACAATAGTGTACATATTGCAAAAGAATAAAAATTTATTTAAAAATTATTTCTAAAGATTTAATTTAAATTTTTTTTGTTTGTTATTATTTTGAAGTGTTTTGCTGGGTTTTTTTAATTTTTTTTTTTTTTTTTAAATAAAAAATTACTAGAAGGAATTTTATTGCGATTTCATATGTAAAAAAATTCGAAATAATTATTGGAATTTTGTAATATTTTTAAATAAAAATTAAATTTAATTATTATTTATTTCTAGTGTAGAGTTTGTTGTATTCTTGTTTATATATGTAATTTTCACTTTCAAAATGTAATTTTTAATTCTTTGAACTCTGTATTCAAAAATAAGATAAATGTTGTTGTTGTGATTTATTATTATATTAGATGGAGAATAATAATCAATCTAGCTAGATAATTATAAGAAAAATTTCCTTAATTCAAATTACGAGTGTTTTCCTATTAACCTAAATAAATTTATAATTTTTTTTTTTTTTATAGTTGATTGCTGGTATAATAAATTTTTATTTAAGATTCTTATTTTCAATTAAAAAAAAACGTACTTTTGTTTATGAATTTTATGATTTTTGGCCTATATAACTATATTTAATGACTTACTACAGTGCATATTTTATATTGTGATTGCTCCAGATTCCACTACAATTGTATTATGTTGGTTTGATTTAAAATAAAGGCAAACACAACTTATAATTTAAACCTAAAATTTAACTTTTTAATATAATATCAATAACTAGGTAGTAAAAACCTTTTTGTATTTATAAAATTATATTTGTACCGACAATGGAAAAATATATTGTGTTTAATAAATGGTTTAATTTGTCGAAACAGATACAGACGTTCAGTTTTACATTGAATTTTCTGACATTTATGCTGTCCCTACTTGTCATTTCCATTAAAATTTTCCATTTAAAAACAAATAAAGTATATCAAAAAAAAACTTAATGTCAAAAAAATTAATAGAAAATTTTTATACCATTTTTTGACGTTTCTTCATTTTATTTTTAAGATTTTTTGTTATTTATTAGGTCTTTGCGGATGTAAGTATTTACTGATGAAATTAAAATATAAATAAAATTATCTGTATTATATGAAGATTAAATAGATTATACAAATATTATTATACTAATGAATCCCCTGTGCAATTGCACAGAAGCAGTTCTTTCAGGTACGATTTTATATAAAAAGAAATATTTGTTTTGGTATAATTGTAGTTGTTTTCTGAATCGCTTGATTCTTGAATATATATACTTTACAATGAAATTAAAGTATAATACCTAATACTTTATGACAAAATTAATACTAATTTCAATATAACTTAACACAATAAAATCCCATTACTCTAAACGTAGTAATTTCAATATAACTTAACACAATAAAATCCCATTACTCTCAACGTAGTAGATCGATGTATTTTAATTCGTTTATAGTCAAAAACGTTTGTAGTCACAATTCTGTTATAGTTAACAATTTTTTTGAAAAAAAGTAATAAGCTTCATAAGTTCATACAATCGATGTCACATTAAAATATAACTCCAATTTTTTTCAATAAAACAAAAAATAAGTCAAAAGTCAATTATTTTATTAAAAAACTGATTTATATATTGTCTTTTTCTGTTCTTTATTACAAATATGTATATTTTGTGATTATATGACAGAATTGCTATTTATGAATAAAATAAAGTTTAAAATTGTTATACGAAAGATATTTTATTAAATTTGTTTATAAGAAAATTATTTTGTTTATAAAGATGCAATTTTTTTTGACTACACCTATAGTCATAAAACGGTTATAGTCAGAAGTATTACTGGAATTTAGCGAATAACTATAACCTTGTTTTACTGTATATATTTATTTTAAGAATAGCCAAAGCAAATGAACTAACATTCATTATATCATTTTTGAAGAGTATGATCTTATCTAATTTTTTCAATTTTTGTTTTCAATTTTTGTTTGTGCTTTTGTTTTTGTACTTTTTTCTATAAGTTTGTGTGTCTATTTAAAATGACGGAATTTTTATGAAAAAATTTATTTTAGAGTATAGAAGTCGCTCAACTTGGAAATAACCATCATTTATTTGGTGTAGCTATTTAAAATGTTTTAAGTATTCAGCACCAAGAACTTGCTAAAATTTTAGTATTTTTGTGGTGTAATTTACTATTCAACTATTCTTGCTTTTTTACATTTATTATTCTTATTATATATAAGATGTCGTTTTCCGATATTATTTTCAAATTTCAATGTCCGTCAAAATGCTTGATAGAAAAATTTAATGAAATGACATTTAATGTATGTATGTATAATGACAATACATATTTTGACATCTTAAAACATTAGATAAATTTAACACATTGGCTACCAATGTATTACCAGTGAACAACCAGTGAACATTTCCCATTATACCTACATTACATTTAAAATATTTTGTTGGCTTCAAAAAGGGAGGTAGCTTAGTGAAATTTTACATAACAAAAAATAGATCACTACAAAAAAGTTTTTAAATTTCTATTTGGGAAATTTCTTTTATACACAAAAAAACATTGTGAAACCGTCAAAATCATCTGTTGAAAAAAATTATTTTATTTTTATATACATCTATTCAAAAAAATTGTTAAAAAGTTTTGGCGGTACAAAGAAACTATCTCGGATATTTAAAAAATATACTTTATCAAAGTATGATATCCGAAACTAGTGTGAAAAATATCCGAATATCAGGTATGTTATATATCCCCAGTACATAATATTTACTGCTCTTGTCGTACGCATTGCATTCTCATATCAAATAATATCATTTCATGTTATCTCCCTCTTTAAAGTTAACAAAATATTTTCACACTAAAATTGTTTACCACCTAAAACTCACTTTAATGTTGATAAATAATAATTTATTTTAAAGTGACAGTTAACTTAACAGAACATGAACCCGATTTTAACTATCTACAATGTACTGTTATTATTTTTGAATAATTAAGTAATTAATATTATATTAAATTGTATATTAAAATTTATTTTATCACAATTAAATTTAAAGAAAAATCTTAGATAACTAAACATTATAAACTAATCATTGGAATGTAATAAATTTAAAATTAAATTAATAAAATACAATGAATATTATAATTACAGGAAACACTGTAAACAAAGAAATAATTCTAAAATAATAATTTTCAATAGTTATTGTGCTCTAGTAATATCTCAAATTAAATTAGTTTTTCTTTAAAACACTATTAAAAATAAAAAAAAAAAAATTATTACTGTTTTTAAATTAAATTTTTAACGGTATGGAATTATCTGACAAGTTGTTACACTACAGTAAATACAGAATAACTTTTTGTTTTACTTTGTACTTTTTATTATTTATGAACATGTATCTTATATAGCGAAACGAATTTTTAGCTTTAAATTGTAATTTTTTTTCATTTTTTTCTTCTATTGTATAATTTCTAATAAAATTTTTTTTTTAATGTTTATCATTATTAAATTAATTTTCACCTGTTCAGAATAGTTGAATATTTGAAAATAGAAAAAAAAATGTGTGGCATTATGTTTGTAGTCGAATTGTATGTAGTCAATTTGTATTCGAGTTGTCAAACATTCAATTGAATTATAAAATGTACATGGCTCCCATGGCTTGTGATAATTTTTTATAAGGACAGAAATACTACAAATAAATTTTAACTAAAGCCAAAAAAAATAATAACTATTTTGATACATACTTTGCATAAGGCATAAAATGAAATAATAAGATTGGTATTTTAGGGAAAAACAATAAACTATTCAAATAAATTTAACAGAATATTAAAAAAAAATTTAGCTTCAATGAAGACTGTTACAAAAGTAGGTCGACTGAAAATTAGAAAATAGAAATATTTTTAGCGAATGAAAATCAAAATCAGTCAAAGTCAGACTGGAACTCAGCAGAAGATATTGCAGTGTTAAACTACCTACACAATTCATGATTTTAAAGTCGATTGATTCTATATACATCTCTGTGTAATAGATGAGTATGATTTGGAACATTTGGTAGTACAAAATTCTGTTGATGAGTTCTAGATCTAGTAGTGCTTGACGGTTACAATACTCCCTTAAATAAAATTTAATATTTCCGGATAATTATGTAAAATGTTTTTGATTGTGTAAGGTTTTGCAGTATAAAATTTGTTTTTGTTTTTTTTTTGGTAATGGGAAGTTCTATGTAAATGCTGCCCCTTTAGATATATTTAATTCCAAGATGTGAATCAAATTTACATTTGTTGCTAACGTTTTAATATTTTTTTTACAATAACAACAGTAATTTTCAAATGCCATTTTTGTTTTTTTAAATTAAATCAATTTTGTGTTATATTCTAAAAGTATCTAGTCTAGACTATAATAATTACATATAAAAATTCATATCTTCAAGATTGAAGCGTAGAAATTGAAAATTTTAATAACTTTTTATTATAATTAATATTAAAATTAAATTTAACTTTTTAATTGTTAAAATTTTCATTTTTCGTCATGCTATTTAATTCGGTCAATCCATTCAAAAATTAAAATTAACCTTTAAAAACAAAATTGAATTTTAATGTTTAATAATTAAAAATAATATTTTATTTACAATTTTTCCAAAACTTTCATTTAACCTTTTGTTATTATCTTAGTTACAGGAAGTATCCATAATATTTAAATTACAGGTTTGAAATTAAAAAAAAATATTTATTTCTAATAAAAGTAAAAATTTACTAATTTTTAATAAGAAATTTTGCAAATACTTCATTAAGCACATTTCAGGTTCAATGAATTTTAATTTTATAATTAAAAATTTAACGGAAATGCAATTAATAAAACTCATTGAGTTGATTCGATGCATTTTACTACATCGCTTGATTAGGTACCAAAATCAAAGTACCAAATCAAATCATTAAATTATGGAAAGAGAAAATTGAAAATTTTCTCTTTTTTATTTTATTTATTTATGACAGTCATTATAATGATTTGGAAGGAAGGTTCTTCTCATTTTTTGATTTCCCTTTTAAATTATTTTTTTATTTTTAATATTTTACTATTTTATTTGTAAAATTATGTAAAATCGTTTATAGACAAAATAGTTGTCATTCTACAATTACAAACAGCAAATGATAAAATCATCGAAAATTTGGCGGGTAAAGTTAACAGAGTGAAAAATTAGTACACATAAATTTTGCGTTTCAAAATCTCGCTTTCTTTTTCTTAAATCATTTTAATTGCTTCTTCTTTACTTGCTTTTTTTCAAATTATATAAAAATTCTGGAAACCCTGTTGTAAATATTCTGAAAAGGGAGATTGTAAGAAACGAGATTTCGGTCGCACCGCATTTATTTTACCTATAATTTTATTTTCACAATTACTGAAGCAAAAATAATTCAACGTCTTTTTTTTTGTCTTTTTCTACCCTCTTTCGTGAAATCATATGTACGTATTTCTATAGTGTTCAGTAATTTTTTTAACAAAATTTAAATTTGAATACAAAAGGTTGTATAATAAATCATCATCTAAAAATCCTCCAGACAAAATCCACAAAAACAGAATCAACAATAGAAATATTTCCTTTTTTTGTATTCAGTAGCGACAGAAACATTTTCCCCAATTCTGGAAAAAAGGAGGTATTTTCTTTTTTATATTCAATAGAGTAGAAGCAAAACAAAACTTCAGCGATGTTGGTTTCGGTATAGAACTAAGCATTATACAAAATCTAATTTAATCTAATCTAAGCGTTCAAAAGGTATTTTCTTTAAATGGAAATATACCGCTTATTAACATGTGGGAAGTTAGTCCAACTCGTTTCCAATGTTAGATATATTATATTAATTACGAAAAATAAAGTGTAGCTGATCACTCTATAACCTAGAATAGTAGGTTGGATAGAAGAAATATTCAATTTAGCGATGTGGTGGCAAGCTCGAACCCATGAAAAATAAAAAAATTTGTCTCTTCTACTAGATGTTAGGTGATGAAAGCAATACTAAGTAGTATTCTACTACTAGTAACAGTAGATTAATCAACTACTTTGCGAAAATTATAATTATTGAAACTGAAACACAATCTCGAATATCTGAGCTATATGATGAACCCTTACACTTACTTCCAAGAGGAGTGAAAATGACAAATGATAATGAAGAACAACAAATTATGCAGGTATGTAGGTGAAAATGATTATTTCGTTTGCTTCTGGAAGAAACAGTACTTAGTTGTACCTTTTTGATTGAACGACTCGAGTGACATATTATTGTTGATGTTGGGTTATTTTAGAAGATTACTAGCACAAACTCAATACAAGTACTATAGAGCCAATCTAAGCGGTTAGGATTGAGTGGTTAATTGCATCATTACTTTTGCTTTTCACAATAAATATAATATTATTTAGGAAGGCTTAAAGTAAGTTAAAAAAATAAGATTTTCTTTTTTGTTTTTAAATCGATGCAGTTGCATTATTGAAAATCGTACTATTGTTGGTACCACCTTTGATATATAAATACGGTACCTTTTGGTCTTATACGAGGGCCACAAAATTGTTTGCTAAAATTATTCCTATTATTTTATAAATTATTATATAAAAAAAAATTCAAATAACTTTAATTTCTTTCTAGTTATACCTTAACACTATCTACATATTATTATGTACCCACATACTTATATATATTTAAAATTGTTTTCAAAAATATTAAATAAAAAATATACATTTGACATTTCTGTATTTAATATGACATTAAAATGGAATTTTTTTTTCATTTTATTAGTTTTATTCTGTCACGCAACAGCGTCTTTCAAATGTCATTTATTGAAAATATTTTCTTGTCACATAATATTGGATAAAACAAAATTATTTTTTTTGTGATTTATTTATTACCCACAAAAATTTTCAAGTTCACATCATAATGTTGACATAAAATTTAATTTAAAAAGAAAAAAAAAAGAAAAGAAAAACAATAAAAAATATTCTATCAAAATTTGGAGAAAAACGAAATCGATTTGGACAGGTACCAAAAATTTCGTTGTATTTAATTATCGATAAATTTGACTGGTTCAATAATAAATATAATTAATGAAATAAATTTTAACATCTATCCCGCAAATATATTTTAATTTAATTTGTTTTTATTTGATTGTTTAAATTTTCGTAATCCTGGATATTTGATGAAAACTTATAACCGTTATGTATTTTTCACAAATTCAAATTAGATATGAATTTAGAATTTAGATTTCTGAATTTGGCTCTCAAATATCAAAATAAAACTGTAAAAACTGTTATAATTTGAGATAACTTTTATGTTTTACATTATTGACACTATAGACACCTGTTGTGTGATCAAATATATAAACTTCAAAGCTAAATCCAAATCAAAATTCAAAAAAAAAGAAAAAAAAAAATGATTTAGGTTGTTGTTGTTGTTGGTGCATTTGCACATTGTTATTGTTTTGTATGTTATTATTCCAAATCTAAATCGAATCATTGACAGGCTGCGCTTGTCTAGTTCTATTGTTTGTACGGTTCGCTTTTAAGCTATAGTTATAGTGATAGTTATATTTATAATTTTAGTTATAGTTTCCTAAGTTTTGTTTTAGTTCTAAGTTTGTTTTCAAATAAAATTAAAATAATCGAAAAGGTTTTTTTTCTCCAATTTTCATTTTGTCCACGTAAAAGTATTTTGTAATCTATAATTAAGCAGGCAATGTAATTTGTAAAAAAAATGTAAATTGTAGTTGATAAGATGATTTAATCTAAGTTCTAAATTAATATAAGCCGATAATGTCAGTATATGTTAACTATATTTTTGAATGAATAAACAAAAATTAAATTAAATTAAATAAAAAAAAAAACACAATTAATACACAATTAATACCAAATTAATACATTTATTATTTTTGATTATTAACATGATTTTTCAAATTACTGTATTACAAAAGATTGCTCTAAAGCAAAATTAAAAAATAATATAAAAATAATTTGTAATACTGTTTTGAAGAGGAATCTATTTCCTTAACGTAATACTTATACTAATCATTTTCAAAACCTTATCAAAACAATAACCACGCAATTAGAAATAATCAAAGAATGACATAGATTTCGGTAAAAGCAAGGCATTACTGATTTCATATTGACATTGAGTAAAATAATCAACAACACAATTAAATACAAAATTCCCACTTATGGAATGAAAATTTATCAAATTACATTGTGAATAGTATAATATTAACAATCAAATTACATTGTGAATATTATACTACCACAAAGCATTCATCCTCAAATTTTTTATGTTGTTAAAGAATCAAACAACCAAAACATAATAAGAGTCAAACTAAAAATTATAAAATAATACAACAGAAAATCAAGTACAAAAAATAATATGGAACGAAAACAATCTGAGTCACACTCAATTTAACCGAATTTTTGAACAAATTAATAGACCAAATTAATTAGAAAATATTAACAACGGTAATAAAAAAAAATGATATGCTGAATAGAAGGACTATTTTTTGGAAGAACAAATATGATTTTTAAAAACTTTTGTTCGGTTTCACATCACAATCATCGCCCTAAGAACAATATCTGATGATAATTTGAAAAACGGTAATCATCTTTGAGTCGTAGTTTGTATTCTTATACAAACTACTACAATTATCAGAGTTAAATTCAAAGATAGACAGAGACCTAAAAGTTAAGTACAAATGAAACAAATGTATATGATCACAATTAGAAAAGTGGAATAATATAACATTTGTGTAATATCTATTATAATATATTTGATGACAAATTGGCTTTATCAATTTTATGATGTTCTTCAATTATTATAATATGTTTAGCAATTGCCGACCTAAAATATTAGTAGTGCATTTGTCCATAGTTTTGTTTTTATCTTACATCATAAAATGTGCGAATCTTGTACTATTAAACTTATAATAACAAAAATTATATAAAATTCATTAAAATGGAAATTTTTTCAAAAACTAATTTTAAAATATTTTGGCTTACCTAAAAAGAATAAAAGTTTAATAAAACTTTTAGTCCCAATATTATTGCTATGTGATGCACATATAATATTAATTTTAAAACTCTTTTTGTTTATTAATTTTCAAATTTACTATTTTAGAACATTTATTTTTGTTGTTTGTATTTGTTTTGTTTTGAAACAAAATTACAAAAATTATAATTTAATTTTTTTTTTTTTTAATAATAAAAAATAAAAAACTATGAAATCAAAACAAAAAAAAACGAATTCAAAGTTTACAAAATTACAAAAACAAAAATTTACGTATAATTTGCATTCGTACGTATATGTATGTTTGTATGTGTGTGAATGCGCGTTATTTTCTGTTCTTATTTTGTAGTTTTGGTCTCTTATTTCATTTCAGTATCCAAAAATGAAATAAATTTATTATATCCAAATTGAGTTTGATGTAAAATAAAGTAAAAACAAAAAATGTGTAGCTATACTTTTTTTTTTATTTTGCTCTTCTTTTTTTAATTTGAAATTTTCAAAAATATTTCAAATTTTAGTGGTGGAAATTTTAAATTAAAATAAATTCAAAATTTTTATTTTGTTTTCTTCTTTTTTAAAATAATTTTCTTTTATTTAAGATGATGACTTGAGTACAGCATTAAAAAAATTAAAAATTTTGATTTTTTATATTTAAGAATTACTTTTGATTATTATTTTCGACCAATTTATTTATAAAAAATTGTAATTAATATTATAAAATTAATTTTTAAAAAATTATAAATGCAAATAAAAACTGTTTTAAAAGTTTAGAATATAATGAATTAATTTTTAATATATATTATTTCAGTATCATTGAAATTTAAAATTCAAAATTTAATTTTAATTATTATTTTGAAATTACTTTAAACTGTGTTCATAAATCTAAAAAAAAATAAAAAATTTTTTTTTTTTTTGTTAATATTTACGCACGTTAAAAATAATTATTTTGCTTTTTTTTTTTTTTTAATTTGATTTAAATAAAAATACAAAATTTATTATTTTAAAAAACTTTAATTTTTTTTTTTTTTTTCTCTTCACTTTTAAAATAAAAATTTAAAAAACACAAAACAAAAAGAAACCCACACCTCTATTTTATTTTAAAACAGAATTTAATTTTTCAATAAGAAAATTTCAAAATTTTAAATTTAGAAGTTACGTAACTTTTATTATTTCTTAGTGAAAATTTTTTTTTATATTTCTTATTAAAATTTACAAATAAATTTTTTTTATTTAAAAGTGTAAAAAAAAAATTCACTTTTTTCAAATAATTAATTTAATTTATTTTATTTAAAAAAAATTTATTGCCGTTTCTTTTTTTAATTTTAAATATATGTATGTATGTAAAATATGTAAATTATTTAAACATTTATTCACTTTCAGTTAACTTTTATTTCTAAAGTTTAATTTCCTTTTTAAGGCCTTTTTTATATAAATTTCCTTTTTGATTTGTTAGTGTTTTTCTTTTTTTTGCTATTATTTTTTTATTTTTATTTTTTCTTTTGTGTTTAGAGAAGAACCTTATAATGTGAATTTGGCCGTGGTCGATGCTGTACTAAAATTAAAATTTATTCATAAGAAGAAGAACAAAGAATTTTTCCACAAAATATAAATATATGTACGCACGTAGATACATACATACATACGTACAATTTTAATTTTTTTCAAGTAAAGAAAACCGTATTTTTTTGTTTTGATTTTTTTTTCTTTTTTTTTTTGCCATAGAGTTATTTTTGTTTTTCTATTTTGATTTTTTTAGATTTGATTTTCGTATAAATTTATGATGAGAAAAGTGTAAATTAGAAGAAAACGCAAGCGCATATTAAAGAAAAGAGAGTAGATCATTCTTCATTCTCTTTGAATATTAAAAAACAAAAATGATAAAAATAAAAAGAGAAAATTGATTGATAAAAAAAAATTTGTAAAAAAAGAGGGTAAGGAAGGCTGCGGAAAAGCAATGAGTAAAATGTATACGTAAAATTTTTGTTTTCCATTTTACTGCACCAGAATTTATGAAATTTTTATATTGATTTGTTTTTTATAGGAATCGGATTTATAGGAAGGATTTATATATATTTTATATATATTTATTTATTTCAAGCTTAAATCAAGCAATTAAAAATAATATTTACTTAAATGTACGTTACAAATTTAGAAATTTACAAATTGTTAAAAATATTCTAATAAACACAAAATTTTAACACTTTAAGCTTAATATTAAAAAAAAAAAAAATTTAATCATTTTACGGATCAGTATTTATTTTGTTGAACAAAAAAAGAAAATGAAAAAAAAAATTGATTTTTGGCTTCGGTAGCTCAGTGGTAAAGCACTTGAATATAGTGTAACATAACAAATGAAGAGCACGGGCTTAAACCCCGTTAGAACCGAATAATTTTTCAAATAAGTAAATAATAAAGTAATTTTCAATACAACCATATCGGTTTCAATATAATGTAATGATTATACGAACATAACCACTCAGTGGTCCCAAGAAATTTTTTTTCTAGAAACACTTTTTTGTTATAATTTAAAACAAATTAATAATTTATTTTCCATCCATTTTATTTTTTATCCATTTTTCTTTTCTTTTTTTTCACAATTTAATTGAAAGGAAAAATATTTTTTTTTTAGTAAAAACAAAAAAATGTCAAAAAGCGTCGTTTAAAAACATACAACTCTGGTCTTTTATATAAATAATAAAAAACAAATAAAACTAATATAATTTGCAATAGGCAAAATATATAAATATATACAATACACAATGTTACAAAAATGAATAAATAAAAAAAGTTATTTTACTGAAGTATATTTCATTTTTTAATTGTTTCATTTGATTATACGAAAAATTCTGATGCAATCTAACCAAAATGACTACAAATTTTACTGAAGTAATTTTTCTGATCGCTATAGCCGTCCATCTTAAAGTAAAACCAAAATATTTTTTCATTGTTTCATATTAAGGCATTTTATTGATTGATATAATATATGCGTAGCCCAAAGCAAAAGATTGAAATAAAAATTAGAATTACACAAGTCGAGTAAAAAACACTGAAGAAGTTTGCAAGTAGTAGACGAAATACGCGTATCTGTATATGATAAGGATATCAGTAAAATTAAAAGGAAAATATTTGAATGTTTTCACTATTACAGAATTACACATTTTATAAAAATTATGTAAGTCTTTGGGTAATATAAAAAAATAAAGAGGCAAAAATATGAATGGATTATTATAAATTTCCATTCTGAATTTTTATAAAACCAACTAAGTTGATATCACGTTTCACGTACATTAAATTTTATTTATGATACGCCGTAAGGATGTGAGCCAAATATCACAAACAAATCCACTAATGATTATCCTTAGGGGTGAGAGTTGATCGATCTGAAAAGAATCTTGGGATAGGTAAACCGTAAAAGTTTAAATAAATATTGAAAGAATGTAAACAAGACAATTATTTGAAAATAGAATTCGTTGACAGTGCTTTTTTGAGGCCCTCTTAACAATGTCGATAGGAATTAAGAAAAAATAAAAACTGTATTATTCCGAGAAATATAAGTGATACTGTTCCAATTGAAGTGACGAACGTGCAACTGAAATGGTGAAGTAATCACAACCAAAGACGAATATGATTCAATGAAACCTATATTCTACAAACTGAATGAATTTTCAATATTTCAATAAGTTCAGTTCTTTGTTATAATGACTTATCATAATGACATTGAACTGGCTTAATCCTTAAGGAAATGCACGATTATATATAAATTGTATTGCACACCCATCACAGATTTTCGTTAACTTAGCAAAGTGGGATTTCATTCGTACATTCTGTACGGAAATTTGATATTTTGATTTAGGAGCTGTTATTACTAATTGTTATTGTATACAAATTATGTGAAATAATGTGTAATTAATGTACATATAATAAAAAAAAATTTCATAACTAATTAATTATACAAAATAAAAGTAAAAGGAAAAAAGATACAAAAAAACATTAATTAAAATATATAACTAAAATAACACTAAAAATAAAATCCGATTAATAATAAAAATTAAAATATATAAATAAAAAAATTAAAATGACAAAATTAAATTAACAAACAAAATATAATTTATATTTAATTTAACAAAATTTTTGTTTACTTATGTATTGTTATTTACATTTACAATTTATAAATGTCAAAATAACTTAAGTTAACTAAAATCTTATATGGGTAACAAATAACATTTGTGATGGTAACAAATCACAAAACTTTAGATGGCTTTTCATTTAGTTTTGACATTAGCTTAAGCAAACTTAATATCATTATGGTTAGCCCTTTATTTTGTTATTTGCAATTGATATAACAACGAATTAAATAGACTAATCTTCTTGTTGCAGGTCAGCATACTAATAACGATACAATATGTTTTCTACTGCTATTTTGTTTATATACATACATATATATATATATATATATATATATATATATTAAATAATTATTTAAATATGGAAAACTGTATATAATATATATTCCATTTTACTTTAGTGACAACAAAATTTTATTCCCAATATTACAACCAATTTTTAAGGACTAATCAAATTTTTATAATATTTGTCATATAATTGTGGCTTATCCACCATCTTGATTAAAAACGAACATATATATAAATATTAAAGTAAATAAATGTTGGAAAGATGTGATAAAAAAATCAGTTAAGATAATTATGTATTTCGAAATGTCAAAAATGATTAAATTTAGATTTATTAATTTATTTAGTTTTATACATGTAAATAAATAAACTAGTACAATACTAAATTATTATTAATAGCTTTAACCCTTCACACGATCAGAATAATTCATAAAAAATATATACAAAATATAGAGATTGTTAATACGAAACAAAATGTTCATATTGATCAAATAGTGCAACAACAAAAAAATTGAAGAATATGACAATAAACAATTTGCAAAATCGGTAGGTGACTTGAGAAAAAACTAGAACTATGTAACAAAATTCATTAAAGGATCTAATGTACTAAATATAAATTTCTTTCTAAATATAATTTAAATGAAAAGGATAAAGCTAATAGAATAGAATATTAGAACAATTTAATAAGCTTTACTGTTGCAGCAGTGTGGGTGAAGAAATAGTAAAAAAATGTAATGTAATATATTTCCCGAAAATTTGGACTACAAAGGAATTCAAATTTGAGCTAGCTGAGAATAGTCAGACTTTCAAATTGATCGATGATTTGTCGAATTCAAACGCTACCGTACCAGATTTAGTAACAATATTATGGTGACAGAATGTAAAAGGAAATTGTCGATCATATAACAAAACTAATTAATAAGTACGTGTGTCCGTCCATTCATATATGATTATATCGGTCCAATATACTATAATTTAAACTATATTTATCAATTAAATTTAGTACTTTAAACTTAGTTAGTACAGTGAGATGAAATTCATTGAATTATTTAGTATATATTAGAGATATTCAAATTCAAATCATTCAATTAAAATTTCCCTTTTTTCAAAATATTTCTCTTCAATATTATTTCGCTTAAATAATTGTCTCTTCAAATAATTCTCTTTAATAATTGTCAATAAAAGAGTAATCAAAATAAACATCAGAAAATCATTTCAAAAGTTAGAAAGATTTTTGTTTATCAAAAATATCAAATTAAAAAAAACGTGAAAATTATAAAAGAAAATTAATAAAAAAAAAAAAAAAAAAAATTTCTTTTATTTACATTTGAAAAGAGTATGGTATCTGTATATACGTATTAGGGAAACCATTATTTTAAATTATTTAAAATAAATCTTATCGAAATCAATTTATAAAGTTGTTTATTAAGAAAACTTTTTTTTTTTTTTTAAAACGCAATAGTCAATAAAAATTGCAAACTTTTGAAGCATAAAATGAAAAAAAAAAATAATAATTTATTTAAAAAATACAGTTAATTAAATTTTTTGAATTTTGTGTAAAATATAAAATAATTATTTGACAAAAATTAAATGAAATCTGAGGATAGTTTTTAAAGAGCAAAATTAGAGATAAATAATTTTCGAAGCATAATTTGTTTTCATTTGAACTGCCAAATCTTAATTTGAAATATTTTTTTTAAGTCAGATAATTTTTAATAAGGGGTTTTTCAAATACATAATATATACCTAAAGTGAGTTAGGTTATTAATTTGCCTTAAATTTGCATTATAAAGTAAAATAATTTTAGTTTTTTCTCGTATTGGGCTATGCTGGATACAGGAAATATTTTATACAGGTCGGAAATGGTTCATTTTTATCAATTAGGTCACTTTGGAATTATATACAATAATGTATGTATGTATATAGTTAAAAAAATGTACGTTAATTCCGAATCGATATAATTTACTATAGGTAGAGTAAAATATTAATATAAATATAACCAACCACATTAAAAATGCAACATTGAAGTAGCCTCACTACATTTTATTGAAAACTAAAATTGTGTTTTTGTGTGTGAATAAATTTCATTATAAAATTTGTTCATAAGACAAACATTGCAAACTAATGAAGAAATAAATTTAAATTTAAATAATTTGAGTGCTTTCTTAAATAATTTTAAGTACAAAAATAATAAAAAAAAACAAAAATATTTTATTTATAATTTTTTATATACAATATATCAACTATGTAGTATTGTAGTATAAAAACGCAACTCGTGTCAACTTATCAACACGTGTACAAAAAAAAAATGCCAATTCATAAAACATATGTGTATTTTAAATGAAAATTTGCAAAATATCTAAAAAAAAAAAAAAATTTTAATTTAAGGGGAAAAGAGGTAAAACGTATATGAAGAAGTTGTTGTCAATACAATGTGGCATAGTCTTTATGGTAATAAGTATATTGTTTTTTAAGTATATAAATTAGAATTACAATAAAATGTGAAAATAATTGTTTATTATTTTTTGGCGAGTGCATTAGCAATATCAAAAAATGTACTGCTTGGATAAGCTCGCCATTATTATAAAAAAAAAAAAAACAAAATATGATTTATAAAAGGTCAAAGAGTATGAGACTCATTAAATTTTATTTTTTTTCTTCAAATTTTTAATTAATATAAACCTACCACTTAAGTACATAATTTCAAATTCTATAAACATATTTCCTTAAACAAATTAATAAACTTTTGTTTTATGATTTTAAAATTAATTACTTTTAATTTTTATTTACGTAAATCTGAAATTATTATTTTTTTTTTTTTTGCTTTGATACAATTCAATATCAATTGCCAAAATGAAAAAAAAAAAAAAACAATATTAAAAACAAAATTACATTTAGACCAAAAAAGTATTAAAATCTTATTTTCTTAAATTAATTTTATTTTTAGAGTTCAAAATTACAGTTGTTTAAAAAAGAAATAAAAAAAATTAAGAATGAACAAAGAAATTCTCTCAATACGTCACGAAACATTGTACAGATGTGTCTTTATTAACTCCATAAAAACAAGATTCCATTTAAATAAATACAATTTAAATAATAATATTCCCCTCACTACCCCCCTTGCTAGAATCCTATATTCACTTTGAATTCGTTAAATTCAATAGTCATATACCCTAATATACACCAATATCCCGGATGATCATTTTGGTGTGATTCAATACATTTTTTTGAATCTGGTTTCCCTAAGAATTTACATATTTACCTGAAAAACCCAGTTTGAGGATTATTAACATTCCTAGTTTAAATAAACCAGTTGATTAAAATATAGTAACCCTTCAGTTGAAAATAAATACACACATTATAGATGAGATTGTTTTTTAATTAAGAATTCTTAATAGTTAATGTTATTGCGGTCTTTGCCTCCACTCTAATATATCTCCATGGTAATCGCATTGCAATGAATCTGGATTACATTTTTTCTTTAAATTCGATAGAAGTTGGATTCTACTAGTTAAATAAATCCTTGTTTGAAGTAGATTTTTGTCTGCCAACACATACACTCACATGTAATATTGTATGTATGTATGTATGTATATATTTTATTTATGTTATTTTTGATATTACTTATTTGAAAAATTTGCCAAACGAATGTAGATATTTGATATTTCCTCTTTTTAACAAATGTATTTTCCGATACGAGTTTTTTGCAAAGTGAGTTTTTCCAATGTGATGTTTGCAATATGAGTTTATGTCAACTCCAATACTCTTCACATAAGATGTATTACATATATCATATTTCTTTTTCATCATTTAGTGTAAGCTAGCTAGCCGATCTAGGCCGACATACTTAGATCAAAGCGGTCCGCGTCAAAACCAAAAGTTAAAAGAAGTGAAATAAAAATATAAATTCTATAAATAAATTTGTTTTATTTTTATTTTGAGTTTTGTATAAAATTCTTAGTTAAAAGAAAAAATAAGAATTCAAGTTTATTTTTAGTTTATTTACTAAATTATTATTTTTTTATTTACAATGCTGTCAAAATTACTTATATGATTGTTTATGATTTGTATGCTTCTTCTCGTATACTTATGACTTAACGAATATTTTTGAAAAGACAACGAATGATGACATATGACTATATTAGTTAGTTAAATGAAATGTCATGTTGACGTACAAAATATATGATATCATATTATACCAAATGATAACTTATGATGACTATTTATAGTTAGGGGTTAAGTTTGTAGAAGTGATTCACATATAAATAATACTTACAATATAAATTTAGGCTCAGGTACGAATTCTCGTTTCTCAAAAAAACGGAGATATCTTGCTTTTGCAGAAACTTTAATAAAAAAGTCACTGTTGGACACTAATAAAGGAATATATGCGATTCTCAAAACGACTACCTTTTAACGTAAGGTTTAACACATATTTGGAATTCTAAAATTTTTGGAAAATGAAATATATCCCTTTTTTCAGAAGGTTTAACAAAAATTTTGACATATTTAAAAAAAACGGAATTTTCAAAAGCACGTCTCCATCATTCATAAATTTAATTTATTATGAATTCAAGTACACAATGAGTGTGGCCTAATATAATAATAATATTAATAATAATAAAAATAATGTCCCAACGACCAATTACCCCTTCCGTGCCGCGTACGCAAGAAGTCTCCATTCTCATTATTATTATTATTATTATTTAGCATATGACTAGGAGTGTCGTATACAAGGTCATCACAGTGCTTGGAAGAATAAATCTGTTCTTATTAAAAGTATACACAGATTCTGTGACGAGCATACACTCAATAAACTTTCATTAATTAAACTTTAATATTTATTATTATATTTTAATTTTATTCAAAAAAGAATACAAGCACGTAATAACCCTTAATGAAGAATGTGTTAGTAAGGAGAGAATTGGGTCAGAAAACAACACAAAAACAATAATACAAGTAAGCAAAACAAAACATCTAACACATTAACGATCTGAAACATTAGACCTAAAAAGGACGTGATACACTCTGTCGCATAAATATGAACTCATCGAATCTATAATGACAGGTGGAAATTCTAGAGCACGAAGTTTAAATAAAATGTGATATTTAATATAATGGCCTATAGTGGCCTAATCTGCATATTTCAATAGAACCAGTAAAATATTCAAATAGTGAAGAACAAAAATTCTATATTAGGCAAGAAAAAGACGAGCATTTATTTAGAGCTGAAACTGTCAGCAAAGATATGAAATTTGAGGCAAAAATTGTTAACAATGATCTATCTATACAGTCATTGTTTTTGATTTGATGAACACCCTTCGGACACCAATTCTTACGATTAGTGTTTGTTATTATAAGCGCCAACTATGTAATTACTGCCTGCCTGCTCCTGCCTTTCTTTAATTTGATTTTATAATATTTAAAGCAGTTTCAAAATACTTAATAGTTTTATTAATAGTTTTCCGTAATTATTTCCTTAGGCAATAATCGCGCAACTATGTACGTGCGGAATGAAACTATCGCTTCCAGAGGTGCTGATGAAGTGGCAAGTTGTCTTTTACATTACATAAAGAACCATGCCACTTCATCGAATTTAATTATGTATTCTGCTCAATGTGCCGGACATCAAAACAAGAATATTAAGAATTCTTTATTTTACTTTAAAACAGTTTCAAATGACACTTACAGCTTTAACGAAATTGTTCATATAAATCTTTTGTTTCGCGTCATTCATACTTACGATGTGACTAAGATTTTGGATTAATTGAAAGAAACAAAAAGTTTTATAAACACATTTACGTACTCAATAACTGTTTGGATTGAGGTAATAAAAACTGCAAATAAAAAACTGTCATTTGAAGTTATTGAAATGAAAGCAAACTATTTCAACAAATGATTAATTCAATAACACATCAGAACCAAAGATAGCTGTGAAATGTGTGATATGTGTGTAAAATACTGTTAATTGCTATTTTAACATAGCATTATCACAATATGAAAAAAGGTTTCTATCAAACATTTTTTGTAAGTATTCCAATGACCCGGAAGAAGAATTTTCCATTTTGAACATTAAGAAACGATTATGGCCTATTTCCGATTATGAATCAGAAATGTGGACATATCTAAGCAAGAGGAAAATTTATGTTGCAAAATCAAAAGATTTGATGGCACTATTAAAATTTATTCCACCAACTCATCATGAGTTTTACAAAAGTCTTCAAACTCAAACTACTGTTGAAGACATGATTTTTACTGAGTCGGGAGAGAACTCATCATGAGTTTATATTTATCTATTTTGAATTATTGTATGAATCTAATTAAAATATTATTGAACCTTACTAAAAAATATATTGGTCTAGCCCACCATTTTTTTTGTATTTTTCATTTATGTACAATGCCATAGTAGCCTAACCCACATAAATTCGCGATTTTTTTAAGCTATGGCCAAATAAAAATTTGTTCATTAAAGTATAGTGAAAAAACTAAGAAAAAAATTTTGTGGTGGAAGTCGTTACTCTAAAAACAGACAATTTATAAGCATTTTAAAATAACGTAAATTTTTATGTGGATTAGGCCACTACGGTTCTGAGACATTCACATAATCTGAGAGTAAAAAACTATAAATTTATTTGCAATTTAATCGCTATTGTATGGCCTTTTAACACTACTAATATATTGCTTATAGAATACCAACTATTTCATTACATTATATTTTTAATATTTTATTCTTTTATTGAATAAGACTTATTGGCAATAAAATAAAATTGAGCAAACTCCCATCTAAAATTTGAGTATTATTTAAAATATAAAAAAAAAATAAAAACAATTAAAAAAAATATTCCTTGCAGCAGACTTCTCACAAATAATTAAATTTCATATTAAATTAATCCAAAATGAAATTATTTATGTTTACTTTACAAAAATGAGGGAGTCTTGTACAAAGTCAAAATGTTATTATAATAATTTCTTAATTTAATTAAATTTCAATATTTCATCAAAAATTTTGATTGAAATTATTTCAAATTTCAGCAGACTTCCTCTCACATTTAAAAAACAATTTTCTCGTTGTATTGCAAATATATGATTCAACTTTATAGCCAATCTATAATGGATAAAAATTTTGCAAATACAAAAATAAAAAAGATACAATAACCTTGACACATTTTTTTATTTTTATTCAATTTATTTAGAAGAGTGCCATGACATGACATGAAAATTATGAGAAAAATAATTTTCTTTTAAAAATTCTAAGACAAAATCCATATGGAATTACAGATATGTACATAGTTTTCAAATAAAAGACTTAATTATTGTTTTTTTGTTGTTGTTGTTGTTCTTATTGTTGTAATTTAATTGGGGCTAAAATTTAAGAAAAAATATATAAATAATAATATTATAGCAATTTGAGTTGGAAAAATTGACATGATTGATTTAAAATACAGTTAGTGAAATATGAGTAAAAACATTCTTTAATGTTTTGTTTGCTCAGACTTCAGAGAGACTAAAAATGTTAGACTAATAATTATTGAGTATAATAATTTCTTTGAAAATGAATACATCAATACATCATTTTTATTACCATTAACTCTAAAATCAGGTTTAATAAAAAAAAAACAAATATTAACAGTGGCATAAAAAAGTTTGAATCGTACGTGGCATTAAAAAGACAGAAGCTAATGCTAATTATCTTTCCAGAAATAATCGAAAAAATCACTTTCATCTACCTTTAAGATGATAATAGTGTACATATTTTATTTTTGTTCCACTTCAAATTTATAAGACGGGATGGAGCTACAAATCATTTATATAACACGCCAAGAGTATAAATCTGTTGCGATGTTGAAAGTTGCGATGCGTTCAATGAATGCCTATTTGGGCTAAGTTACCACCTGTCGGCTAGTGATCCGAAATCTTGATATACCCATACACGAATTCAGATCAAAATTTGATTAGTTTTGTTGATGTTTTACGAAGGCCACGTTTTATTATAGGCTACACAGGTATAGTTAGTAGATGTCATATTATATTTGCTGTGGTAGAGATAATCTGAATGAATTCATTCTTCAGGCGGGTTTTGAAGATTGCATTTGCATGGCCAGTGCGTCATTTTTTTCATTTCGCTTTATGTTATTTTAAAAAGTAATACAGAAAGCAAAAATTGGTTAGCTTCTTATGCCTTCACATTCGCGTCGATTCCTTCACATTGATTTCGACATTGCTCTATTAGCTAAGAGTACATATAGAGTTATCGAATATAATGTTTAGATCGAAGTATTCAATATTATGCTAGATTTTTATCATTTTAGTCTCTTAATACCAAATTCCAGAAGCTCTATAGAACTAAACTATATCCGCAATAATTTTTTTTAGTAACTCTTCTATTCTATGTTATTGTATTCTATTCTATTCTGTTATATTTTCCTAATTTTTTATTTTTTTTGTTTTATTTATTTATTTTATTCTCAAAAAGAGCTATTAGTAAGCTCGTACAGAGTGTATATCTTAAAACAAAGATATTAAAATTCTACTATTCAGTGCTATTAAAAAAATTATTACTAAAAGCTAATTTACAACTCAACATATTTAAACTTCGATTATTATTACAAATTGACTTTCTAGATTTAGAGAAAAAGTTAACATTTTAGAAATAAAAATAACATAATTAATATATATTTTTAATTTAAATAATTTTCTAATAACATTTCTTTCACTTTCTTTTTAAATACACAATTATTTTTTTTTTTAGCTCCAAAGGAAGTCTATTGTAAAACGATGAACTTGATTTCATAACTGGATCAAGACCACTAAGTCCATTTCCAAAACAATATATGATTTGCTTATTATTATGCCTCTTTTTCTTCTTTTAATCTCTCAATGGCTTAAATTCTGCGAAAACAGTTAGAGTATTTATCTCATTATTTTGAGCTCAAATAAAAACAAGAAAATTGAATAATTTTCAAAATTTTATATGGCCGGGACCACTTATAATAGGGAGTTGGAGCAAATTACGTGTTCACTTAATGTTGTCAAACGCACGTAGGCATACAAAATAGTATATTAATTTTGACTATTTATATATGACAAATAGTATATTTAGGTATTTTTGACAATACTGTTATGTTAGTTCTTTTGTATATGTTTGCCAATAGACCCAAACTCTCTAATAACAAAATACAATTGTTCTGTAAACTTAGAATAGAATCGGACAGAACTGTTTTGGACAACGACAATTAAATGTCAAATACTTTAGGATTACTTAGCACAGAAAAATCTACTGAAAACTTGTTTTGATTTTTTTTTTTACTTTTTTCTTAACTGTAAAAATTTTTTTGTTGAACTGTCAAAATTAAAAACAAAAACAACAACAAAAAAGGTTGCCAAAATTGTTCTAAAAAATTTCAGAACAAAAAACAAAATTAATTTAGAACAGTTTTGAACAATCTTCTGAACACGGCATACAATATATTATATAATTTTGACAGTTACGTATTTTTTTGACAGTTTATGTTTGCCAATAGACCCATACTTTCTAATAACAAAAAAAAAATTCTTCTATAAATTTGGAACGGAATCGAACAAAACTGTTTTGGACAATGACAATTAAATGTCAAATACTTTAGGACTACTGTTTTGAACAATCTACTGAACACGGATCGTTACTGAACAAACCAAATATACTTAATATGAAAATTTTGATTTGACATCACATAATCTGACATAGTACATATATTAATAGGTCAGGTAACTGACAAATATAAACGTCAATTCTAATTTATGGTCGATTTGCGTTCATCATATTATATATTTAATACCACCACCACACAGCTATCATCGCAATTATTTGTTGTGATTCATTTTTGAATGTTTTAAACTATGTTTAAATAGCGCAAAATAACACACACGGAAATGCTTATTAAATACAAATAAAACATGTGCCTTCTGTTTAATATTCCCGCAAAAACAAAATAGAAAATAAAAACAAAAATCAAAAAATTAATTCAGAAAAACGTGTTTTCTTTATTTTTGTTAATAGAATTTTCCATATTTCCCAGAAAAGTAATTATTTTCTTTAATATTGATTGATTTTAGCAAAAAATACATATATATATAATTACTATATATATATATTATATATAATTGAAATAAAAATAATATAAACATTTTATTATAAATTTATATATGTACTAACTTAATTTAATATTTTTTTATTTTTAAAGTCAATAAATTTTCTGTAGAAATAAAAAAAAATAAAGCTTTTCAGTTTTGGTACATGTGGAAATCTTCATAAAAGATCTCAAAAAAGGAAAACCCCAAACGACACCAAGTCTATTGAACTTTTTTTCTTGATTTTTTTTTTTTTGCTTATTTGTTTCTGATGATTTATTTATTTTTGTTTTCTTCGAATTTTATTATTTTTATTAATTTTAAAAATATCACCCCCCAAGATATACTAAAAACGAATTAAATTAAAAAAAAAAAAAACAAAACCACTAGTAACAAAAAAAAAAACTTTAAAATTAAATTTTAAATTTTTGCCAAAAATTTCCTTTTTATTAATTGGCAACAAGCAACAGCTTAGTTCAATAAATTTAAATAAAACGTCATCAGTTGGTATAGTATAGTACCTCTAAATAAATTAACTTGCTCCTCTTAGCTTATAACATTATAAC
Source organism: Argyra leucocephala (assembly GCA_963942445.1). Classification (NCBI taxonomy): domain Eukaryota; kingdom Metazoa; phylum Arthropoda; class Insecta; order Diptera; family Dolichopodidae; genus Argyra; species Argyra leucocephala. Next base: position 42,810,959 of record OZ012678.1, read on the forward strand.
AGTATCACTATATGTTCATGACAAGTTAAACAACTGGCTTGAAGTAGTTGAAATCACATAACCAATTTCTTTATATAAATATATCGTGAAAAATTAAAACACGATAACTGATAATATACTCCAAATGTATTCGATAAGCAGATGAATTTGAACACTTGCCCTTTTAAATTTATATAAAATGTATATGAATAGTATTTAATCATAGTCTAGAATCTAGATATATAATTTTATTTGTATTATAAAAAACTTATCGTGAAAAATATTATCTGCGCTGTGAAATATGTGAATTAGGGAAAGATTCTATAGAGATGTATTTCATCATGTCATCATAGCGATATGAAAAATTTTGTGAGCATAACCAATCAATCAATCAGTTATCCTCAGCCCTATTCAATTGCATGAATACATTACTACTACGTATAATCCAAATAAGATTTTAGAATAAACAAGATTCACAGATGGATCAGACAGATCAGACAGTCTTATGATGTTAAAATAACCAACATCAATCAAAATTAGTGGAGCATACCTAGAGTTTATAATTTGTATTAATCACAACAAGTTCATTTGTGGCTGTAATTTATATAATTCCAAAATAAAAAATACAAAATTCCTATAGAAAAAGCAGTTATTCCAATTCTTCTGTCAACGCTGTCAATTTTTTGTTGCCGTCTTCTCGTTTTTTTATAAAAAAAAACTCGGCTTTTCTTGACGGTAGTAAATTCTAAACGTTTCTAGAAAAATAATTTGTCAATGCCATCATGCTTCCAATTCCATATTTATTGAAAATTTGTTCTGAGACGGCAAGGTTTTAAGCAAAAAAGTAGTTCGTATTGCTGCTTCCTTTTAATACCAAAACATTTAAAAATTTTGAAATTTACGATGCGAAATTTTAAATTTCGCATGTTTTTAAATTTAAAATTACAATTTTACATAGGTTGAAATTTCCCCAATTAAATACGAAAGAGTGAGATATCGAAATCATTAGCTAAGTTTTCATTTGTAGCCCTTAAAAGAATGTATTAGGGGTATTATCAGAATGCAAACGCCAACACTATGTACCTTATACAACACCTCTTATATTAATCCGTTCTTCGATTCAATCCCACAATCCCAGTTCTTATATTAATTCGTTCATTGAAAATCTTTTCGTACTTTAACCAAAAATAAGGAAATGTTTAGAAACCAGCGGAAAACCAAACTGTAGCAAATATTTAGAAGTCGATAGTGTACTGATGAATTGAATCAAAAATGGGGAAATAAATAAAGTTAATAAGATTGTAGTTCAATATTCACTATAATAATTTATTATTAAAATCTAATAATATTAAAAAAAAAAAATAAAAGTTTCAAAATTTTTCCACCTGTTTTCAGAGGGAGGTACTACAAGATATTAAACCTCGTTGAAGATTTTATTGCGCTTTTTATTTAAATATAATTAAAACAAAAAAATATAATAAAAATTAAATACAAATTTTCAAAATTGATAATATGTCCTTGAAAATGTTTGTAGTTTTTGAAAATTTTAATTTTATTTTAAAATTTAAACAAAATTTGAAAAAAAAAAAACATTTTTTTTTTTAATCCGTAGATAAAATTAGGTATAAGTGTTGTCGAGTTGGGAAATTTAATTCTACTTTTATTAATTTCTAAAATCCAATTTATTTTGTTGACTGATTTTAAGATAGTATTTTATTATGTGAACTTTAAATTTTCTCTATACGACCAGACAGCTTTTTGCTAGGTCTTAATTTTTAAATATGTTAATTATTACATTAGAAATTTGTTAACATCTCTTTTATTTAAATAATTTAATATGAAACATGTTTTTAGTTGATTTTTAAGTAATAGTTGAAAAATAAAGAAAAAACAAAAAAAAATGTCATTTTAAAACCGTTATGCGCTAACTATATAATGACATAGAACTACATACGTCATGACATATGTGATAATCCATATATGGGAAATATATGTGATTATAGGAATGCTCATAATTGACATAGGCAGTAATTAAGACGAATCTGATATTTTACATAAGAAATCTATGTTTAACAAAAATTTAACGAATTGTAAAATTTAAAATAATCCGCATATATGTCAATTGTGGGCAGTTACATGTTTTTCCCATATATACAGAATATCACATATACATATGCGAAACTATGTGATTATAGTTAGCGTATAAAAATTGTCTTCATTTCAGTTAAACTGAGTAAGCCGGAGCAGTCACGGAGAAAAACGTTATATTCAAGTCATTCATCAACAAAACAAATTAAAATTTTAATTAGGTCTCTTAGTGACGTAAAGAAAAATATTTTTTGTCAAAAAACAAAGCATGTAGTAGCGTAGAACAAAACGTAACTGCTGACCGCTATTAATTTACAGTACTAAACACCTAACAACTGGTAAATGAGTAGTAACTGACTGAATTTTTTAGAACGGTTGTTGTTACCGTATAATTACAAAATGTGCTTCCATATGAAATTGAAATGAGAATAGTTTTTGGTAGCAAATACACTACTTTGAACTCATATTGTAGCACCATTGAAATGCAATTAAAATTTCAAAACTACTAACTTCATATTTTGCCCTCAACATAAATGACTTGACTTCACTTCAAATGAAATGGGTTATTTATTTTAAGAAACGAGACAAAAATCGATCCAAAACAATAAATATTAACTAAGTAAAAAAAAAAATTTTTATATAAAAAATAAAAACGGCAACACTTTTGAATACAAATCAAATGAATTCAATTAACCCATTTTTTACGCTATAATTTGACATAACACAATAATTACTACACAATGTCATGAAAGAGAAAGATTCTGTGCTGTTTTAGAATTCGGTCGAACGGAAAGATGTCGAACGAGAGTAAAAAGAGAAAATAAACCGATTATTTTAATATGGTTATTGAAATTTTCAATGTCAAGAGCTTGTGTGTATGTGTACAAAACACATTTTTTTTTGCAAAATTTCCACTGATTTCCCAAGAAATTATTTAAATAAATTTAATTTAAATTGTAAGTTACGTAACTAAATTATGGGGTATTAAAATTTGGAAAATATAATAAAATTATGTCAATTTATCAAAATATTGATATTTGAATTTCATTAATTATGATATTTTAACATTTATTAGGTACCTATGTATTTGTTTTCTTTGTTTTTAATTGAAATTAATTTTTTAAACAATTAGTTAGTTGTTATTTTTGAGAGCATAGCATGATTAATAGAAACAGCTACTACGTCAAATAAAACGTCATATTTCTTGTATATTGGGTTTTTGTTTTACCAAAATTGAAAATTAAGTTGAAAATTATATTTTGACGAATTTATGACAAAAAATAAAAATTATTTTTAAGGCGCATTTTTTCATAAGAATTTTATTCATTAAAATTTTTGACACTTTTCAAAATAAAAATTTAAATTAATTTTTTTGTTTCTTTGTGAAAATTTAAATTAAAAATAAAATTTTATTGACTTACCACTTCTTTAACTGGTTCAGTATTTATTTTAGTCACTTTTGTTGTAATTACTTCTTGAGCTGGCATCATCGATTCAACACCACTCATAAGTACACTGGCACCAAGAAATTTATTTAAAAGAGCTCTAGCTTCACGATCTTCCATTGAATCACCATCTTTTACAACTATTTGAATAAATTAAATTACATTTTTTTTAAATTAATATTATTTAATAAAAAGTATATAATATAAAAGGTATACTGGTGTATAAAAATTTTAAAAGCTATAATAAAGATTGAAAAATACATAGGTAAGGGAACAACATAAAAGTTCAACGATTTATCGTCATAGGTGCGAAATCTAATTGAAAAGTATCTAATAATTGACAACATTCTAAAGGTATTATTCCCGATTAAGTGTAACAGTGTAGCAGGTGTAGATCTACAGTGATTTGTATAACGATTTCGAGAAAACACTCTGCCTTGTACTTTCAATATTGTAACTATTGAGAAGTAACTTTCTTTTTACTTCAGTACTACTGCATGTACGTGCATGGAGTTTAGTTGTTGATTCCAATTTAGTTGTAACCAAATGTTTTTTAATTACATAAGATTTTACTTTACAACTCAAAGAAAAACAGAAATTTGAAATAAAAGAAACAGCAATAGAATTTGGTAATTTAATAAAAGACAGAAATCGATGTAATATTTAGACCTAATTTCTATAGTTTTAACTTAAAAATTAAAACAACATTTAATTATTAACAATCTTTATAACAACAACAAAAATATGTTTTAAAATAATTTTTGTTATAAACTTACCATTATCAGCATTTCTCATACGTTCTAAAACATCATTAACTCCTGTTACTTTACTACCTGAACTATCTAAAAATGATCGATTTGAAGTTGTATTTACAGTTTTTGAAATTTTAATCGATTCTGTTTCACTTTCACTCTCATGAATTGAACGATTTTTTGATTCTTTACGTGATGAATCATATTCATAGCCAGTTTCTTCGTATTCTTCATCTTCATAGGAACCAGCTCTATAACGTGAATTAGCTGTGAAATGTCAAATTATTTTAATAAAATTATTATTATTAAATACATATTATCTAAAGAATGATATAGCATGACACTACTTCATTTTATATATGAGAATTCAATGCATATGATGACAAGAAGAGTAAATGGCATTTACTGGGGATATACCCAGATTTTGGATCTTATACTTCGATTTTCGAAATTAGGCATAATTGCCTTATATCAGCATTTTTGAGAGAAATTTAGGAAATATATTTACAACTATCTATTTTTCTCTTACGTAACAAATTAATATGCTTGCTATCTCCCTTTCTAATGAGAATAAAATATTTTCAAGTTGAAATTTGAATTGAATACAACTTTATAGTCAGCCGAAGTTATTCGAAATCAAATATAAGTAAGAAGTAATCCAAAACCGAATTAAACCGAAATTATCCGAGCCCAGAACCTACCGAATTTGTTTCAATTGAAATTATTTGAGCTGATGTCATTGAAATTTTTCTATATCCATTGGTTACGTATCTAAATTCAGAATACATTTTTATTTACCTGGAGAAGATTCTTTAGTTTTAGTTCTTAAAATTAAACCAGCTTTTGGATACGATGATGAGGAGCTGGTTTTTTCTGTAACTGATGATGATGATTCTTTACGAATAAATTTTTCACTCATTTCTTTAACTGATCCTCGGCGAACTTTTTTACTACTATCAAACTCCATTGTATCAGTTAATGATTCTAATTCTCCAGTCTTGAAAAAAAAAAAAAAAAAAAAAAATAAATTTTCAATTCAATTTAATGCTGCCCTAATCGACTTACATCAAATTTAGTTCCATCACCAAATTTTTGTGTTCTTGTAACACTTGTTAAACCATCTTTTTTCCGACTTTCTCTGGTAATTGATCCAGTACGTTTTGCATGATCATATTTTGATTCGTATTCATCAATATCATTTGGATCAGTTGAATATACTGTAATTTTTCTTTCACCAACTGGAGCTTGACCATTTTCTGAGTAATAATTTTCGCTGACAACAGTTCCAGTGACTTAAAAAAAAATAGATAAAAATTTATTTTATAATTTTGAATTGGTTTTTTTTTTTTTGTTTGTCTTTGTATTCAATTAATTACCTTTTGTAGTTTCACTTGGTTTTTTAGTTTTAAGAGCTCTAAGTCCGAATAAAGGTCTACCTTCTTCATCAGTTGGTCCAATACCATAACTTGATGTAATGACATCTTCATCGGAAACTATTTTCTCTTTTTGTGACTTTGAAGTATTAGAGGTTCTTGTTGTTGAACTAGTTTGAGTTTTTTTCACTGTACTATTCGTTCTGGGACTTCGATTTGATTCAGTTGCTTTTTTTAAAATATTTTTTGTAGCCCATATTGGTTTGTCATCTGAAGTAGATTCAATAACTTTTTTTGTTGTTACTGATTTTTCTGGTATATTAGTACCACCAACTTTTCGAATTTCTGTTATTGTTGTTATTGTTTTGACTTTTGATTTTGGACTAACACTACGTTCTCGAACAAATGTTTCATGTTTTTCAATGTGTTTTGATTCACGATCTTTAAAATTGCTACTACTATGCGTTCTCGAATGTCTAGTTTCTTTTTGTGATGTTTTTCCTGTTAATGTTGCATCTCGTATTGGACTTTTACGTGCTGGTGAACTTTCACGTATGTAAGCAATTTGTTCGTCTTCTGATTTTTTACGAATATCTTCACGTCTATTTGACAAACGAATTGTGGGTGAAGGAGAACGTGGTGGTGTTGATCGTCTAGCTGGTGATGTGTCACGAATATGAGCTATTTGAATTTCTTCACGTTTCTTTTGTTCAATGATTTTTTTCACAATTCTTATTTGACTTCTAATTCGACGTCTTTGCTCATAACCAACAACTGTAGTTAACATATGTTCCAAAAGTTCTAAATCGAAAATCTCTTCAATATGCGGTATTTCAGAACTGCTACTTTTTCGTCTTGGTCTATTATCTGTGGGACTATGTTTCAATTGAACACCAAATTTTACAGCAGATTTGGGATTATTTTCAAAGGTTTCTTCATCCAATGAAGTTTTTCTTTGATAATTTGTACGATTTATTTCAAGAGAATCTCTTCGAATATGTTCTAAAGATGATTTTGTATGATCCATATATGATGGTTTAGCAGATGTTGGACCATAACCATTCAATTTAGGTTCAGAATTTTCAAAAATATTTTTACGAGCTAATACTGAAGGTGATTGATCACCACGTCTGGATGTTGTTCTTGTTGTTGTAATTGTTTCTTCAACAAATGAATTCATTCCATTTGGTGATGAATCACGTGGCGATGAATCAGTTGGTTTTCTTGAAACTGGGGAATCTATACGATATAATTTTGCATTATCTGAAACATAATTTTTTGTAGTTGATGATGATGATAAATCTTTTCGATTATAATGACTTTCGGTATTTTGTTCATATTTATCAGTAAACTCATCGGTGTATTCCGTATTTGATTCGATAATTTTACGTGTTGGTGAAGTTGAAAAGTCATGAGTATCTCTTCTGGTAGGCGAAGTTGAGAAATCATGTGTATCTCTGGTAGGTGATCGTGTTTTTGTTGGTGATTTTCTATCACTTTTTCGAATTATTGTTGATTTATCAATATATTCGTCTGTATATTCAGTATTTGAAGTCATTGGTACCGTATAAGTTTTTCTTGTAGTTGTAACGGTACTTTCTTTTACAGAAGATTTTCTTGAAGAATCAGTTGAAGGTTTTCGATATGTTGTTTCTGGTATAGGTTTTCTTGTTGGTGAATCTACACCTCCAGATCTACGACGTGGCGTTGATTTACTTGTTAATCTTTCGGTAACATTTAAAGCTGCCGAACCAATATCATTTTTCGATGTAATTGTACATGTTTCAAAAATATCTTTTTTGGATGAAATAGAATCTGGAATGGTATGAGGTTGAGTAGTTGGTTTTACTTTTTGAGGTTTTTCGTGAACTGGTCTGGAATCGGTTTCAACAATTTCATAATCTTTTGTAATTTTTTTTATACCAATATCCTTTAATTTAACATCTGATGGTTCTCTGTTTCGTTTTGGTTCCCAAACAGATGGTCTTGAAAGAATATCCCTTTGTTTTGGTACTGTCGAAGTTGTTCGTGTCGTTTTAACATCACCATTTTCAAAAACTGATTTAACTTTACGAACTGTTTCAGTAGTTTTTATAATTGGTTTGGATGTTGTTCTAACTACTTCTCTTGGTTTATTCGGTACATATCTATCGGTGATTTTACCTTTTTGAGTTACAGTTTTTTTATTAACAGTTTCAATATGTGTCGTGTCTTCTTGCACAACTCTTGACGGTTTTGATTTGGTTGGTTTTCTAGTTGGACTTAATGATTTATCTCTTGGACTAGTTTCAGTTGTTCTATATTCAGTATCATATTTTGGTCCATTTTTATTATGAATTGCAGTTGTTGGTTCAATTGGTTTACCTTTTGGTGTTTCGAATATTCTTTCATCTTCGCTTTGTTTCGATATTTGTCTATCGATTTGAGCCACTAAATTTGGAGATTTTTGTGGTGCAGATTCAGCTAATCTTTCAGCTGTATTTATAAATTTGTTTACTTTTTCGGAAACACTCAAAACACATTCATCATTTTTCAAATCTTCATCAATTTCTTCAATATTAATGCGTTCAATTCGTTTGCCAGTTGAGGTGATTACATCTTTCGTAACTTTTTCAGCTGTTGTCAGGAATTTATTGACTTTGTCATTCACACTAAGACGGCATTGTTCATCCTCAGGATATTGTTCATTCTCTGATACAGTAATTCTGAATGGTGATGAAGTTTTAGGTTTTCTTACTTCCTCAGCTGTATTTATGAATTTGTTAACCTTTTCGTGAACACTCAACAAACAATTCTCATCCACTTTATCATTTTTATTAATCAAATTACGTCTGGTTTCTCTTGTTTTAGTGGTGCTTTCATTAAATTCTTCTCTTTCAGTTAAATTTCGTCGCTGATGTTCAGTTGTCGTAACATAATCATCAGTATCCTCAACTTCTGTTATTTGACATCCAACAAAATCATTTAAAGTCTCTTGGAATATTGGAATATTTCGAACTTTTGGATTACGTTTGTTATCCTCAGGTTCTTGAACTTCATCTGGAAATCTTGGAAAACCATCATGATCATCATCAGCTGTAGCTGAAACTGGTACCGGAATAATTTTATTTGGAGATGGTTCACGACTACTTTTAGCCTGTTGAATATCAATAACAACATTTTCCATATCTTGACTGTTAAGAATTGTATTTGTATTTGTAGTCAAATTGATCGTTTTTGTTGTTAGACATTTGCTAGGTCTTCTTTCGCCTTTGTGATCTTTCTTCGATTCGGGAATATGTTTTTTTGGTATTTTAGGAGAATCAGATGGACCATGTGGCTGCTTAGATTTTCCAACAGGCTCTGAATTTTTCGTAATAGATGTTCGTTTTGTTACATTTGTTTTGAACATATTGTCACTTGTTGAACGTGTAAATTTCTGTTCTCGATCAACTTGAGTACTTCGATTAACTGGTGCCGATTCTTTTCGTTCCGTAATGGGATATTTTTTTGTTGGAGTAGTTTTCTGCTTTGTATCTTTTGTAATAGTTTCAATTATAAGAAAATCTTCATTATCACTTACTACATCAGATTCATCAATTTCTATATCACCTCTAGTTGTTGTTCTTGTAGTTGATTCTTTCTTTGTTGTTCGTTTATGAGTTCCATTTGATGTTGGTGAAACATTTTCTTTTGGTTTTCTATCTTTAGAGGGAGATGAAGATTTATTTGTAGTGCGATCAGTGGTAACTGTAGTTGTAATTTTAGTTACATCATTAATTTTATCTTTTGTTGTTTGAGTAGGTTTTTCTGATGGCTTACGTGTAGGTGATCCATCATATGGTCTATTTGAGTTAATAGGTTTTCTCACGGGAGATGGTGATTTGTCTGTTGGAATTTTTCGAGCTAATGGTGGAGAAATTTGTATTCTTGCTGTTGTAATATGTTTTGGTTGTTCAGGAGTTTTATGTTCTGGTTCTGGAGATACATCATGTCTATCTGTTGTTTTATAAACTGTTCTTGTTACAGTAGTGGTAGATCTTGTAGGACTACCTACTTTCGGAGTAGTTTTCAAAGGTTCTCTAGTTGTTGGAGTACGTTTGGATTTTAATGGTTCTCGAACAGGACTGGAATCAGGAGAACGTGAATATGCTGAATCGGTACCAGGTCTACGAACAGGACTTGAATCAGGTGATCTTGAATATGGTGAATCATAGGGTGACGAAGAATATGTATCCTTTAAAGAATCAGTAGTTATTTTCTTTGTAACAGTTTTAAGTGATACCTCAGGATGATCGGGTCGTTGTGATGGTGAAGTTTCACGTGTTGGTGCTTTAGAACGGCGTATTGGACTGGCACTTGGTGAACGTGTTTTAATTGAATCAACATCTGATGGCATATCTCTATCAAGTAGCTTTGTTTTAGTAATATTTTCAGTGGTTGTCACCGTTATTTTAACATCAGAATCTTTTGGTTTACGAGGACTAGTTGATCTTGGTGATGGTACCGGCGATGGGCTTGAACTTTTACGATTGTATTGTCTATGATGAATTGAATCTTGATAATGACGTTCATTTGTAATGAAATCAGTTGTTGTTTGATGTTTTTTAGTTTTATTTGTTGTTGTTGTTGAAGTGTCGTCTTTCGTTTCGTTGATACCTAACATTTGACGGCAGCGTTCTTCAAATGTTTCACTGCGTGGAAATGGTTTTTTAGATTTAGGTTTATCAACATTTTCAGGTTTTCCTTTTTTAGGTTCAACTGGATATTGTTTGGTTGTAGTTGATTTAATTTTAACATCAATAAATTCTGTTTCATCTTCAATTGGTGTTGGTTCTTTTAAGAAGAATGGTTGTCTTGATTCACCTGGAGTATATGGTTCTGTAATGGGACTTTCAAGTGTATATTCATCTACATCTACATTAGTATCTTCTGTTATGATTTTATTATGATCTTCAACAAAATGATCTTCGGTAATTTTCATTGATTTTCGATTTATTTTATCAGTTAGAGAACTATCTTCAGTTGTCATTTTATGAATTTCATTGTAATAATCATTCCTTTCTGGTTCATCATCATCTTTTTCCGGTGTTCGTTTACGAGCTAATGGAGTACCTGTAATTTTTCCTATTTCCTTATTATAATCTTTTGATGTTGATCTGGGACGTAAATTATTATCTAAAGGTGATGATTCACGTTTAAATTCGTTTGCTTCAGTAAATTCAACATCAAATTTTTCGGTATCGATAAACTCTTGAGTTGTTTTATTTTTTCTATCGTAAATGTTTGTTTTATGATGAACATGTTTACTTTCCATTAAACCATCTTGAATATCAGTAGTTTCAATATCTTCGAATTTTCGTATTGGTGATCGATCTCTAGGTTCTATTTCCGGTTCTGATTCATCTTCAAGTAATGGTTTTGAAGGTGACCCAGATTTTGGTACTTTGCATGTATTGTCACGTAAAATAGAATTATCAATTTTTTGGGATTTTGTAAAACGTGTTGAAGTTATTGAATCTGTTGTTTTTGATGTCATTTTTTCTGGAGATTTTCTTGGAGTTTTTTCCGGAATATTTTTAGATGGTGCTTGTGGCTGTTCAAAATTTCTTTCAATTCGATGCGTAGCAGTTTCATTATCATCAGTACGTACAAATTCAAAATCACTTGTAGTATAACCAGATCCAGGTGATTCTGGTTCAAATTCTGGTTCAGAGGGTTGTTGTTGATGTGGATGGGGTTTTTGTAATTTAGGTTTATTAGTAGTTTTATCATCGTTAGTTTTGGTTGTTTTAGTTGTAGTTGTTGTTGTTGTAGTTTTATTTGAAAATGTTGATGGTTTTTGATTTGGTGATGGTTCTCTTGAATTAGGACCTTGTTTTGATGGCGATGATTTTCTTGAAGTTTTCGGTGAATCATATTCGTTTGGTTTTTTTGGACTTGTATGCCTAAATGAAGATGTCTTTGTATTTCTAGTAAAACTTGTTTCATTTTCTTCAATATTATCAGTTGTTGCTCTTTTCGTAGTTGTTGTTTTTGTTGTTGTATCAATCTTATTTCGATTTAAATTTCGATCATAGTCGATGTCATAATTTATTGGTGACTCGGAGCGTTCATCTTCTGTTGGATATTCTGGTTTTTGTTTATTATCTCCTCCTATTTTATGAGGACTTTCGTTTCGAATATGTTTTGTGGTGATTTTACTGGTTGTAGTTGAAGTTTTATCAGTTGATGTTGTTTTAGAAGTTTTCGGTTTTGTATCATAGTCTGGACTTTTCTTGGGAGAATGTGGTGCTGTTTTATTGGGATGACGTTCTGGTGATGTTGTTGGTGAACGTCCTGGGTGGTATCCTAAAAAAGTATGCAATTTAATAATAAAAATTTAAATTATTTTTCTTTGTTATTTGAAATAATTTTTTGCTGTGACAAATATTTTAAGGGAAAAATATATAACTGGTATGTAGGTAAAATAATTTCAAAATTGTGTAATCAAATATGTTAATTGTTTTTACATCACCATATTCAAATTATTATTATTTTATTTTTAATCATACTATGAAGTATTTTCAATAAAACGAGGTAGTCCAACACTTTTTTCTAAAAAAGAAAAAAAAACAAACAAAATAATTATTATTAAAAAACAAATTTTAAAAAATTAAAAATATTCCAATTAATAATTTTCATAATTTCATTTTATTATTTTAAGGTCCTTAATTTTAAGAAAGTTTCAAAAATAAAAAACGATATGGTATTTTTATGTACACCTACACATACAATTTGAAGCCGAAGCCGAAACAGGAATTTCAGAAGTAACTGGAAACTAAATTATTTATTAACTAATTTGAACAACGATGTTGGTTGAGCTTTGAAAGCCAACATTTTACGAAAAAATATTCGTTCTATAAATGTTTATAAAATCTAAAAAATATTAAAAATCAGCAGTTAAGATTGAGTATAGCAGAAAATAAGTTTCACACCGTAGTATACATTTACGCATATTCGAAATAGTGTCATGTTTGAAATTTAAGGAATGGATAAGAGTGGATTACACTTTAGGTGAGGTGGATGAATGAAATAGTATTAATTTTGTCAAATAATAAACATATTTTTATCAAATTTTCTAGTAAGGACTGAGGACATAAAGTTTCTAGTGAACAAACTGGTAAATGGAAATTTAACCCGTTTTATAGCCCGAGACATTTGGAAGTCATCAAAATACCACAAACATATCTACAAAACCATTGAAGTGAATGTGACAGTTCCTTACAAAAATCTTACCGACCAACAAAGCTCTGAAAAATGGCATATAGCTCTATGTACACTCGTATAAATGCTTGAACTTAACAATAGCTTATAAATGCTTGAACTTAACACAATTCCTTATATTTATATTATATTTTTTAAATTTATAATTTGAGCTTTGTAAAGGATTTTGTATGAAATAAATAAATTATTATTATTATTATAAAATCTTAACTATTACCACTCTACCTGTATATTAATACAAAAAAATCTATTACTTCCTGCTCGACACTTTACAAATTAGAAATAAAAATGACCTAAGAAAAATTAATAAATTGAATGTCCAACAATAAGAGGTAATATTAAATAGTAAGTGCAACAAACAAGCTCAAACTAAAGCTCCATGTAAAAGAATGAAGCACACACAAACAGAAATAGGGATGCTAAACGAATAGCAACATGAAAACAAAACCTAGACACAACCTGGTACAACATTAAAAAAAATAAAAAACAAATCAATAAAAATGTTCGAACACTTTTGTAATTAAAAGAAAAACAATTAATTTAAAAATTACCGTTCTTTAAATAAACATTTTTTTAATTTTTCATTATTCTTTTTTTAAATTTCAATAATAAAAAAATCGTTTGTTATGAAATTTCCCCTTTCTATTTAATGTTTTTCCCATTTCACCTCACCTTATTATTTTATTCAAAATCATTTTCAACTTTGAATTCAAATTTCCCTTATCCATGAATTCTATATATGGTTTGTGTCTTTACTCATTTTCTTATAAAAGAAAAATATCCCTTAACAAGATTTTCTTACAATGAAAATCTCAGTGGCGAGGCGATTGAAATTATTTTATATTTTTAAAAATGGTAAATAATATTAATTATGTAGATATTATTTTATAAATAATAAAAATAAATATTTATACAAAAAATATTAAATTAATTAGTTATAAGAATTTGATCATTTAGTAGTAACGTTGTTCTACGATAAAACAATTTTTTTTAATGCCTAAACCATTTTTTAATTTAGTTAATTGTAGGTTAGAAAAATTTCTAAAATATTTATATTTTCTCTCCCAATTCAGTTGAAGCAATGAAGTTATAAAGTAAAAGAATTACAGAAGTTTTAACTGAAGTTAAAATATTATATAGTCATTTTGTCTTAAAAGAATTAAATGCAAAATTTATTAATAACCTAATAGGATAAAAACTGTGTGATTTTATAACATGTTTGATTATTAAGATAAGAGCAATATTTATAAGAACACTTTTTGTAAACGTTGCTATATACAGGTAAAGTGAGTATAATATCCATATATACAGGTCAGGTAGAGTGAATAATAATAACCAGAATCCTCTACTTTTTAGTGTTATTTTTTTAAGTTTATGTATGGAAACTCTGTGATGATTAATAGTGTGTAAAGTTGTGTGAAGTGTAAGTTGTGTAAAGTTGTGTTAAATTTACGTATTGATAATTCTTCTACGTGATGCATTAATAGCTTTATATATAGGTCTAAGGTTCACCCAAATTCCCTATTCGAATTTCGGATAAACAAATAGAGCACACTATTTATAAGCACTGATGTATTCATAATTATACTAAACCAATTTTTAACGTATAGGTATATTATGTAAGACCACCTCGCATTTGTGATTGTTTCCAAAAAGAATCTAAAACTTTTTTTACAATATTCAATTAAATAATCAAAAAGAATTTATCATTCTTATAAATATTAGCGAAATAATTCTAGTTTAATAAGCTAGCTCTTAAATTTTGTATTATTATGTTTAAATGAAATGTAACTAGCTTATGTATTTACTAAAAAGGTCCAAAATCCCGTAAGGGAAAAGTACCTGAAGTTGGCTTGCATTTATCTGCATTCGCAAATTTAGGAGTTGTAAACATATATAAAACTTTAGATCACGCTAGATACATTTCGTGTATAACTTTAGAAGCTCTGAACTAATTTTCTATATAACTTTAGATCACACACCAGTTACATTTCGTATGAAATTGCAAAATGGTGAATATAGTTTTAGTGCTTACACCAAGCATAGGAAGAGTACTACATCAGTTCTAGTAAAATGTCACTAGTTTGATTGAATAATTATATTAACGAACATAAGATATATAGTTTATATGGGTTTATATTTTCATATAGTCATCATTATAATGGTTCAATGTCTTAAAATCTCTTCTATGGCCGAATAAGATTGACATATTTTGCAGTTTCAAACTTTACGATAGTCATAATACAACAATGTATTTATTTAAGTATTATTTTCACTCTATATGTCGCACTGAAAGTCCCAGGTATAATTATTATAAAACTAAGTCAAAAAACCTATACATTTTGAAATACATTCATCAAAATTCTTAACTGAAAAGTTGAAACTTCTATTACTGTAGTAGACACACTATATGTTTCTCTTTATTTAAATTCAAATTGAAGCCAAAAACCTCTTCCAGCTATAGCGTTTATAATTATAATCATAATTTAAATCATGATCAATTAAATACTACATAATAATAATAAAATTAAATATTAAGAAGAAAAAATAGCAGATAATAAAAAAAAAACATGATTTCAAGTTATTAATTGAATTTTGTTTTTCTTTTTATTTATTTCAATTTATTTTATTGTTGATGAGAAGCATTATTATTATTAAAATTATATTATCGATATACAAAAAACACCATATTTCATTTTTATTCATTTTTTTTTTTAACTTTCTTTTTTAAGGTTAGTTATATTTATTTATTTATTTTCATTTGATTTCTCATTGCTAAAATTAAAAAAAAAATTTCAAAAATTACAATAACAACATATTAATATAAATTTATGTATATATATATGTATATGTATAGTATATAATAGAATTATTTAAAATTAATTTTTCAGTTAATTTAAGTAAATTATTTTCTTGGCAAATAAAAGGTTATAATAAAAATTATTTATTTTTATTAAAAGCCAATCAATTAATTAAAATGATAATTAATTATTATATATAAATATATATGACAGTAACAGTAGTTTACTGTGTTGAATTTAAAAAAAAAAAAACAAATTAAATTAATAAAATAATTAAAAAAACAAAAATAAACAAGAACCCTTCATTAAATTATTTTTCATTAATATCTGTATGGACTATCTCGTTTTGTTGATGTAGTTGTAGAAGTAGAAGTTTTATTTATTGATGAACTTTCACTTGAATGTCCTTTTAATCCTGTGAAAATATAATTTTAATATAAAAAATAAAAAGAAAAATAAAATTAAAAGTTAAAAGTTAAAAATTAGAACTACAAAAGTAATTATAAGTGCTCTACTACTTAAGTATCTACCAAAAATATTTTAAAGTGATCATTTAAAATAGATACAGTAATAATTTGACAGCATCATACAAAAAATAGTACACAAATTAATATTTAATACATTTACATAATTTTTTTTATAAAATACCAAAAAAGAGAGAAAGAGAGAGAAAAATTAAGACAAAAGAGAAACCTAATTACTATTATTTATTTACTACAAAAAAAAATACTACAAAGATTGTTTGTACAGAGAATAACGTTTTTGTTGAACAAATAAAATTAGAATAATAAAAAAAAAAAATCATAATAAAATAATAAAAACAAAAATTGTCATTTCAGTCTTACCGTTGTTGTTTCTTAGCTGAAAATTTTTTACAATTAAAAAATTATTTTTGGATAAAAATATTTTTGTGAATTTTGATATGTTTTAAACCTATTTTACTAAATTAATTAAAATTTAATTATATAACAAGGTAATTTAAAATTCAATATACATTATTTGAACGATTTTTATCTCATTTTAAACTAACTAACTATATTTTGTTTCATATTTATAATATTTGGTATGAAAAATAGCCGATATTTTTATTCATAATCGATTTATGTTAAAGAATTCCTACTCTTGAGACATTGTAGGAATTTTAATCAAATTGTAAAAGCTGTTTTTATTTAAATATTCAGTTTGAATTTAAAATTGAATCAAAATTCAATTAGAAAGGGGTATTTTAAAAAAAAAAAAATTTTCATTATAGAAACGAAAGCTCATGAATTGGAAAAAAAATTATTATTCTGTATACGAGTAATTAAGGTCTTTTGATGCAAATAAAGTTTAAATAAATAAAACAAAAAATAAAAAAAGCTTTTGAAATTCATATTCATCAAATTTTTAAGATAAAAAAAAATTAATTTACTTTCAGTTGTGCGGTATGAAACAACAAATAAATTTAAATTCCTCTCATTTCAAACTTTTATTCCACCACACAAATAAATGGTACTTTTCTAAAACGTCAAATCATATTAAATTGTCATAATTTTATACGATATTATATTAAAGAAAGTCATAAGTGTATTATGATGATTAGTTGACTAGTTGTAAAAACGAAAAAAAAAAATCAAAATATAACTGTATTGTGGAACTGTAAGTAACAAGTGAAAAACCGTTAAATTTTGTATTAAAAATTAAAATCAGTAAAAGAAATTGTTTTGCAATTCTGCAAGATCTATATAAAATATTGTGATCTTTGGTATAGGACTAAATCAAATTTGTTATATCCGAAAGGGTTATAAAATAGTATTGTTAAGAATTATCAAATTTTGCGGTATAATGTTAACAAGATTATAAATTGAATTGAATAAAACTTTATGAAATATATTTTTTTAATTCTGCACTTTGCAATTATTCTGCAATAAACAGAATTGAATTAATTCAAATATTGACATTTTAAATTTATATTTTAAAAAGTTTGTGATATAGTTAAATTCAAAAATGTATTGATGCTAGTATTATGTTTTCTTCTTCTTTCATTCACCCACCCTACTCAGGGCGTAATGACATAATATAGTTAACTTAAAATCATAAATTAAGAAAATTGGCAAACAAATTTTTTTGTGATTTTTCTCTTGCTTTGCTATATTAAGGTTTAAATGTTGTTGATTTTATATTAATTACAAAATTTTAGAAAATTTACATCATTTCCACACTAATCACTACAATGGAAGAATTGCAGTTATTTCGCCCATCGAAGAGATTGTGATGAAACAATGCAAAAGGGCATTTAATAATATATTTTTCATGGAAGCATACCAGAATTTACATAACACTTCATTTTTAAATTTATTCTTGACATAACGGACATTATATACATTCCAGTTATTTTTTTTTTTAAATAAATTTGCCTTCAAGAAATGTTTATTAATCATTTTCCATATTAAACATTTTTTTTCAGTTAATCAAATAAAAAACAGTCGTCGTTATTATGACAAAGTAATTACTATGTCGACGTTTAAATCCGAGATAAAAAAATAAAACAAATTAACTGTTTTGACCTTTAAAATCGATATTTAAAAAGTGGTAGTGTTCATCAAATCAAAAATAATTCTGTTTTAGAAAAGTACCATATACCAACGAGTAACGACTCCATATATATTTTAACAAATCAAATGGCGCAACAACATGCGGGTTTTGGAACTTTTATTCAACTGGAATTAAAAATTATTAAAAAATTAATAAACAAATAATTAAAATAAAAAAAAAATTGATATTAATATGAATTATGAATAAGATGAAAATTATTTTGAGACGATTTAGAGGGAACGCAAAAAATAATTTTTTTTTAATTAGTATTAATGTATATTGTGTGTGACTGGACTAGGCGATAATAAAACTCAATAATTTGAGTTAAAATGGATTTATAAATTCAACAACTGGAAATTATTTTCCCTGCCCCATTAATAAATTTAAAAAAAAAAAAATTTTTTAATTCAGAAATTTATGTTTTAACTTGAAGAAAGAAACAGCAACAGTATTTGAACTTTTTCATTTCATTTTTGTTTTTTTTTGTTGAGGGCAATTAGTTTGTGCACTGTTTGTGAATTATATTTATTAACAGGTTAATTAAAGCATTTTTTTTATTTTTTTTATTTTCTCAATTAAAATTATTTTATTTGTTCAACAAAATATACATGTATATATATATACATATATATAGTATATATATAGAAAAAAATAATTAATTTAAATAATTATTATTATAAGAATATAAAATCAATAAAATTAGTTTTCTATAAATTATTATTATTTTTTTTATTATTTTTTTTTTTGTAAATTAGTTGAGAATTGAGCTGGTAAGAAATGTTTCACTTTTTCTATATATAAGTCTTATTATTTATTACAGTGTGATTTAGGAATCTTTGGATTAAAATAAGAAAAAAAGCCCATAGATTTTATTTTTGAAATCTTTTAAAGTTGTTTTTGTTGTTTTTGTTGTTGTTCATATTGTTTTAATGCAATTTTAATGGTGCGTTTATTTTAAACAAAAATTAAGAAGAAAACTACGGTGCTATTTTATATATCAAAAACAAAAAAAAAGTTTTCATCCCATTCTTATGTTTCTTCAATTGATTAGATGCGTTCAATAATGATGTGATTTTTTGTTTGTTTTTTTTTTTTTTTTATATATATATATTATCTAAAGTATTAAAATTAAAAATGAATTGTGAAATGCGGGCGCATTTGTGATTTTATTTTTTTTTTTGTTTTGATTTTCTTTTTTTTTTTTTGTTTGTTTTTAGTAATCAATTCATTAATGGAACATCAGTAGTTGTTGTTATTATTGTTTTTTCAATATTTTCAACAAAATCTAACTCAGAATTACTACCTTTAGTTGGTGATTTTGGTCTCTTTAAAAACTCTGGATATGCAACATTATCATCAGATATTTCCTTAAAATCGGTTGTTATCTTTTTTGTAACCTGTATTGGTATATAACCTTCAGGGCAAGAATTTGGTATTGGACCGGTAATTGTAAATGGTTTTGTTGTATCATTAATATCAGTTGTTTGGAAATCTGAACGATATGATTTTTGTTTATCTTCAGTTAGACCATTATGATGATCATCATTATCATCACCGATTGTATTAATTTTTTCTTCAAATGATATTTTTGATATTGTTGTTGCAATTGAAGATCTTGTTGGACTTACTGATGATCTTGTTGGACTTAAAGATGATCTTGTTGGTGATCTACTTTTAGATCTTTTATCAATAATTTCAATACCAATCGGTTCAAATTGATGATCATTTTTTTTACGTAATTCCTGTTCAACATAATCATCGGCAGAAGCATTCAAACGTATTATAACCGATTCAGTTGGTTCTAAATAATGTTTGAATGGACTGCGATGATCTAATGGTATTCGATCATGATGTGATGAAGTTCTTGATGATGTTGAGCGTGTTGGACTTTTTGATGGCGATCGCGTTGGACTCTTAGAAGGAGATTTTTGAATTGTTGTTGTAATTGTTGTTTTTGTTTCAAAATCTACTCGGGATGGACTTTTTGATTTTGAACGTCGTTCATCTTTTGTTGGACTTTTCATTGATGATATCAAAGTAGTTTTCTTGATACCTGATTCGGTTGGTTTTTTTGAAGTAACTAATAATGGTTTTTGAGGAGGTTTTATAGTTGATGTTACAGTTTTTTTAGTAGTAGTAACTTTTTGTGTTACTGTACTTGGTTTTGTTAATGTTGTTGGTCTTGCTGTTGGTCTTGTTGTTGGTCTAACTGAAGTTGTAACTGTTGTTTTAAACAAAGGTTTAACCAATGGTTTAACTGAAGGTTTAATTCCTCTTAAATCTGATTTAATGGGGGTGCTTGTAGTTGGTCGAATTAAACTTTTTGAAGCTGTTGTCGGTTGTAAATAATTTTTTGTTGGACTTTTTGTTGAAGTTCGCAATTGTGGCTTACCTGATGATGGAGGAGTATGATTTGTTTTTGTTAAAGAACTTTTTTTTAATATATTTGGTTTTGTGTTAGTAGTAGTAGAAGTGGTAGTTTTATCTGTAGATAGTTTGTTTGGTAATGGACAGCCGTCAGGACACAATGGTCTGATATATTTTTTCTTACATGTTTCCTCAACGACTTCCACAGCACCTATAAATCTATTATCCACAAATGCAGTTTTCTTTTTAATTTCTGGCTCTTTAATGGGCTTTTTATTATTATTATTATTAAATTTTGATGGTGAAAATGACGATGTGGTTGAAGGAGTAATCCTTCTTGTACCTAAATTCCTATTTAAATTTGAAACATTCTTTTTTTTTATAATCTCACCTGGAGTTGTATCATGTGATGTAGTTTTTGTTGTTGTAGTTTTTGTAGTCACTATTTTTGATGGCAAATCAATTGTTTCATTGGAATGATAAACATCTTTTGTATGGTGTTTAGTTGGAGTTCTAGAAGTTGTTCCTTTTGTTACTGTATTGGAACTGATATGACTGGTATCAGATAAAACTGATCTTTCACGTGCTGGGCTATCTTGAGATCTCACTGAGCCATGAACGGTATTTGTTCGATAAGATCTTTGACTGGCATTACTTCCACGTCTTGAATTATCAATTGGTGAGGCGCATCGTAAAGAACGAGCAAATGCATCATGAGCAGCATCAGTATGTTTAACGGTATTACTGGTTGTATACTGTTGTTGTTGAGTTTCAACACGAGTTTGTTGATTTTTTTCAACTGGTACCGATGGAAAACCATGAGTACCACGGAAATCATCATCAACTGGTTGCTTAGATTTTGGAGATGCAGTTGATGTTGGATATTTATCGTGTGATCGTTCTGGAGATCTAGCTGATGGAAAACCATGGGTACCCATGAATGATTCATCAGTTGTTTTGTGGGTACGTTTCTCATAATGTTCAGAAGTTTCAGATGCATTTGATGGTGAACGTCTGTCAGTTGGAGCACGTGCTGATGGGAATCCATGTGTTCCACGAAAATCATCATCCTTGGGTGTAAATTTTTGTTGTGGATACTGATCATGATGATCTGGACGTCTTGTAGTATTATCATTATCTCCTGGAGTACCAACTGATGGAAATCCATGTGTTCCACGGAATGATTCATCGTTATGTTTGGTATGTGAATGCTCCTCATAATGTTCTTTAGTAGTATTAGTTGTTGAATGCTGTGTTTTTCTATCTGGACTACGAGCTGATGGAAAACCATGTGTTCCACGGAAACCATCATCATCTCTATAAATTTTATGAACTTTTTCATCTGGTGAACGATTTTCATCTGGACCTCGTTGAGATGGGAAACCATGAGTACCTTGAAAATCATCTTTAATAATTTTATGTTGACGAACATCTTTTGATTGATAATCGTATTCTTGACGATCTTCTTTTAAAGAAGCATTACGATCACAAGCATCAGAAGTTGTATAACGTTCTGATGTTGGACGTCCAGTATTTTGATCAATTAATGCACAGCCATGATCAGTTTCATGAAAATCATTTTTAGTTAAATGCTCATCTCGTCTATTTTGACTTAAATCTTTTTTCACAGTTCGATGTACATTTACTGTTTCAACAGCATCTCTAATTTTTTCAACATGATCATCATGATGAATTTTTGAATGATCAACAGTATCATGAGTTTGAACATTACGATTAATTTTTGATGAATCTGTTGAATCTGTTGTATTACGTAAATTTTTTGTAAATTGATGATCAGTATTTGTATTATATTTAACATTATGTGTTCGTTCTGTACTGCCAGCAACAACTTTTTCAGTTGTTGAACCTTTAGTTTCATAATCACGTGTTGTAACAACAGTACCATCTGATAATTCTTTCTTTCTAGTAATCATTTTAACACCTGGTTTTGGATATGAAATATCTTCAGAAATAATACGACCAGGTTGAGCTTTTAATTTTTCAAATTGAGCTTGTAATTCTGGTGGACTATCCTGATTAATTAGACCAGATTTTTTAATTGTAGTACCAGTACTATTATCGGTATATTTTGTTAAATAACGTTCATCAATACTATCAAGAACAGAACCTTTTTGCTGTTTAATTTGTTCTTCTCTAGATATATTCTCAGTTTGTCTTAAAATTTTTTGCTGTTGTTGTTGTTGCTGTTGTTGACTTGTAACATGTTCACTAGAAGTTGTTGTAGTACTTCTTTGATGTTGTTTATTTTGTGACAGCTCTTGTGCCAATTTACGTTCTAAATCTTCTTGGTATCTTTGATGTTCACGTTCATAATTATCAGTTTCACGTAAATGATGTTGACCACCAATTTCATAATGTCTTTGCTGCTGCTGTTGGTGTTGTTGTTGTTGTTGAGTTGTAGATGATGTTGATGATTTTTGTGTTTTATGTGATGTTTCTTCCTCACGTATTGAAGAAGTCGATCGATTTTCAACATTTTGTCTTGTCATTGCTAATTTTTCTTTTAATGATTGATTTGTATTTGTTCTAGTCGAATAATCAGTGGCATTTGATTTATTTGATTGTGTTGAATCACGTCTTTCCAATATTGCTGGAAATTCATTTGTTCCATCATTAATACCACCAAATACATTTGGATCAAAACCATCTAAATTACCAGATACGGTTTGTTTTTGAGAGAATGATTTTGATGATGATGATACAACTGAACTTGATTTCTTTTCAATGCGACCAGATTTTTCATCACCAATCACAGTTGATTCTTGTAATTGAGTATTTGAACTTTCAGCAGCTGATTTAACAAAATTTTTATCATCACCATGGTGTGATGCTTTTTCCATATGCTGATTAATACCAGCAAATTCGTGTTTACCGTCAGCTAATTTTTTTGAACCTAAAGAAAATTTTGAAATTGGAAGAAAAAATTTTTATTTAAAATGGAAAAAAAAAATTATATTTTTTTTTTGGTTTTTGTTTTTAATTTTTGGTTTGCAGATTTTTTTTTTTTTTTTTTTTCTCTTTCAAGCAACTATAAATGGTGCGATTTTATTTTATTTCTTTTAAATTATCTGGAAAAGATTTTATTTTTGCAAAAAATTAAATTTAAAATTAAAAGTTAGAAATATCATTGTAAAAAATTATAAAATAAAAGTTGATTTCTTCTAGAATATTTTTTTTAATTTGAATTGCGAAATTTGGCTGGATTTGCAATTAACGTGTGGGTAGTAATTGATTCAATATAGTTACTTAGTAAATTGCAATATAGGTATGATAATAAATATGTTAATTTTAGTTTGATTTATTGTTGAGGTGAGAAATAATTTTGTTTTATATATATATATGTATATAAATGTGTGGATTCATACACACACACATTTATTCATATATAAGTGAATAAATAAGAATTTGAACATTATTTTAGTTATTAATATATTAATAAATTGCTTAGGAGGTAAATTCAAGTGAATTAAAAAAAAAAAAACAACATAAGAAATAATAATCGTTTTTTAAAAAAACTAATAAAAAAAATATTAGTAGGTGATTATTTATTTATTTCTAGAAAATAAATTGAATAGAAAACAAGAAAACCCCTACGTACAAGAAAACACTTTACTCATGGAACTGTTCTCAATACTAAGTGTCATTAAACTCGTTGTAGTTGTGACTGGAATTATAAAAAAAAACAAATAAAAAAATAAAAAAATAATTTCATTTAATAAAGTACTGCAAAAAAAAAACTAGTAATTTAAATTAAGATGTCTCTCTTGAAACAGTTCATTGATATAGAAAAACTTGTCAAATTATAGATGTAATCTTACAAAGACAGCTAAGCTACCCACGAATATTGGACAATATACGAGTATAACATGTAAATTAGACTGAAAATTTTAAATAATATTTTATTTACAGGTTAGTCTTCTCTAAAATAATTAATTAATTGCCTTAGATCTTAGTTAATATATCTATATGTAAGTTATATTTAACATTCGCGTGTACAACGATTCAAGATATAATCATTAAATATGTATTTCAAAATAAAAAATGCTATATGTATAATTTATGAAATAATCTGCATCGACTGCACAACACCTACATAATTTCACGAACGTTATTTAATTTTAAACTCTAATAAAAAGTCCTTCAAAATACGAATAATATTTTCAAAAATAGTCGACATAAATGTATGCGTATTACCCCTACCATGTATACACGAAATATTTCACTTGAACAGAAAATAAGTGTTAATTGTTGTCAAAAGCAAAAATAAGAAATATAAAAAATGAAATTCTTACGTCTATTTGAATTTAATAGTTTAATAGCTGTTAATGATCGGCTTATCCTTTTTCCGGCTATTCCGAATTCAAATAATTATTACTAATTAAATTAGGTTTTAAACAAAATATGATTTTCTAAATTATTTAATATTTATAACTGGATATTTTGTAAAAAAAAAACAAAATTTGTTGATTAATGGGCCTCAATCAAATTATTTTTCATTTCAAAAGCTGTAGATGAAGAAGATAGTTTTGAAATATAAATTTACAAGTGAAAGATGAAATGGAAAATTATTTTGTTTAAAGCTTTTAAACTGTTTTGGTGCATTAGGTTCAAATACATTTTATTAAGAAAATGAAGCTATAATTTTTGTTGAAAAATGTATAAAAGATAATCCAATTTTGTATTTGCTTCAATTTCAATATGACCGGCTTATTAATCTTCGGAAATTAAATATTTAATGAAAAAAAAATAATTTATGTGATCTGTTATACTCAATACTGTTCATGGACGTGATCCAGAGTATAATCTCGATACTCAATACAATTCGTTGGAATTTTGCTGGTATATAAGTTTTATACTCTCACATTTTTATGTTTGTTTTTTTATTATTATTATTATCATTTATTTATTTTCCCATACAGTTTTAATATACAAATATAAACTACAAAATTTAGTTCAAAATAAAACATGTATAAAATAAATGAAATTAGAAAATTATTCTGTTTACTTTTTTATATTATCTTAAAATTCTGCGAAATTAAAATCGAATCTATACCACCCAAGGCTAGATTAATCTAAAATATTTATCAAATCTGTGATACCAAACTATACGTATATCTTACGTTTAAATAAATAATTTAACTTCGAAAACTATGTATATAATATGTATACACATAAATTCTGATATATTCAGAATATCTTAAAGTTGGTAAATTTATCAAAAAAAAAACAAATCTCTGTATATATTTTTTTGTGTACAAAGCTAGATTGACAGTAATCATGTTAGTCACATCAACAATCATATCACGTATCCAAAACTGTTGGAAATTTATTCGTTCCATCGTTTAAACGAACAAACTTTGATTTGGAAATATACATATATACATATGCATATATTAATTAATGAATTAAAACATTCCTGTACCATTATTTTAATGTTAATCAGATATTTTTTACCGTTAAATGACAATTAAAAATTGACATTTTTTTTTAAGGTGTACCTATATTGATGTACTCAAAAACAAAAAGACGAATAAATAACTAATTCAATTCGTTTTCATTTTTATTTTAAATGATGATAAAATATGATGTCATTTTGAATAATTTTAAAAATTTGAATCACATCTTAAAAAAGTTGCAATTTCTAAAAAACATTTTGTATATGTATAAATCAAAAAAGATATTATAAACCGGCTTTTGTTTATAATTGAACTAAACAATACCTGACAATACCAAAAAAAACTATATATATATTACAAAAAAAAAAAGATAAGAGTTTACGCAATCTTAACTTTATTTTTCTTTCGTTTTTTTGAATAATCGATTCGCGGTGAAATTTTTTTTTTTTTTTTTTTTTTTGAGAACAGTTAAAACTCATTATTGGTATTTTTTAATGATAGATTTTATAACAGAGTTTTTAGACGGTAGTTAAAAAAAAAAATTAAAATAAAGAAAAATAAAAACAAATTTATTTAAATACAATGAATAAATAAATTTTTTAAAAAGTTGTTTTCTTTTTAAAAAATTTCTGACATCACTTTAAATATATATAATAAATATATGTACGATTAAATATGTATTTATTTTACATGTTCTTCTTACTGAAATGAAATTATTTTCACCTTGAAAAAGTACATATTTTTTTTTGCAGTCTAGATCGATTTTGTTATATAAACCATTTTTTGTTTCATTTTTCAGTTTCAAAAATTGTGGCTACAAAAATTGTAATGCTAATTGTCTTTCCTGAAGTAATTACCAATATCCGACCGACATGTAAGTACTTTTAGCAACTAATTTTAATTATTTTTAATAATCATATTTGTTTTTAGTGATAATATATTAAATTTAGTAAGTCAACAAAGTCGAATAATATTGAAATCTGAATAATTAATTAATTTTTGTTTTGCAAATCATCATCATTGCATTATCAGAGCTTGAGAATCCGATATAGATATTTGCAAAATAAAAATTAATTTATTGGTGATAGAAAATCCGATTTTTTAATAATTGCTTAAACTAATTTTAGCTTAATAGCATCATCATCATTGTTTTGAGACCCCATCATTCGAACATAGGGTGTAATTATTAATATTTATTATTAAATATATTATTATTATTATTATTATTATTATTATAATTATTATTATTATTATTATTATTATTATTATTATTATTATTATTATTATTATTATTATTATTATTATTATTATTATTATTATAATTATTATTATTATTATTATTATTATTATTATATTATTATATTATTACTGTTATTATTTATTATTATTATTATTATTATTATTAGTATTATTATTAATATTATTATTATATTATTATTCGATATTAATATAAACAAAAACTTCAGGGTATGAATGTTTTGATTTAGATCTATTTACATTTCATACGCAATAAAAAATGGTTTACTTTTTGAGTAACTTCCTGATGATGTACGAAAAAAAGTTAATTTTCTATTTCAGTCCGAATTTATACCTTAATTCTCTTGTTTTATATGTACATATGTATAAACTATATTTACTACTAATTATTATATTGTAGTTTACACAAATTTTATATTCGTATTATCACT
Source organism: Argyra leucocephala (assembly GCA_963942445.1). Classification (NCBI taxonomy): domain Eukaryota; kingdom Metazoa; phylum Arthropoda; class Insecta; order Diptera; family Dolichopodidae; genus Argyra; species Argyra leucocephala. Next base: position 42,838,688 of record OZ012678.1, read on the forward strand.
CTATTATCACGCTTGTACAGTATACAATTGATTTACGCTTAATAAAAACTGAATTGTTTATTATTCAAGTAACTGTAGTTTTAATAATAATTAAATAAATAATAAATTAAAGAGTGGTAATATTATTAAAATGTATCTATTAAAAAATCTACTCTATTCTTAATAGGGTTTCAATGCAATATTGATCATTCGGAAGTTATTTAATAATTCTTAAATTATCCATAATAATTGAGCTTAAAATTGATCTTAAAATTCAGCTTTTGCTATAATCTTTTATTTATCTCGTGAATTAAAACACAAGTCGATTTTTTTTTAGCTTAAGCCTAGCCTAGTACTTTAATGAAATATATATATATATATACAAATTAATACATAAGTTTTCGTTTCGATATCGTAAATACAAAATAATATATTTTATAACTTGGCTTTTATTCAAATTCTTATTTTTCACCTCCTAAATATCAATAAGAAGCTGTTAATATTTTATAAACTCAAAAACAAAAGTAAATAAATGTAGATACATATATCATATAATATGAATCAAGAATCAAATTTAAAGAAGTCTAGTGAAATATCAGATTCTAGTGAAATTTCAGAATGTACGATTTTCCATTTCAAATTGCTACCAAAATGCAACAATGCTTTTATGATCCCTATCAAAAAATAATATAATTAATACATATTTTCGATTTATACAAAATGTAAATATAATGTCGCTTAGAGCAATATCAAACTCAACTGACAATATGTATTTAATCTAAATAGATAAAACAAATGAAATTAAAAAATTGCGATTAATTTACTTTTATTAATAATATTTTAAATATTTTTTCTAAATATAATTTTTAAATTGAAATTTTTCATAAATTGTTTTTACTATCAAAACATAAAATCCACATTATTATTTGCATATACATAAGTTTTAAGTATACAAAAAATTCTAACAAATTAAAAACGAGATGTTATGAGTGACGAAATAAACAGAAAAATTCTAAAATAACAAAAAAAAAAAAAATGAGACGCGAAAATTGTAATATATTTAAAATTGGAAATTAAAATGAGAAGAGAACAATTAAATTTACATAAATCTCATAATTATTGTATAGACAACAAAAAAAAAAACAACTGTTTTTTTTTTTTTTTTTTTTTTTTTTTTAAATTATACAGATGACATAAAATCTATTAATAGTAACCGCTTTTATTTTATATACATTTCAGATGAAGTATAAGATGACCGATAAGAAGTCAGAAGTGTGTAATTTATACATATATGATTTTTTTTTTTGTAAATGAATGAATCAATTTCAATGGAATACCTATTTTTAAAATTTTTTTTGTAAATGTTACACATACTTACATACATATACAAAAATATACATATTCATTATTCAACTACAATGTCTAAAGTAATTATTATACTTTGTTCAATTTCAATTTAAAATAATTATAAATAATAATTATAATAATTGATGTCTGGGTGCAATTATGAATTACCAGAAACGAATTTTCAGATTTAAGTACATTTTTCTCAAAAATAGATACAATTGAAAAATTAAGAGATAAGATTTCAATTTTGTAAAATATTTGTTAACAAAAACAAAAATGATTATAATAGGTGTGAATAACATAAAAAAAACGATTAACGGAAAATATATTTAAATCTAAATAAGTAGAACAATAAAAAAAAATTTTAATTTTGAAATGAAATCGTTCTATCAAAGGTAAGTAAGTAAGTAACACCGGAAAATGTGAATTACATAATATTATTTTAACAAGTCATTTTTTTTCATTTACATGAAATGTTAAGTGTAGAATAAGATTTAAATTGTAAAAATGAGTTAATAAGAATTGACGAATTATCATAATTATTGTATTTTTTTTTATACAAGAATATATTAAATTGTATCTTAGAAAATACAAGTAAACCGGGTTACAGTTATAAAAAATTGAAAAAAAAATAATCTTAGAATTTACCTAGTAGAAATGAGGAGTAGCAATTTTACAATTTATATATTTAAGTTCTGTAAATATATAAATTTAAACTAGACAAAATATGAAGTTTTTTTTTAATATTATATGTAGTTATAGTATATTGTAGTAGTTGATTGTAGAGTCGAACTAAATGACTGACAATAATTAAATTGATATAAAATCAATAGAAAAAGGAAGAAAGAAAGTGAAAGATAGAATAAAATAGTATTTAAATTGTAATTACATAATTATAAGTTTTAATATCATTGATTAAAATTTGTATGTATGTATATACTTGTAGTAATATGTATAAAAGATATACAAAACAATACAATTTGAAAACTAATCTCTGTAATCCTCTTTAAGTTTTTACTGACTTCAAAATAATTCAATAATATTATTCTTAATTAATTATACTCTGATTAAATTCTTAGATGATTTTGATTAATTTATTGAAGAATTGTCTGTCAATGACATACTATGTAACAATATTCAAACAGTACATAATTATATACATAACAGTTTATATATTAAAATAATTGTTTTCAAATTTGATGTTCGTCTATAACACAGGTATGTACATAAAATATGAAATTGTAAACAACAAAATCAAAATTTTGACACAACGAAAATATTTTAACTGTCAAAGTTATTTTGTTATTGACAATGGCACACGCTATTAAATTAAAGTCGTTAAAAAGTTGTACGAGTATTAAATTATATAACTTATATGAACACAATTTTTTTTATATTTTTAAAATTATTTAAAACTTGAAATAAAAACAAATATTATAATTTTGAATAATTTCGATTTGAAACGTTTCTGCAATTTTTTAGCACAAGAATAAATCGTGCAAAAAAGACAATTAATGAATTAAACAAGATAAATATTTGGAAAAATCCCTTTAATAACTGTATATAAGGAATTAAAATTGAATTTTTTTATACCATTGCATACAAATATTGAAATTAGTTTTTGAAAACTTTCCCTTTAAATGTATAAATATAAGATAACAAAAAACTAAGAAGATAATAAAAATTTAATAATATTTCAGTTGTGTAGATTTAAGTACATCTGAACTCTGGATGTAACAGAAAATAATATCCAAATGAAATTTAATGTTAATATAATGGAAATAAATTAATTAATTTAATATCCTAATATAATAAAAAATGTTTTACATTATTATTTTCAAAAAATATAATTTATATTATAATTATGATTTTATCCGATATATTCTTTCTTAATAATTGTGTTTCATATATATTACAGATAATTTTCAAAATTTTAATTGGTCTAATTTTTCTAACTAATTGAATTTATTCGTATTGTCATAATTTAATTTGTGTGGTAGAAATAAATAAACTTGTGTTCAAATTATTTGTTTACGCATAGCTATTCAATAATAGTAATTTGGTTTATGTCAAAATTTGGCATAAATTTGTTCGAATAACAATTAAAAAATAACAAATCACCACAAGTCAGTCGAATAACAATTTTAGAATGATAATTTAATATGAATATTATAATTTAAGAAGTTTTTTTAAATATAATTTAAATTTATATTTATATTATGTACTTCGAAAATAAATTAATTATTATTTGTTATGTTGTATGTATTTTTTTTTGTGACAATGAGAAATAAAAAAAAAGTAATACCGCTATATAATTGTACAATCCAAAGAACGATCTGAAAATATACGAAAAAATTATCTTTTTCTATCTCCAACTCACTAGAAACAGATCACCACAAATTGAATGGCATTCTTTGAGTTATAATCAAAAATTGGACTTTATCAGATTGATTTGCAATTTCCGTTATTTTCATCATCAATTTTTTTTACAAATATAATAATAATAAAATAACGGTAAAATTTAATTTTTGATTTGAATTAATTTGTTAATTTGTTTCGATTTTAAAATTTCAAAATTTACAATATTAAAATTTTTATTTTCCATTTTTTATTTGAATTTTACAAGTTCAAATATTGTTTTTTTTTAAATAAATTTTAATAAAGTGTATCATTTTTTTGATTATCGACATTCTATATTTTCTTTAGTAGACTGTAATACTAAATCTCAACCGGTATATTTAAATTAAAATAATAAAAAATAAAAACGCGATATCTAATTGAGCATTTAAAATTAACATACAACTTTAATTATTAAAACTAAGAAACAGTTAAATTTTCTTTTTTCTAATATTTTAGTAGGTGGAAAAATTAATGTCGAAACGAAACAATAAAGAGCGAATTTCCTGTTAAAAAGTTTTTTTCCTATTTTATTTTTATTTATTTTTTTTTTTTGTACTTTTTGTTTTGTCATATACGACGAGTATGTTATTAGATTGAAGGTTGATACCGGAAAATAATTGCAAGCATTTTAAATAAAATGAAATATTTTTAAATATTACTTTTTGTACACTATAAATACCATAATTATTTCAAGTGATACCAAAATGGGTGCACAAATTGACTACAAATTAAAAAAAAAATTTACTTAAATTTTAAATTTAAAATGTACTAAATTTACAATAATAAATAATATAATAATATAAAACTTCATATTGCATATATTTGTACAGGTAGATATTTAAATAGGTGCTAAAATTTATTTTAACCACCCAAACATAAAATTTAACACTATAAATCCTACTTCATAATAAAATATTTCAGTATTTATATCATTTTTTGATTTATTATGGAGACCATATCGACATCATTTTGTATTTACCATATAAAAAATTAATATTAAAAATAAATTCGAAATTAAAACTTGAAAGTAAATCGGTTGAGACTTTCAATACAAATAAAAAAAAACCAAAACCCACGAAAATTTTTCATTAAAAAATAAATAAAAAGAAAAGAAAAATATTTAACTCAAGTAAAACAAAATATAAATTATTGTGTAAAAATTTTTTAATATAAAAAAATTAATTCGGTACTAAAGAAATTAATAATGTAAATACATCTTAAATTTTGAAAAAAATGCATATTCTGACAGTTGTTGTGAATCGCAACAAATCTACGAAATTCATTATATATGAGTAGTGTATATATATACACCATTTTATGACTGACGTGCAAAAATATTACGATGAAAAGATTATTTATATTTAACTTGCATCATCATTTATACAAATGTGTACAGCTATATTATTATTATAACTATAGAAAATCCAAAATGTTATAAGTTAATAAAGTAAACATTTATTTCAACCGGCATTTTTAGAATTGAAAACTGCAATAAAAAAGAAAAATTTAATTTCACTCAATATTTTTCGAGCTGCGTTTACTTTCGCAATAACAGTTTGGCAACAACTGGTTTTTAATATTCGAACTAATTCACGAAAATTTAAAATTTCTGACTATTAATATCCAAAACTATATGTCTTTAAAAAAAATAGTTATACAATAATATTAGTTACCGATTCTTTATACAAAGAAAATTGTTAATTCCAAATTAAATTAAAAATTTACTCTAAATTAAAAAAAAATCTTGCTGCGAGTGGGTGTATTCAAAATGCGAAAAAAACTGATTTTTAAAAAAAGTTTGTTATGACAATTAAAATTTGAATATTTTTTGGATATATGTACGTTTTTATTGTTAATTTCTGATATAATACAATAATGTTTCTATTAAATAAAGATTAAAACTCTAGGTATGTTTCACAATTTTATTAAATATTTTAATCAATTTCGGTTATTACACCATCAGAAGACTGACTATCAGTAACAGACTGACTTCTGATATTTAATAAAATTGTGAAACATACCTAGAGTTTTAATATTTATTTAATTTTAATAATGTTTCACCTGGAGCCTACAGCATATTCTATAAATTATAATAATATTTCTGTTATAAATTAATTATTCCGTTGTTATTAAAAATAATAAAATAACATGGTGTAAGGTAACAATAATTTTAACCAAGTTCTTAGAAATTTATTTTAAAAAATAAATTCAATTGGAACTAAAACGTGATAGGAATTGTAAAATGTTAATTGAAAAAATATTTGTTAGTTGATTGTTTAAATAAAACCATCATACAGAATGTCTTCAATATTTCTAAAATACCAAAATTTGGTCTTTAAATTAATTTGATGTTAACAAAAATTAAATAAATTGAATTAGAATTACATTCAGATTATATAAAAATTTCATCTTGAGAAAAAAACATTAATAAGATTTTGTATGGAATCTTGAAAAAATTCAAGAATAATCTGAGGAATATATTTTCTTCGGATATCATAAATTCTAGAATTACAGATATAAAAAATATTTCTCTATTCGAACAATTTGGCATTAACAACGTAACAATTTGGTAGTAGATATTTCACTTTTTCAAAATTATTACCACACTATACTGTATTTTTGTTTTTGTATTTTATTGTTCGAATAATGTTGTAATATATATATATATATATATGTACATGTATTTAAATTTATTCCTCCAGGCTAAACAAAAATATGATTTGATTTTGAAAGTACTTTTTTTCTTTCTCTAATAAAATAATAATATTATTTTTATATATTATATGAAATCAAAGTTTCTATAGCTCTTTTTATAACAAAAGTAGAATACTTTTTCTATTCTTTGAAAAAAAAAAAATTAATTTTAATAAAAAAAAAAAATAATCCAAATTGAACCCAATGCTCAAAAATAATGACACGTATAATAAAATTTCTAATTTCAAAGATTTTATTTTGTGTGGATACAGCCTAGCTGTAGACTATAATTGAAAAATTTCTACTTTCATTTCGATTCCATTATGGAAAAAAAGAGCATATAAAAATTAAAACAATAAAAAAAAAAAACAACAGTGTAATATAAAAATAATAAAAAAAAAAAAAAATCCCAGGAATACCAAAAATAAAAAAAAACATTCGGAATTAATTCAACCAAAAATATTTTAAAGTATATATAAAAATGGTACATATTAAAATTATAAAAGTTTTTAGATTTTCCTTTAACATTGAATACATACCTTCAGTTGTTGCCATTGATTCATTTTTATAACCAGTACCATCAGGATTAACAGTTGATGATGATGTTATATTCCAACCAGATGTATCTGGTCTTAATATACCATCTTTGGTATTTGTACTATTACGTAGTGTTTTTTGTACAAAACCACCATCACCGGTTGGACTTTCTGAATCACGAATTTCTTTATTTTTAAAGCTTTGATAGCTTTGATCAGCTAATGATACACCATCCATTATGATGTAATTTAATGATGATTTACAATTCTTATTATTATTATTATTATTATTTATATGATTATTTTGATGATCAAGAATTGTTGTTTTTGTTGCTGTAATTATTTTTGTAGATGGTGGTGGTGTTATTGGTAATGGTACTTCTTCTGTATAATAACCACACAATCTAGATTCACGTAATTTATATAAATGTTGACGTATTTCCTTTTTACGGTTAAAATCTTCTGATTGCTGCCACTGTAATTATAATTATGAATTGAGTTGAGTTTTTAATTTTTATTATTTCAATTCAATTTTTTTGTTTTTCAATCGTTGTATATATTTTTTTATTTAATTTTAATTGTTATTATTCTGAAAGTTAATTTTTTTTATTATTCTCTGTTAATAAAATAAAAAAAAAATATTTTTTTTTTTATTTTGTTTCTCTATAATTTAATAATTTGTTTTCTTTTTAAATATTTATTTCTGGTAAGCGATCTGTATTGCTACACAGTCGAGATTCGTTTAATAACTGAGAGAAATGAAAATTTTTTAAATTCAATTCACTTCTCTGAAAAGGTTGTTCTTTTTATTGTTCTTGTTATTATTATTATTATTATTTTAATAAGTTTTTCTCGACAAGTTTAAAGCCCACAACAAATAATTACCAGCTAAATTTGTTGATGTTGTTATTGTTGTTATTTTTTGATTTCACTATACTCAAAAACCCCTCAAGTCTATAGACTATTATAAACGTTAGTGTTCTTACTATGATATATTTAATGAAACTGATCAGTATAGTGATCACCCCGCAGAATAAAAAAAAAAGTTTTTTTTTGAGTAAAACAAAATTAAAAAGCTTCAAATAACACCAACACATTTACATTAATAACGTTTAAGAAGGAAAACAAAAATAGAAAAAAAAAATACATTTATACAAAGGCAGACACCAGAAATGAATAAACAAAATAAAAATAACTTGACTACTAAATTGTAATGGCGGTTGGTTAAATTAAATGGTTGGATGAATGGATATATACTAGTTATTTTTGATACCTACTTTAGTTAAAGCTTGGTCTTTTTATTTTTATTTTATTCTTATATTCGTTTTTCTCAAGTTCTAGAAGATACATATTTGTAATATATAAAAATATATAAATTGCGGGGTTAGTTAGAAACTTGTATCAGTTCTCGATTGTTTTTTTTTTCGCTAACACATTCATATATAACCTAATAAACGATCAAACAATGATGCGTCATCCAGTTACCGACGACAACCTACGCTATATCTCACAATTCTCAATAACAAATTTTCAGATATTAGTTATAGTATTATTATTAATAACCTGACTTAATCAGCACAACAACAACAACAACAAAATAAAGTTAATTTTTTTTACGTTCTTATTTTTTTTTTTTTTGTAATTTTTCATCTGATATTCTCTGAGACTTGGATTGGACTATGATCATAGATTGCCAAGAAAAGCTTTTTGATTGTATTTTACTCATATATCTATAACATGCATACATACATATGTACGAGATGTATATATGCTATGGGAAAAATTATAAAGAAAAAAAAGAGAGTTTCGATGTTTACCTTTTCTGGGTAGTAAAAAACATTTTTGATAATAAAAAAAAAAAAAAAGAAGAAAATAAAAACAGAAAATTGAAATAATTATAATCAATTTTTTGCTTTTTGATGATCAAAGGAATATACATACATACATAATATACATAATCAAACAAACCAATTAAAGTGAAAATGTCCAAATTAGAGATTCTGACTTGAATTAATGGAAATATATGGAATTGCATATGATTATTAAGCGCCCAATAACACCCTCCTCCACCTCTAACATCACGATCAAAATGATTGAAGTTAAAAGAAGAAAAATAAAAATAAAACAAGGTGATTCAAAAAGATTTGAGTATACATTTAATATCTCCAATTGGCAATTTGTTTTTCAATAGAAAATTTAAATTTAAAAAATTGCGTTTTGTTTTAATTGAAAATTAAACTTAAACTGAAACTGAAATTTGAAAATTGAAAATTGGATATCAAATATACATAATTAGATAAAAAAAAGTACAAATAGAATAAAAAAATAATGTAACATGAAATGAGTGGGAGTTTTAATGTTCAAATATTTAATTTGTTCGAAAATGTACCGTTAAAGAAGAAAAACAAATATATATGTACTTAAATTGTTTAAATAAAAATTTTAAATTTTAGAAAATTCTAAAAAAGAAAATTAGAAATAAGTATTATGGTCTTTTTTTTATATAAAACTTTTGTCAGTAATTTAAATAGAATATTTTTTCATACATAGTAATATTTTACGAGTATTTTCTTTTTTTTTGTTAATTTTCTAGTATATCAACTAACTGAATTTCGAAAACTACTACTATTGTCGGTAACTATAGGCCTTCTTAAATAGCTTATTTCCGTTTTACAGTTATTATTTAATTATATGTACTCACAACAAATTGTTATCAAGTTCAATTAAAGGAAAGGAGAATTATATTAAACATTCAGGCCCTAAATAGGACTCAAATCAAATTAGTACCTTCTAATTAGTAGTCAAACATAACATAGCTATACTATGTAGGCCGGTGTTTTGATTAAGGAAACAAATTATAATATGGTAAAAACATATTATAATTTTTTTTTAAACGGAATTTAATATTTTTTTTTAAAATTATAACCTTTATAACTATTTATTTTGATAGATTTTACTGAATATCCTGTGAGTTCTGGACTAAACTAGAATTATTTGACAACTCATTTTACGAATTTATTCTGATGAACTATGATCGAGATATAAAATTGAATTCTTAAACGAAACTAATTTTGAATATACCATTCAAATACCATACCTATACAAATAAGAATATACTGCGTAGCGTACAATATTTTTATGAAACTGTGTTACTCCGATCTTCCGGAATTTGGATCAAAGAACTTGAATTTTAGAAAACAAACATGTTACTGTCCCCATTAAAATCAAATGGTAAAGTAATTACAGACCAACAAAATCAAAAGATCTAGTGATTGAGAACTAGAAAACATAGTTTGTCTTCAAAAAGGAAATAACAAATGTTGTAAAGCCACAGTAAATCTCATAGCTTTTTAACAATAGCTTAAAGGTGAATTTATATCTAGAACATAAAGTAATATTTCAAACCCATCTGAATATACAGGCCTTTTCACAAACGCATAATGCAATACATTAATCTCTTCATGTGCTTATAAATGATTTATACATTTGTTTACAGTTATTAAACAACACTGCAACAATCATATGACATTCATTAGCAAAGCAAAGTCAGTTACGCATTATGAAATTTTATACTGCACAAAAATTTTTCTCTTGTCAGTGTTTTTTTTGTAGAGATAGATTTGTCTAAATTTTGAAAATGACTGATGGTGAAGGACAAGGTATTATCAAAATAATTTGCTCCAATTTTCATACTATGTTTCTGAAAAAGCCTTGATATTCAACATAAGATCATTAAATATTGGAAACTAAAAAATCCAAAATAAAGAGTAATAAGAAGACCTTATAAAAAATATAATTTCCCCAAAGATCTGCAAATTTCCCTTATATAAAGGAATATAAATTCTAGCAAACAAAGAAATAGAAATTAAAACTGAACAGCAATCATCGGAATCAGTTAACTATTTGGAAATTAACCAGCAACCTTTAGAAAAATAATGCAGTTGGAAGACTCAAAACATTCAACGTATCTACAAAAGAATTATAAATTTAAATGTACTATTATTGTAAATTATTACATGAGGTGAATTTGGAATTGTTATGCACATTTTCCGTCGTTAGCACATCGTTAACTACTTTTTTTAATTTGGGAAATTTAACAATTTATTAATTTAAGGTGGATAAAGATACAATAAAAGAATAAAACAAATAATTTAAATTGTTATAAAATGAAAAAAATAAAAAAAAATACCGAATTTTATTCATTAACAATTTTTAGTGTTAATAAAAATTCATCTAAAAAATTTTAATACAAAATTCCACATTCATTTTACTTCTATAAATATTTTAAGGATTTATTAGAAAATAATTTCGATATTGATTAATAATACTAATTTAATGTGAAATATATAAATAAATATGTATTAACAAATATAGAAAGTAAATGATTACAATGCCAGCTAATACATCCTACACTATATCTAAAAATATTTTAATTTCAACTGACGTTTACTCATTATTTTTTTCTTTTAAATACATACAGCAATCATTATGTATGAACCAAATATGGTTTAATTTTAGTATGAATAATGCAATTGATTTAATATTTATAAAATTACATATTATGATTAAATTTGATTATAATATATATCTTTTTAAATACATATATTATAATAATAATAATAAAATTTAAATTTAAAATTTATTTGTCATTATAAACAACAAGCGTGGGTGAATTTTATTCGATTTTGTTAAAAAATATAACTTCAAAATTAAATTTGTATATAGTAAAAATATGACTTATTAAATGTCAAAATCATTTAATTTATTTAGAACTAAAATTATTAATATTATCTTAAAAAAAAAAAAAATTGAGCTATAAACCCCAGAAAAAAAGCTGCTGTAGTTAGTTAAAATTTATTTTTAAAATGTTTACATCATTCACCAACTTTACTGTCATTAATCATGCATCAAAATTGTTAATAAATTTCTTAATTCAGTTTTTTAAAGGTAAGAATTTATTTTTTTTTGTATATATATACCTGAAAACAAATTTAAAATGTCATAAAAAAATTTTAAGGTTAAAATTTAAATTGACATTAAATGTCAAATCAAATTATTCACCTCTCTGAAAAAGAATTATTTGTTTTTCTTTCATTTATATACACAATATATTTCCAGTTCGAATAATCGCAATTTTGTCTAACGAGTTACTATATTTGGTATGGATTTACCATTAGTAATCTAAAAAAAAAAAAAAAAAAAAAAACAAAAAAAAAGAATATGTAATTAGTAAAAAAAAAAAATATTGCTAAAACTGGTATTGTTCACATATGTTATACGTCATAATTGCAAATTTAGAATCAAGTATCGCAAATAAACAAAAAACCACGCCATGATTTTTAAATTCCTTTTTTTTTTATCTTGTTTCTTTTTGTGCAATTTTTTTTTTTTTTTTAATTTTTTATGTTCTGTTCCAAGATTCTTTGGTGAACCCTTTAAGTATTTATAAATTTATTTTTAAATTTTATTAGCAATTCTTTTTTGCCTTTTTGTTTTTTTTTTGTTTTTTAAATAAAATTGGAGCTAATACAGACGATTTTTATGCGAAACGCGTGCTTATTTCAATAAATGAGATCGCTGTCAAAAAATAAAAAGAAACGACAATAAAAATAAAATGTACAGTTAATTTTGTTTTAATAATAAAACGCATTATGGGTTTTATGACAAAATACACTACTCAGCCATTTTAAATTGAAACATTACACAATTCTTGACAACATTTTGCTATATGATAATAAACGGTTCAAACAGGGGAAAAACATGAATGTAACATGACAAGTAGTTTATTTTTATTTTCAAAACAATTCATATTTAATGTATGTATATTCATACATTCAAGAGGCTTGCGCAAGGTAGGGTTGAAAAATAACTTTTCGTATACGTATAAACTTCTATTGTAGAGTAACTGCGTCCTTATATTAAACGGAACAGTTCGATTTTCATTTAATATATAATCCCAATCAATTTTAAGGAATAATCAAAAAAATTCATGTCACAAACACGATTTGAGCCCATGACCTTCGTACTTACTTATAGTCAATTATACTTAAAGTATATATTTTTCGTGACTAAAAACTTCTACGTAGTCTTTGAGATTTTATAAAATTAGATATAATGAAGTCGTTTTACTATAATTTAACTTGTTGAATATAATTAATATTTAGAGGGGGGAAGTGGTGGCGTCTAAATATTTTAATAATAAAATTTTGGATGATAGTTCTATTATCAAAAATAAACCCCTACTGAAATTACATCTCAGCTCTACCAACGAAGGCCTATTCTAGAACGTTCTTATGACAATTTTAACTGGTAAAAGCCAATGTTAGATTAGATTAGATTAAGTAATTTCGAGAAGGGATCTAACCGCTACATCCTGAAGTAGGAAATGAGCTTAATGTGATTACCCGTATTAAAGATATTAAATATCTGAGTCCTTAAGTCCTACCTAATCTAGTGAGCACACTCAGGATATTCTTCAGTGTTACGAATGGGCCTTCGTAATTCATAGAGCAGATGTTTAATAGATTCTTCCTCTATTTCGTATATTCTGCGCAAGTTGTTTTCGGTTAGGCTAATTTTATCAAGCTGCTTCAATACTCGGCAGTTACCTGTCATTGTACCTGCAATTATAATCATCTCTGTCTCTTACTGAAACTTAACAGAGTTTTAGTTTTCTTCAGCAATCGTTTGGACATGCTCATGCCATTTCCATCTAAGAGCGTTTGCCCAGAAATCTTTAGCCATTTGTTCTACCCAAACTTTTGATTGCACCATAGCTCAAATAACCCCACAGAACGTACTTGGCCTTATGAATGACGTATCCAATGCCTTTATTGCTAGAAAATCTGCAACTTCGTTTCTTGATATGTCAGAATACCCTGGTAACCACATTATTTTGTATTTTTTTTGTTTTCGCAAGGGTCTTAAGTATTTCTAAACAGTCTACGCCTACTATCTTTGATGTGATGGTGTATGAATTTATAGCTAGTATGACTGCTTTACTATCTGAGAGGTTGCAGAATTCACTCTTTTTGTAATTTCTTTTTTAATTTTCTCGCACACAAAGCATTCACTTAAGCCTGGAAAACTGTTAAAAAACTATTATTGTTCTCATGTTATATATAAGTCGTATTCATTTTTTTGTTCAATTTTTTTTTTTTTAAGTGATCGGAAAATGTTAGCTGCAGAATCTCGATTTAAATAACCTATAAAAAATATAACCTGCAAACCAATGAATGAGAAATAATTTAACGATTTAGACGAAAAAAATAGGCAAATAGAAAAATTTCCTATATACTTTAGAACATTTTTGTCTTGCGCCAACGGCAACCCAATAATATCACTAAAGCTATACCCAAAAAAATTTGAGTTTATTTAAAATTTTAACTTTTATAAATACCTTTCTATGACTAATGAGCACATACATAATATATATATAATATTTTTTTGAAATGGTGTTCCTAAATTATTGCCCACAACTTTTCAAACGTTTTTGTTAAAAATATCCCATTATATTCAATCAATTGAATATAAATAATATTGATGAGGTTCTTGGAAATTAACAAAATAAGCTCATGAATATTTCAACGAATAAGGAATGAGGTCAAATCTTAAATTAAAGTTTGCAATTTATCAAAAAATATTTAATTGAACTTTATCAAAAACACTTTCTACAAGATGCTCGCTCTGTTGGTTAACAAATTTCCAGATTTTTTGATTTTGTTTTTTCTTCTTATTTCATATTAAAATGTTAAATTTAATTTAATTATAATGACAATGAACAATAATAAAACAACAACAAATTTAATACTACAATTTAGAAACAAAAAAAAAAAAAATAAGTCATCAAAAAGACATCATCATTTATTAGATTCATGATTAGACATTGGTGATAAATGCATATACATACAATTATTATACACACACACACATATATAGTATTTATTTGGGATGATTACAATTAATTCATTTATATATAGGTACTATGTGATGCTGCAAGGAGTAAAGAGTAGCCGTAAAAAATATTTAAATTAAAATAAAAATAGAAAATTTAATTTTAAAGAAAAATTACGTCACTGCTTATAATTGTGTACATTGGATGTAAAACTATACTACGATATGATTATTATATACCAGTGCTTTACAATTATCTTTTTATATGTTTTGATCCAATTTTTAAAAATATTTATATATGCTAGCATAATGTTATAGTTCATATAGGCTCTTTGTACTACGGGTACAATACTTGTTATCACAGTACAGGAAACTATACCACATTAACATAACAATATATAAGTTATTAAATTATAAATTTAGCTTATTGATTTTAATTACTTTTATACAAGAAGAACACATTTGTATGGTAGCTTTGGTAGAAGTAAGAAGTTCAAAATAAAAGATATTGAAATCCAACATTCATTTTTGATTCAACAGCTTATTCTTGCTTTTCTTAGTTATCATATTACAAATAAGCTCAGCACTATACCTCTATGAAATATATATATATATATATATTGTTTTAATTTTGTTTCCTAACACTTCATAAAAAATGTTATAATAAGCTCTAAAAGCTGTATAATGATGTCATTAAAATTCTCAAATCAAGAAAACTTAGAAGGTTGGATACGTATAGCGGATGGAAGTAAATTCGATAATACCTACTGATAATATTACCAACCCGATTATGTCTATAGAATTTCTACTAATGAATAATGCAAAACGTTGTATGACGATACAAACATAAATATTGCAAATAAAATTTTAACTTCTTAGACTGATTGGACCCGTTGTCAGAGCGAACAGTGAAATACAAGTAACATTTTTAATGATTTAATGATTAAAATATGTATTTACAATTTGCAGTATCATACTCAACTAAACACTACTGTCAAGAACAAAAAAAAAAATTACCAAGCGCAAAGTAATAACAACCAAGTGAACAGAGTGACAAAATATGAGAGAGCATGTGTCGATAATGTTAGAATTGATACCCAAAATCTAGATGTAATTAGAGAAGATGTACTGATTATCAGTTTATCTGGGAAAGAATTTTAAAAAAGACCAATTCTTCTTGAGTAGTTACAGCACCATGGAGAAGAAAAATGGAAATAAAATTAATATACTACGCTATTATAAAAGCAAAGTATTCTACTAGATACGCTATATTTATTTGGACAAATTTATTAAATGTTACAAAATATATCTTAAAAAAATATTGTCAGAAACATAATTAGAAGTAGATAGTTATAATTTATAAATTTTGTACATTGCAAAAAAGTGAGGTTGAAAAACGAAAAGATATCAGCGTAAAAATGACTAGATATGAACTAAATAATTTAATTGTTGTCAGATTTACGTTCACTAATAATTATTTTAAATTTTTTTTGCAAATATCGAAAAGCTAGAGTACTTTTGACGAACTAATTTTCTTTCTTCATTTTTTCCTTTCATATATCTCAATCTCTAACAATTATAGGGCTTTTCATAAACACTTCATAAACATATATGTACTGCAAAAACAAAATAATGCAGACAAAAATATTTTTTACACAGTTATTAAAATTTGAATTTTCTACATTTGCAGTATTGTGCTATAAATAAAAACAACTGACTGTCATGCGGTATGCACTATAATTTTGCAGTTTTCCTAACTAAGTTAGAAATGTTTATGAACAAACTTCATTCCCAACATTTTGTTTATGAACAAAATACTTAACAAAATACGGAATATTGCCAATATTGCTTGTTTATGAAAACCACCTATATAATTTACCCGTAGGTACTCTTGCATGCAAGTTAGTTTATATTAATTTAAATACCGATAACTACCCACTTCCTAAATCATTATTCAATTTGTTAGCTACCTATTCCCTTAAAATTGCTAAACTTTCGTTTTTACCACTTTTATTTATAATAAATTGGTTTTATTAATTTTATGATGTTCTTGAAATATATGCTTAGCAATTACCAACCTAAAATTGGTACATAATACCTCTTTTTCTTGCTAATTCGGTTTCCCTCAAATATTCTTGGAATCCCACTATAATTAGTTTTTTGATTACCTTATATATAATTTTGACTTAAAACAATTTTGACATAATATTTTGTATGGGTTAACTTCTTCCATGTTCTTTTTATCTTTTGTTGACCCAAATATGCTGCTCATTTTTTTGGGCTATTACTAATTTCAAATTATGTTTTTTTTTAAGCTTCGCAGTTAATGTTCAATTCGTAGCTGTTTTTTTCAGATAGACTTTTATGAGAGGGACCCTGAAATCATAATCCTTATGAATATCAGCTTTGCGAACAAACCAGGGGAGGGGGCATTAACAATGTTTCGCAATACTTTGTTTTGGAACATTTTGTTTAGCACAACCCCATATTTGATTACCGTATGCTTAAACTGGCTTTAATATCTGATTGTACATCAAAACTTTGTTATACGTCAAAAGCATAAATGTTTGCCCAATTAGCCAATAAAAATGTTTGTATTTCAGATCCAGTTCTAGTTTTTTTTTTTTTGCTTGACGTGTTCTTTTCATCTAAGCTTTGTGTCAAGCGTCGTACCAATATATTTTGTTTAATCTTACTGTAATGTGCGACTCAATTTTTTTATTCGTAAAGTTAACGCGCGTGGTTTTTTTTCATTTAGTTTAATTCTCCATATTTTACACCAAATGGAGATTTTGTTATTGGCTTGTTGCAATTTATTTATAGCTTCATTTTTATTTTTAACGACTTTAGTCGTGTCGTCTGCGTCACGTGAATTCTTTTTCATGCTTTTCTACATCTTTTTTTGTTTGAACAAAATATTCATGTTATTCAGTTCGACACGGTACAGTTTCTGCCTTATAAATAGGTCAATGATTTCTTCACTATACCCATTTTACAATTATTATAACAATTAAATTAATTAATTTAAAATATCTTTTTTTTTTTGAAATTGGGGAGTTTTAAGTAACCGCGACCTCTTAAGATCTATTGTACTTCCCCGTCCATTTCAAAATTGCAGGTCTATGTCCTTTTGTACTTAAAATATCACTTAAAAATCCTATTAACAAATTAAAAAATAGATATGAATCTTTAAAATCAAATTTACCAAAAGCAACAGAATTATGTGAAGGTAATAAAGTTATATGTGGCTCAGAATAACATATAAAATATCGAAGAGCCATGCGAATTATAGTTAGAATTTTTGGATATGAAAATTCTGTGAAAGATATTTTGTGTTCTGTACTGTACTGTAATTATATACAGTGGGACATTTTGCTTTGAAAATGTCTCTTTATTTATTTTTAAATTTTCTGGAAAGATTAGGTATATAGTATTTATTATTTTTTTATCTACTGGGAAATTAGCCCTTACATATATTGCTTCATGATATATATTTTGTATCAATTTAAACAAATAATTAAAAATAAAGGTGTTCTGGAACTAGCTGGTATAATTAATTAAATGTGGTAAATTACTTCTATCATCAATAAACTGGACCTTCTTAAGCTCAAACTACTTAAATGATTGAAAAAATTCAAACTGGTTGAGAAACGCTGAACTATTAATAAAGAAAAAAAAATCATAAATGCTCATGCGTTCATTGTTGACTGTAATTATATTTACATGTGTTTTCGTTATTTAATTTTTTTTTTTCAACTCGAGAGTCAGGTTTATATGTCTGAAGGTTTCACATTTTCATTAATACTTTATTTGATTTTAATATAGTTTTGTTTATTTATAATTTTTTTCGCTAGTGCAAATGAATTTATAAGCGTTAAATTTTCATCAAAATTAAATAAAAAAAAAACAAAACAAATTACAATTGTTCTATGCGTTTTTTTGTTGTTGTTTCAATTTTTGAATTAATTTCAGTCGTTTTAATTTCAAAATAAGTATAGTAAAATAATTAAGTACAAAACGACAATAGAAATTAATCGTATAATTTCGAATGAATGAAATTGCGATAGTAGGTGGTGACTTTTAATGGTAATTAAATTTAAAAAAAAACAAAAAACTATGTATCTATATAAGTGTGTCGAATTCTTAAATGATTTTGAATGTCAGCATTATTTGTTTTTGGTGATTTTCAATTGCAAAATATTTTTTTTTTTTTTTTTTTTTAAATTAGTGTAATATTATGACAATTATTTTTTTTTTCATATCAAGTTACTTCTAAATTCCATTTTTTTTTTTGTTTTTGTACAAAAAAGGCGATTTACAAATAATAACAGAAAAAAAAAACTAAAACAAAAAATAAGGGGAGTTATGGTTGACAAGACCTTCATATGATTTTTAAATAGATTTTTTTTCGTCAGGGTGTTTCCTCAATGTACAGGATTTTTATGCCAATTATTGTGGGTTGTGGAAATTTTGTATTACTAAAATTGGTGATTTAAGAAAAAAAAAAATAAAAGCAATTTATTTCAAAATGCATGATCAATAAAGAAAATTTTCTAATATGTAGTAGAGATAATGAATGTTTGTAGGAAGATGATTGTTAAAATTTTCAATTTCCTTATTTGATATATAGTATTAATTTATTAGAACATTAAATTATAATTTAAGTATGAAATATTGTGTATTATAAAAAACTTAGAAATGTTTTTGTAGAAATAAATAAATTTGCATTTTTTTCGTATCTCACTGATTGGATTACAGAAAATGATTATGATAAAATCTGAATTTACAAAATTTAATATTTAGTTCACCTGCACCAGTAATATTAATTAATAAATAAAAAAGATACGAAAATGCATTGCAGTAGTTACCGCAGTTAATGTACAAAGTAACTATTCTAAATACGCAAAATAAAATTGTTAAAATTATTTTAAGGGAAAAATTTTGCACCAGATTTTTGGTCTTTTTGGTAAGTATTAACAAGATTTCAATCGATAGTTATACAATCATAAACTATATTCGATTGATAAAGTTAACAAATAAAGATAAAAGATCAGGCTGGCAAATATATATTGTAAGAATAAAAGAAAATTGTCCAACAAGAATTATTTATGAGTTTAAACCCAATGATCCGGGAAAAAGAGATAGTTCGAAGATCAGATATAGTAAAAAAGTTTAAGCGGACACAACATTTTTGTATTAACGAAGATAGAGACAAATGAATCAATATAAGATCTCGTTGCACCATTTAACTAAATGTAAAATAGGAAATTAAAAATCTATTCTTGGATTTGGATTCATATGCTCATTCTTGAATCCATATTTTAATTTTTCGATAGATACAATTAAAATCATTTAAAAAATGTTATTCTAAAAAAAACAGACCCAATTTCGATCTTCCATTCACTTCCATCTTTTAATAATTACTCATTGATATTAAAAAAATATAAAAAATACATCAGCTATATAGCTGTATTGTAATGTTCTGCTCTGAGATAAGGATTGAAAACTTTGACAAATCGTTAAGATTGAAAAAAAAAATAAACTAATTTCGTTCCATTTCAGAAAATATTCAAAAATTACTTTAATTAATAATTATTATAGTAATAATAATAAATAATAAATATCACTTTTGAACATTGAATATATTGCATGACATAATTTCATTAAAAATCTTTCACCTTCATTCTTAGATCTTATGTGTATCTTATAGTTACTACCATTAATAAAAGTGACATCATTTTGTGCACCATCGAATCAAAATAAAAAAAATAAAAAAAAATTTATTGTCTTTTGCGAAATATTTAAAGTAATAAAAAAAGTATTATTATGTTGTGACATTTCAGCCTAAATTTAATCTGCTGACGTAATTCATTTTCTTATCAGAATGTACTTTTATTCTTTATTCAATTTTAACTGTTCAGAAGGAAATACAATAGTTTTTTTTTTATGAATCAGCAAATTCAACGATAGCTAATCGAAATAAAAGATTAATTTTATTGTAAAAAAAATGTATATAGATAGTAATTACAGATTTCTATTTTGTATATATACTGTATATATATGGTACGCTCTATTATCAGCGATTAACTAGTTATACTAGGTGTTATAACGAGAAATTTTATTGGATTTAATGACATTTTTTAAATCACAGTAAAAGAAGTGCAAAAAAATTAATGGTACTACCTACAACACTTTTAGTTCTTAATTAATTCAAATTTTTGAATCTTTTGTTCATCGAAAAAATGTTCAATGTGGTAAAAAAAAATATATCGAAATAACATTCTTAAGAGATGTAAATTGTTTTATGATATTGTTTTTCGTTTAAATACTTTCACAGTGGTACCAAAATCTATTCAAATATTTTTATTTATTAAAATTCTAACTCTTGTCATAACAATCTTTAAAAAAAAAAATTTGAACAATGCGGAGCTGGTTTGTATAAGGATAAGAATAGTAAATTTTAAAAATAACATTAAAGTAGGTTAATTTGTGATTTATAGATAATTTTTGAACTTGACCGCTCCTTGAACTTTTATGCAAAATATCACGAGAGAAATTACTGGATTACATTTAACTGGAGCTCATAAGAAAATAGAACAAATGATAGAACACATAACACCTGAAAACAGACTGTCCTACATGAATGAAAATGAACTAAAGCAAAACCAAATCGTCAGATAAGTCTTATTAGAATATTCATTAGATGCCTCCCACAGAAAAATAAAACCTTCTTCTTCTACTTCTACTTTTTTAATTAGGCAACTTCTTCAATTTTGTGATTACAACGTCCAGCATTCATACCATACCATTTTCGGACGTCTTCCTCGCAGACGTTTAATATTGATTTGTTTTCCCAATCATTATTACTTTCGCCAGTCGATTTTTTGACACTCTATTTACGTGGTCTCTCCACTTTCCTCGTATATTTCCACTCCAACAGACAACATAATTTTGAATGTCACATGCGTCCCTGATTTTGTTACTACGTTTCTTATCTCTTAATATGTATCCACATATTTGTCTCAGAGTATCGAATTTTTCTGTTTTGATTTAGATGTGTCCGCGGTTGTCTTATATGGGTCGAATACAGCTTTTGTATACTCGTGTTTTGTTTTTTATTAGCGTATACTTTTTTCTCAATATAACATCTTAAAGATAAACTGAAATGGCTGCGTCTTTTCCTGCTTCCATGGTCTTATTTCTGTTTCCGTGTTGCGCGAGCTGGTAATATATTATACTTGTCCGATAATTTTATTGTTAATGAATATTTAATATCTAATGGGTTATTTTTAAATAGTCATGGATTTGGATTTTGTTGTAACTACCTACTTGTTGTACAATTTGAATCTGAATAATAGTCTCTGCAGACAATCTTTATTCTCTGCGAGTAGTACAGTCTGATCTGCGTAACATTATGATGTTAACGTTCTTATCGTCAATTCGATATCCCCAAGAGGTGTTAACTATGTTTATAATTTTTTTTTATCCACTATTAAGTTAAATAGAGTAAAAATTTTGAAAGAGCATCAGTTCAATTGATTTCACAAATTAATCAATTCAAATTTTACATATATAGAATATATTTTTAGTAATAGATGATTATATGTGTTATCTCAGTCCTTTAAAGCCCTGGGATAACTAATTAACACTTTGGTTTTAAGCTTGATGAAAGAAAATGTGAAGCTTGATGAAAGAAACAACATGTGGCTACACGTAGATGAGCAAATGAAAGGTTGTTGGTGTAAATAATACTATTAGTACTGAAACTTTAACAGAACCTAATATCATGCCGTTCCAGTTCAACTGCTTCCTACATTTTCATACAATAGTTACAAAGCATTTTACAATCATAATTTATTAAAGAAAAACTTTAAAGTTAAATTTTTTCCATCTACTAATTTAAATTTTAACAGTTCAAGTTCAATCAACTCTAATTAAAATAATCCTCATAAAAATTCAATTTCATTATTCCGATAATTTAAAAAAAAAAACACAATATTTAATTAAATTGCTTAGAAAACATTCAAATTATTGTACAATATATTTAAGATTTAAATTAAATAAATTAATTGACACCACCATAAACAAACCAATGTCTGATTAAAAAGAAATATAACCTAAGCCAACCCACCCATAACTACTAAATAACTTCTTTGAAAAATGACTCAAACAAAAATAAAACAAAATAAAAAAAAATTGAAATGATGATTACCATAAATAAAGTTGATTTAACTATATTTTTATATATTTATTAATAATCAAAGAAATTTCTTATTAAAACCATTCATAAATGTAAAATTTAAATAAATTATAATAAAAAAAAAATAAAATATAAAAATATAAAAAATAAAAATCCATATCAGTCTAATATTATAGAAAATGTCTATTCCCAAATTAAAATTCGAATTAAATCGATTAGTAAATAAAATATCAATCGATTTTAGCAATTTAGTATGTATATATATATATATATATATATAATGTGACTTCACTGAAATTGAGAAAATTTTCTATTTTATATTATTAACTACCAGTTTTAATATCTTATTACTATTTACTTTCATTTAATTATATGCAATGGAGGAGCGGATGAAATCTTTTAATAGAAGAAGAACACCTTATTCATAGATTTGAAAAACACGTACAAGTGAGTGTATTAAATATAAAAACAAAAAGAAGTCGGTCGATTAAAAGTTCGATTTTCATTTTATAAATCTAAACACGTTTAATATGAAAATCTCGTTTCTAACTATGAATATATATATATATATATATATATATATTATGTACAAATAGAAAGGAAACATGTTACCGGTGACATTTCCATATTCTGTATAGTTCAATTTTCGTACTAAATAAATCTTATTTTTTTTTAAATTGATTTTGGGTTATTGGATTTCAAATGATGGTCAAATACTTATTTATGAGTACATATATATTATTATATGAAATGAAATGAACACATCAAACACTGAATCAAATCACGATCACGACCAAAATTTTTGATTCGGAATGATATGAATAACTCAAATCAAACTTGAGATATTCTATTTTTAGATCTAACGTCACATTCTCATATACAAGAAAAAAAAAATAAAAAAAAGCTCGTAAATTATTTAAAACAAGGTGATAATTTTTAAATTATGTATGTATGTAGTTTTGTTGTTGTTCAGTTGATAATAAACCTTAAAAATATTTCTCAAAATTTCTCAAAATTTCGCAAAAAAAATTTACTTTCGTTTACTTTTTTTTTTGTTGATGAGAAATTTTTTTTTTATTTGATAAAAAAACAATTATTAAAAGTTATTTTTTTATTTATTTTTGTTTGTTTTTTAATTTCGCAAAGGTTAAATTAGATTACTTATCATAATTTATTTTAAGAAACTTTAAAATTTTGTTTATAAAGGGAGTGATAGGTCTCTTCACGAGGTAAAAATTAAATTTAAGTTAGATTTTGTTCGTTTATAAGTCAGAGAATTTCAAAAACCAAATTACATGTAAAAGTTTGCTACACTTTTCAAACAAGTTAACTACTTCAAAATAATTCAATTATTTGTAAATAACAAGCCTTTGGGCTAGTTTTCTAATTAAAATTCAATTAAAGTTAGTTGAATTATTTTCATGTGACAACTGCCAGATGTATTGAAAATAAAAAATAAGCAAGTTGTTTACATGTTTAAAATTTAAATTTTTGTGTGATTTAAATGCCGATTATTATCAATCCGATCCGATCTGATTCGAACAAATGTCAAATTTGCTCTTATGGCATTTCAATATAATCGGTTATATTAATCAAATTATATCGAATCGGATCGGAAAGGTTGAGCAAATTTCAAATTTTTCGAAAAGCATAACCTAAAAATAGTGAAAAGAACATTAATAACAAAACAAGAATAAAAATGGAGAACACAAATAATATTTGTGAAAATACTAAATTAGGCAAATATTTTGTATAGTTACAATTTTATAAATATAATTTTTTTATTTATCATATATAGAAGAAAAAAAAATTAAGTATATTTATGTTATAAATAATATTTCAAGTGAAAACTTTTTAATATTAATAAATATCTAGTTAGTAGGTTTTAAATATTTATCTTCTAATAATGCCAAAAATGTAAATAAAAGCGCTAAAGAATTTTCAATATTCGAATCGGATCTGAACGATTATAATCACCTATTCGAAATGACATTTCAATTGGATCGAATCGGATCGGATCGAGTTAATTAAAATCGGCAGTTTAAAAACAAAAGATTTTAAAATTAAAATTGAATGATTTAAATAATTTTTTAAATAATTTGAATAATTTAAAATTAAAATTAAAAATGAGCAAGAATAAATAAATTAATAGATATTTTAGTTATGAATACTGCATTTGAAATGGAGTAGTTTAAAAAATTTTCTTGATCATCTTTTGACCATTTTTTTGTAAATAAATCTCACCCTTTTTGCTACGTGTTTTTCTTGTTTAATATTATTTATTTTAAATTCAATATTGTTTTCGTTTTCCATATTTGCAATAATTCAAAAATATGATATTTAATTAAATTCTTAATTTATTCTTTTTTTAATAATTCAATTTTACAATTTTTAAAAAATTCTTAAATTTATTATTTTCGGTTTTTTTTTTTTTCAAATTTCAAATCAGTATTAAAAACTCATTAATTTTATATTTTAAGAGTTTATATTACTAGAATATTTACAATTTTGATTTGTACTTATTTAGACTAACCTGAATTAATTATTTCGAATAAATTTAATTTGTGTGGGACAAAATTGCAAAAAAAAATTTTTGATTAATTATTTTTATACTAATATAAAACCTAATTTAGTTAGCTCAGCTTAATTAAGGTGTATTTACTAAAATTATCTTAATACTAAACCTTAATCTACTGTCGCTTTTATAAGTCCATTTTCAGAATTGTATCAGCTTTATTTTCAGCAAAAAAGGCTGCTTTTTTTATTTATTCTAAAATAGTGTTATTATTTGCTAATAAGTGCAATCTGCTACTATTCACTTCTTCGAATATAATCGCTATATTTTCCGACCTTTTTATGTAAGAAATATTCTTTATAAAATCTTCCTTTCATAAATTCATACTCAGATATAAATTCATTGTTCATATTTCTTAACATTCTACTTATTTACTAAGTTGATAGACCTTGAATATTCTTGGACTTCTGGAGACATGAACTTTTTTCATACCCTCCTATCCGATATTTCATCTCTCCAGTGAAATTTTGATTTTCCTCGTCAATTGTATTTAGATTCAATTCGACATTTGTTTAGTTAAAGCATCCGCACAATCGTACTTTGCAATCTTACGTCACCCTATTCCATACAAGTTTTGTATTTTTAAGAGTTATAAAATTAAGAGAATTTTCATCACACTTTTCATTATTCCATTGTTTTTTAATTGATATTAAAAGAGCGGTAATATTCAGAACAGGCTAATTTATTGGCATACATTTATTTGCTGAGTTAATTTTAACTTCATTAAGTACACACAATTAAATATACGGAAACTAACATGATCACCAGAATTTTGCTCTTTACAAAGTTTTTAACGCCTTATGAAGCAACATATAAACTCAAGCCAAAATAGTTAGACAAAATCAAGGATAACAATCAAAAAATTAAAAGTCATGGAAAGTCAATAGAAAAATAATATGAACGACATCAATACTAAAATCCAGCTTCTAGCACCGACAGATTATAATGGTATGATCTTTCGGATTATTAGAAATATTAAGAAATTACACTAAACTTTAAAATAATTATAAAAAATAACAGCACAATAATTGAAATACATTTATAAGTGCATACATACATACATACAAAGAAATCTGAAAACAAACAAAAATCTAAGCATAAGCATTATAAAAAAAAATAAATATTTAATTGTGGAAAATTAAATAAAATTTAGAAGTGAAATTTTTTCACATAAATTTTCAAATAACCGGATAATTTACGAATTTGCATCGATTAATATCATTAAATTGGCATTTCCGCATTTCTATAATTTTTCATTAAATTCACAATGAATTTTCAATTTTCTTGATTTTCAACTTTTCAATTAAAGATTATTATATTTGGGAAAATTAAATAATTAACTTAAATAACAAATTTATATCGACATAATTGATTCATTCCATATTGTAAATCGATTTCTAAATTAATTTATGATGTTTTCATAACAAAATTATTAAATTGGGTCAAAAGTTCATTATTTATTTTGGGTATTCTCCACACTTGTTAATATTAAATTAATTGGTAAATTACAGATATTAGAAAAACAAAAACAAAAAACAAAAATTGATTTGAAATTATTTCGATAACAATTTAAATAGTAAATAAATAATCGGATTAAATTTATTTACTATAGAAAATTATAAAATATGTCGTGGGAATTTATTGAAGTTTTCATAATTAGATAAAATTGCTTAAATCAATTTATTTCAAATTAATAGGATTAAAATTTAGAATAAATGAAAATAAAAAATAAAAAAATTAAAATAAAATGTACCCTTTAAATAATTTTTTTGCATTGGTATATACTGGAAAAGATTATTCGAATAGAATTTACACGAGACCAAATTTTAAACAAATTTTAACCAAATTTACATCCTTAAGCCTAAAGTTCAATGACACGATATTGTCGTCTTAGATTGTCGACATAGAATGTCACATAACAAGTCCAGTGAATGCGACATTTTCATTTTGATTCAAAAACAATAAGAAAAATAATTATAATTTAATGATTTAGAATTGTCAAAATGAAATGTCGCAGTATAACAACGACAAATTTTGATCAAATTTTTATAGTCGACTTGTTATGTCGTACTTTTTAAACACATTTGTTCAAAATAATAATTGACATATTTTGTCGATGTACAATGTCGTGTCGTTTTCATTTAGGCCTTATACCATACAATGGTTCGAAATCTATGAAGTGAAACTTTAACATGGAGGTTTTAATAGTTCATCTTATGAAATAGAATCAGCAAGAACAAGTAGCAATGTTTGTTCGAGGATAATAAATCAAAAATTAATTTTTTCAAGTAGTTAATAAAGAGTAGTTACACACTGGGTGGCACAGTAGGTAGATCGTCTGCATTTCAATCGAAAAATGCTTTAAGGGTTCTTCGACCTGGTCATCGGAATAAAATAAATGACAAAAAATAATTGTATATTCTGTTTAAGACGGCTTAGTTCCTGACAATAGCAGTAGTTTACCACATTTAATGAATTGATAAGTCGGTTATTTGATAATAATACTGAGTGAAATTATTTGATAATAATTTGAGCATGAACTTGCAGTACCGTACTTCATTAAGCACGAAAAGGTTATTCTACCTAAGTTACTGTCAAGAGCTGAAGGAAACATACACCTTCGTATTGTTGCTTGAATTGAAGAATAGTTTGATGACAATTAATTATATTATTATATCGAAGAATAGGAGAGATTTTAGATTGCCACCGTTAAATATATAAATTTAATACACTAGCACACACAAATACAGTTTCTATATAAGAGAGTACAAATTTTCAATCAACCATAAAAAATGAAAAATGAAACTAAAATTGAAATATTTCAAAAGATATTAATTGAATATACACTTAACATAATTATGTGGAAATAGGTCTAGTTGCTTCTTAAATATGAATTAGCACTTAATTGTGCCTTTTTGATGTCACGAGCTACATTATTTCTGTTATTGGTTATTTAAGGGATCATTCTCACTAAGAGCTGAGTACCAGAGCCACCATGTACGACGAAGAAAATTTAGACCAATTGTGCTTCCCGCAATAATTTCTATATTATTAGGGAAGGTCTCACCTATAAACTTCGGCATCTGACTGAATATTTATTTATTTATTTATTCATTTAATCAACTGGAAAAAGATTACCTTCACACATTATATCCTAATTCTAATAATCAATAATATTTAAACAAATATTATACAAAAATGTTATAAGAAAGAAAGAAAATAAAAAAGTTAAAGTTAGAATAAAAATTTAATACAATCTACGAGAAAAGTTTGATGATTTCTTATTGAAAGATATTTCTACTATATAGTGAAAGTCAGTAAAGAGAAGAACAATTATGGAACAATCTTTGGGAATTAACTATGGGCTCGGAAGAACCATAATTTGTTGTGTGAGAATTTATATAGAGAAACTTACAAGTTGGCCCATAATATATAATTATAAAATAGAAGGGCTCTATCCTAAATGAATAAATAAATTAGTCAGCTAGCCTAAATAACAATTAAGAATAATCATAGGTGTAAATACAATAGTATATGCTCTTAAAAAATTAAAATTGTTAAAAAAATTATGAATAAATGTAGAAAAACATTACTGAGGCTACATTTCGTCTGAATTCAGATTCAAGAGTATATGAATATCAATCAGTTTAAATTTAGCAATAAAACCAGTATAGTTAGTATGAATTTGTCAATTGAATTTACTGAGAAAAAAAACTAATCAAGTTCTTCGGGACAAATTCGATTCTGTATATGTGATTATAGCATAAGATGAACCCCAGGCGAATTATAGGCGAAGGCGAAGTATACTCAAGAATCGAGCGAACAAATAAAATATACATATAGGCTTTTGAATGTGTATAGATTAGAGAATTGTTGTAAATTTCTCTTGATAGATCATAGCAAAAGCTTTGAATATTATAAAAATCAATATGAGGATTAAAAGATAATATTTATTAGCAATAATGACTCCCGATTCCTTAATTTGAAGAACAGAAGTGGCATTTTGTAAAATGATAGTGAAAATGTTTGTTAAACTAAGAGTGACAACAAATTCGTTGTCACCGCCGTACAAAATATTAATTTTTCTCTTCTTCCACAACAATATAACGTTATATATTTGTCATAAAATTATTTGTTTTTATAAAAACTTGATTTCAAGCGTTAGAGTAAATTTATTTTTCTTTATTCACAAATATAAATTATTTGTGTTTTTTTTTTATAATTTTATTATGTTTTGATTGAATTTTAATATACATTTTTAGATGTTGCTAGTTTTAAATATGTTCACCTTACAAAATACCGAAGTTTTGAGTAAAATTTTGAGTTTTGTAAAAATTTATAATTTGACATTTATCAAAATTAAAAAGGAGGTTATTTGAAGTACACCATTCGTAGAATTTAACTAGATCATTTCAGAGCCTTATATGATCGTCTAAAAATTGCAAATAACTTAATGTCATCAGCGAAAGATAAAATCAAATCTTTTATATATAGTCATTACCTATAAACAACATTTTTTATTGTTATAATAAGTTTAAAATCAACTTTTTTGCAATGGAGTAGTACATCAAGAGACTAACAAATAAAATCTAAATTTAAATTTAAACTTCAGATGGAATATTACCCATTTATGTTTTATGACAACCTCTTTTAATTTGACGCATTTGATATTAAATTAAATTGTATACCTCTCTTAATAGGTTACCTTTCATATTGATAGTATTTCTGTATTAAAATTATTTTAATAATAGGTCTATAGAATTTTACTTTATCCAATTTGTCTGGAAAAACATGACAGATAATTAAAAATACAACCATCTGTGAAAATAACTACTCGTAAATCAAACTCTTCTCGAAACTCTTTAGTAATTACTTTACAGTATAATAAGTTATTTTCAATAAAAAAAAGAAAGTATAAATATAACTAAAAATAAAAAGAAAAAAAATTAAAACTTTGATAAACATGTCAAACATGTCATGGTATAATTAAAACAAAAATTAATTACAATTATCTGCATTATAATTTATTTATGTACTAATATTATCAACCAAATTGAATTGTATTTCAAATAAAAAATTTAAAAAAAAATCGTAACCGAAAAACTGTATATCAAATAATTCTAATAGCTTTTACTAATATAATGAGTAGATTAGATAGAACAGACTACGAAAATAATTTTTAATGTTTAGAATTTAAGCAAAAGTTTTAAATAAAAAATCGTAATACAAATAGCAATTCAATCAAGGAAATATTAAAATTTTTACAATGAAAAAGAAATTTTCAATTTCCATAATTCAAAATTTCACTTCTAAATTTCTTTTATTATCGAAAAATTGCATATATTCAGGCTTATACAAATATGGAAAATTCTTTTAAGCAAAAAAACAAAAATAAAGAAAACCACAAGAGTGAAATTATTTTCTTCAATCTCAATAATTTATAGACTTTAGAATTAAAATTATTTAAAATTAGTATACATAAATATTATAATAATTTAAAATAAAAAAAAAAAAATGTCCATAATTTTAATTATAATTTTTTATTGAATAAAATTTGTAACAAGAAAATAGCTTGTTGATGTTAGTTACATATTATTAATTCACCTAATTACAAGGTTGATGAAAATGCGTGAAAATTAATTTGTGGCACATAATTGAAATTCATATTTTAAATGTCTACTAGATACTCATCTATGAGAAATTATATAATTTTTAAGAGAAAAATAGAAATTATTATTTTGTAAATACTTTCATAACAGTGTGGAATTGTTTTTTTTTGGTTAAATCGATGATTAATCATCGGTTGATTGATATACTTAATGATTCTGATAAAATTGATTTTAAGAATTTATAATTCGATTTTCATTCCGTTTGTTTGAATTACAATTTTTGCCCCTGTTATCTAGTGCTCTTGTGTTATTTTATCATCTTCTTTTCATATTTGAAAAATCCATCCACTCTAAAATTTTTACTTTTTTGTTTCCGTCTATTTTTTCATCTTTTTGTTTTGTAATTTTTGTCGGATAAATTTTCTTGTTTTCAGTTTCAATAATTTGTAGCGGGTACTGGAACAAAAAAAATGTATTTTGTTATTTTTGTTATATTTTAGAAATTGAAATTACATGGTCCCGAATTATGAAATCCCAAATAGAGAGTCTCAAAATTGAAAACTTTCAAACTGTAAGAGTATTTAAATTTTATATTTTGCTACAATGCTTAGTGTAATATTGGAGATGGGTTTATTTTAATCAAAACTATTTTAACAGTACTTTCCAAAATGACATCAATATTTTCTACATCTGTTTTGATTTGTTGAAATTTTTTATGTTTTTATTTGAAGGTTAAATAGTACAATCTTAATGTTTTTATTTAAATAAATGATAACTACTTTTTTAAAATGTGCTTATAAGCAGAAGTTGTGTGGGATAAATCATAAATCTGTATTTCTGCTCCCCCTATATTTTATTCTTTTACACTAGATCGTGCCGGTTTTAGCCGTTTCAGCCTTCTTATATTATAATATCTGTCTAATAGTTCAATCGCTTTTGTTATGTTGAGTCAATCGATTTTCGTGTTTCATGGCATAGGCACTAATTACGACACCTACTTTTTTATGTTTAGATCTTTGTGAATATCTTCGTTTGAATCATAGCAATATGCATTCGTGATAGTTCTAAGAAATTTATTTTGGCATTGTTGTATAATTAATAAATTCGATTTTTTTCTACATCTCCATAGTTGGATACCGCAAGTTCATAGGTTTGATTGTACTTTTATATACTTGTCACTGGGAGTATAAGCTGAGTTTAGACTGTCATATTAACCAGTTGAAATGATCAATAAATTTAGTTTAAAACTTTTGTGTGATAAAATATTTTTTGAATTTTGAAATGCTTTTGTTTAATCTTATGTCTATAAAATGACAACCATATTATTAGAAAAGATTATACAATTTCAAAGCTTCATTTCCAAAACTATTTCAAACATAATCATATAGGTTATTAGTCTGGTCGAAAATTATAAGAGGCTAAAATAATATATTATTCTTTTTTGTTAACGAAATATCATTTAGAAGACATTTATTATCATCAAAATTAACACTATTAACATAAACATATGCAAATATGGATTATTTCCTGTTTAATTACCTATATTTTGAGTAAAATTTCATCTTTGTAGTCCAAAAGATATAGAAATAGTATAGTACAAAAAAAAAATAGAATAAATATATTTGCAGTAAAAAATTTTTTTATCATCAAGTACTTTGTATGGTCAATTTTATGGTAGATAAATTTTGTAGTGACAGATTTTGTAATGCAAGATTTTGTGATAGAATATTCAATGATGTGAGATTTTACAAAAAGAAGATTAAATTATTATGTTTGAAATTATTTAAATATAACTTTTATATTATTGTTCAGTTAAAATTTATAATTTTATAATTTTTTTAAGTGCTAAAAATCGAATTGGTTTCTACCTTTATCAACAAAAGTACCTCAACCTATATTTTCATATTCATTCATCATCAAAAAACATGATAACGAGTTAAAGACATTCCAACATTTTCTCACATTTCAAAATGAAGGCTTACAACGACAAAAAGGCTTAAATATTCTCGAAATGCGAGTAAATCAAAATATATTCTGGAACGACCGTATTTTCGATATTTCGAAAAGTGCCGCAAGATGTTTCAGTGTTTTAAGCTTTTAAGCCGGTATTATTGACATATTTTGCACCTAAAGATCTGCTTAATATCTATAAAGCCTACATACGACACAAGATGTAAAATATAATTCACATCTATAGCCGGACGCCTTAAAGGCTGCTCTAAACTTTTTTGACAGAGTACAAAACCACCCCATTCACCTCATAGATGATGTAAATATCTCATCAACACTTGCTCCATTTGGTCATCGTCGTGCACTAACTCTATTTTATAGATATGTTTTGTAGACACTTGCTCGGAAGAATTAAAATACCTACTTCCATCTATCAAGCAATTCTGTCTAGGACCTCGAGAGACTGCGAATGCCCGATACCGTGGAAATACCAAGATGGTTCAAGATTAGTTTTGGAAATTTGTTTATAGTCAGTATAATTACTTCTAAAATATGGAATCTCATTCCACTCCAAGTATTCCCAAAAAGGGTTAGTTTTTATGTGTTTGATTTACATAAATACAAAGTGAACATCAATAACATACTTTTTTCGATTACTCCTTTTCTCTAACTATCTATTCGGTTTTCCAAAAACCGCTGCGAAAGTATAAAGGTTTCTCTGACGTAAGCTTAGTTTAATAATATAAAAATATAATACAGGTAAGGACCCCAATATTTTAACATTTACTCAAATGGTAATACTTATTTGAGTTAAACAAAACTTTAAACAAAAATCCTTGCTCTTGTGTTGTCTTAATATAGACTGAATCCTTTAGTTCTAGATCTAGGTAGATCTACTTCGTTAATTGCTTCATCAATTATTACAATGGAAGCTTAATATTCGATCAATCTATACATCATAAAATAGGTATAGAAATCTTATACTCTTATAGTATCACCGAACAACTATAACAAAACTTTTTATTTCATTATTGTCTTAAATGAGAATCTTACCTAGCTCTAATAAGCGTAACATTTAACAATATTTATTGACAGAAAAATAATGTTTTCTTTTTTTCTTTTGATTTTTTTTTTTTTTTTGTTTTTTTTTGGTTTTTAAATATTTCTAAACATTTACTCGACAATGACTTTTTAAATGAAAACTATCGTAAATTCATAATTAAAATAATCTTAAATAAAATTAAATTGTATTTAAATATTAAAGAATTTCATGTCAAAGAATAATTATAGAGAAAGTTATGTATTCCAGTGCGCACCATGCAGTTTGTGTGTTTTTTTTGTTTGCTGTTTTGTTGTTTTTTACCATCATCATAATATAATATTCAACACAAATACAAATACATTTATGTATCCATAATGATTTTATATATTAAATTCTCGTTAACATGTATAGAAAAATCAAAA
Source organism: Argyra leucocephala (assembly GCA_963942445.1). Taxonomy (NCBI): domain Eukaryota; kingdom Metazoa; phylum Arthropoda; class Insecta; order Diptera; family Dolichopodidae; genus Argyra; species Argyra leucocephala. Next base: position 42,873,335 of record OZ012678.1, read on the forward strand.
GAAAAAATCATAGACTCCCTCTGTTGAGGAACCTTTAAAATATATTTAAAATGCATAATTTTTGTCAGTCCATTTCAATATGAAATTACTCGTATAATAATTCTCTTCAAATATTCGATAGTAAAATGTTACTAGGCAAAATAGTATGTATATCAGTATATATATATATATATATATATATATATATATATTAGCAGGTTTTTCAAGAAACAGAAATTTTAAATTATACCCGAGGGTGCGTATTATACATATTATATAAAATAAAATATGAAGACCACCACCATCACCAATAGCAACTACATATTCGCAAATTAAAAACAAGATGATCGAGTAGATTATAAAATATAGAAATTTATTTGTAAGTTAATAATTTGAAAGCAGTTGGGAGCATTAATTTAATGACAATAATAATTATTTGAGGAGAGAACAGTAAATTAATGGAATATTTTTTCTCGTTTAATACATCCGTACCCGGCTGGTTTTTAATATGACAAAAAGAAAAATAAATAATTTGATTATTATTTAATAACAATAAGTTTTAGGAGTTGTTTCATCACAACACTACTTGAAATCTACGGTAGGTATTTGTAAAGTTAGTCACTACTTATATACAATTCCTGATTTTTGCTTTAATTGATTTTATAACTTATTTATAGATGTTATTAAATACATCTGTGAGTTATAAATATCAACCCAAATCTTAACGTAAAATCATTTTGTTATTACTTATTTTATAAATTGTTTATTTACATTTTTTCAGGTCCTATCAGATGAAAAGTGATAACAAAGGATAATCAATTTTTGAGACTTTAACAAAGCTCAGATTGCTTTGATCAACTAGCTGGGATCCTACGATATTTACAATTGGAATCACTTTCTTTTTTCAAACATTTTGTTTTTGTCAATATCGAAGGATTATAATCAAAACAATCAAAGTTGTGTTATATGCTAAAACGTATAAGACAACTTAGTATAAAATGTTTTAATTTTAAAGCCTATAGCTTACAAATTTCATCAAGGTGTGGCAGCGAGTAAAATACGGCTGTGTTTTATTACCCATATTGTTTTTAGTAGTAATATATAACATAATTACTACTATACAAATGCAGTGAGCGTAAACGAGAGCAACGGTACCCGAACGATACGCGTTTATTTTCACATACGAATAGAGGTTCAAATGATATATCTCAAAAGCTGTATGACACTGAAAGTACGAGCCTGTTAATACATCAGCTAAAACCAAAATCATGCGTACAACTCGCCCATCACAACATCCGATCCTCCATGAAGAAACGCGAATCAAAGAGGTGAGTAAACTCAATTACCTAGGCAGCATTGTATCAGCGCATAAGCAAAGCCCGTACTGCTTCCAGAATACTCTGAATGTTCTCAAAACTATGAAAAGCAAACAACATATCTCTACGTACTAAAATAAGGATTTTTAATTCAAGTGTATAATCTTTTTCTCTTGTACACCTGCCAGTCAACATCACCAGGAAACTCCAAGCAAAATAATGTTTCGAATGGAATCCATAGGATACACGTAGCGTCGGAAGGCCGAAAAAAACATGCAGAACACATTACACAGCCGAAAGCATTACAGAACCTTAGCAGAAGGAAGTACCCAACAAGCAACGTGGTCACGACTGAAGAGGTTAACGGCAGATAGGAGATGATGGAAAGATTTTATTTCTGTCCTATGCCTCACAGATGGGATTACAAGATGATAGCTTAACCATTGTCATTTAATGATGATAGCTCAATCATTGTCAAGTCGTCATTGTCATTGTCAAGAATAGGACAAATGGAAGCAAAAGAAGATATGATAATCGATATAGGATGTGGCAAGTACGGGTTTATACCGCCTGTGAGCGGAACTACATAGAATACCAACTAATCAACTGTTTTGTGAAAAAAGTTAATGATTGAAGCAAAATCAAAATCTGAATAGACCGGAGAGATAAAACAATTAGCCAGTGTATAGCTATTAATTCAACAAATTATAAATTTGTAACTATACACTGAAATTAATAACTATACACTGGTACAGGCTTAACAAATACTTTTTTCAATTTAATGTATATACCGGGTGTCCCAGGGCATGAGTATAAGCTTTTTAAGCGGGGAAGAAGCCGTTATTTTAAAATTTAGAAAAAATTTTGTTAACTAAATCAAGGGTGCTCTATCGATTGGTGGTATTTTCAACTTTCGGAAAGGACCGAAAATCGGTTTTTTTACATCAAAAATCGTCTAAATTGGCAGAAATCGAGATTTTCAAATGGGAAGCGGCATTTTTTAATGCAAATTCGGATTCTACATCAAAAAATAAGAAACTTGTGTAAAGTAAATTTTTTTTTTTTGTTTTTTTTTAAACTTTGTAGGAACCCAAACTGAGATAAAAAATATGATAACATGAAAAGCAAATTAATTTATAAAAATGATTATCATTAACTTTAGTTTACCAAAGGAAAATATTGAGCATTTGTGTTTTATTGTTATTAATGATAATAATAATAACAAAAAAAGACTTTATTTCATTAAAACCAAAAGCTAATATACATTAAATATTCAAGACTTAACTTAAAAATTTATAAAAACAAAAAATATTAAATATAGTAAAGTAAAAATTTAAGACTACTTAGCCTAGTTGATTAAATGAAAAAGTTAGGTTCAATCTGTTATCCAAAGATAAGTGACCAAAGAACCTTTAAAAGAAATAACATATTTAATAAGATGGGGAATTTAAAAATAAGACAAAATACTAAAATATAAAGAAAAAATAATGCTTAGTTATATATACTAAAATATAAATGAAGATGGAAAAATTCAACAGTAAATTTTAAAGAAAAATACTAAGAAATCAAAAAAAAATCTTTTAACATAATTTTTCTTATTTATTGTCGTACAGTCTGAACTTGCATTAAAAAGTACCCTTCCCATTTGAAAATCTCGATTTCGGCCAGCTTCGGCGATTTTTGATCTTAAAAAACCAATTTGCGGTCCTTTCCGGAAGTTGAAAATACCACCAATCGATAGAGCACCCTTGATTTAGTTAACAAACTTTTTTCTAAATTTTAAAATAACGGCTCCTTCCCTTAAAAAGCTGATACGCATGGTCTGGACCACCCGGTATATACTATACGGATAGAAATCTGTAATAGACAAAAGTTTAGTACAGTATTTAAACTGCTTCCCCGATATAAGCAGTTCTTAAAGCTTCTTTTGATGATTTTACATAATTATTTATTTTTTTTTCTTTTGTTATTTTTTTTAATTCAGCCTCAAATATAGATTTCTACAAACTTAACAATATAGACTGCATCTTTAACCAAATAATATTTTAGAGAAGTTTAATTATCGTATGGTACCGATTTCATTTTCTTCTAAACAGATCTCACCTGTTATTATATAGTCTTTATTCCCTTCCTCTTAAAAATTGCATAATAACAACGGGGCATTATAGATTATTAGAACAACGAAAATATTTTATTCTTATATATTTTTTTCTACATTATACCTAAATAAAGCAGAAGTATTAAAGAAAAAGTAAACCACGACAAAAATTTAAATTAAAAAACAAAATCGAAACAAAAATACATAAACAAAGAATTTTTTTATGAACTTCACTACTTATTCTTAATATTATTGATTCATTCATAATTACGAGACTTAAAACTATTAAGAATATTATTATAAGAACGTGTTCAGTTTCACAATTCAGAATAAAAAAAAAAATAAAAAATCGAATTTCAAGAATGCTTAATAAAAAAAAAAAACTGAAAATTGCACGTTCAGCTCAAATTCAATTACTTTGAAATGACTGAAAATCTGTAAATATTTTGAAAAACATAATGAGTGTTACCGCTTTAAGTCGTTGTTTTACTGAGTCATTGTTGAAATTTTTTTATTTGGAAATCACTGTAAGGCTAACCATAAAATGAACTGAAAAAAATGTATGTTGTTAAAAAATGTTTACAAAATTACTATGTTAATAAATTCGAATTATGAATCATGATTATTACAGGATCAGTTGTGTCTGATTAGATCAAATTATTTGTGATTTAATGCAATCATGAGCGTAAAACGTGTTCAATCGGATTGACTTTTTAAAATATGTATGTTTGAATTAACAATACTAATTTTATAGATAAAAAATTTAACTTTAATAGAAATGATAAAAGAACATTTTTTTATCTTATTCAAATAATTTGGTTTTAATTATAAATTTTAGAGTAGAAAATACGATTTATATATACAATTAAGTCCATCCACATGATTACTAAAAAAATCATCGTAAGATTATGTTTCATACTACTTTAAGCTAAACCTGATGTAAACAAAATTTTCGGTAGGGATATTTTTGATACGTATTTTAACAAAAATGTCTATACTGATTATTCTGTAGTAATTTATCAGTACAAAGCAAATCATATAACAAAAATTAAAAGGGTTAAATTTTTTCTAGTGATATACGAGTATATCCTGATTCATTTGAATTTCAATGAAATATTTCAAGAAAAAACTAAACACCATTTATGTACGCACATCCTATCTGTACGTATACATACATACAAACATTAACACGCACATTCAAAATTTACATCAGTTTCAATAGAATGTGAGCTGATGTGCAATCGTGAATCATAAATACCAGTGTGTTTATTTATTTATATTTTGACTCAAAGAGCTATCAGCTCATGCAGATTATATTGAAGATAAATGATTGAATCACATAAATAATCTGTCGAATATATAGTTAAGAATGGTCTTGAAAAGTAACTAAAAAGGATAATGAAAAATAACTTCATTGATAAAGACATACGGAAGTAAATTTCATCTTGTCTTCTAAATTTTTATTGTCTAACGGCCAGTGGAGGGTTTTACTAATCCAACTGACTGATGATAAATATTGCACAAAAATGTAGCAAGCTTACGTCTCTAATAGAATTATGTATTTGATTCAAGCATTAAATCTATGACAGTACAAAAAAAAACAGATACACACCAAGTTAATAATGAGATTGAAAGAATGAAAGCCAATTCAATTTAATATATATGTTGACCATTAATCTATACAATTGGCTCCCACAGTAATACGCGACGTTTTAAAAAATTTCACAAAGTATTAAAGACTTATAAATTACTATGGAATAGGTATATTTCAATATACTTAAATTTATTTTTAATTTATTTTAATTATCAATTAAAAGAAATTTTTGCAACCAATTTTGTTTAGATACCATTGAAGTGATGGTTTAAAAAGATTTTCAAAAAATAATTCACCAAAATTGACCAGAATTGATCACCAGAATTGATCACCAAAATAATTTTTGATCCTTCTTGAAGTTTCTATTCACCTAAAAGCTACTTTTATAATAAATAATGATAGATCGGCTGCTGCATCATAAATTATATCTTAATTCAGTTCATTCAGCTGATTTATTATCATATATTTTTTCCTAAAAGTATCTAAGGGGCTTTCCAATGAGCTTCAAATGCCCATTAAAATTTATTGAACCTTATATTCATCTATAGCTTTAATTTCTTATACACTTGACAAAATTCGTAATTGTATATACCTTATTATTTACCTTATTCCTTTGAAATTTTCTATATATTCAATTTGGCTGTGAGTATTCAATTTTCAATTTTATATCGTATAACTTGACACGTTAGGTGTCACAGTATATAGGTAGAACATCTACCTTGAAACCGAAAGATTCAATTCCCGATGAAAGCAAAATTATTTATTTCTGTCTATTCCAGTACGATGAAAATAAATGAGAAGAGATAGTTGAGAGTTGATAGTTGAGAGTATAATTTGATAAAACCTTAAATAAAATCGAACTACGCTATTTAAGAAGGTCTGATAATAGTAAGTAGTTTTCCATAATTCCAAACTCCATTTTTCCATTAGTAGTTTTCCATAATTCCAATAGTAGCAGTTTTCCCTATTTAATGATTTGATGTACCATAGCACAAATTTAATGATTTGATGTACCAGACAGATAAATAAAAATAAACTAGTTACTCAAACAACATTATCGAATATTATTAGGAATTCCTACTTTATGTAATAAAAATTTCAGTATCGTACTTATGTACAAAAACGTAATTCTATAACCAAGTTAATGTCAAGAATATTAGATAAAAGAAAAAATAGGTAAAAATAGATTGATATTCTATACAAATAGACTATACATTCTATTGATGATAACATGACAATTATCCTAATACCAAATGACCTACAAAAGTAATTATACTGGTTTTTTTTTCTAAAGACAATTACACCGTTCTAAGCTCTACTCTATAAACAAATAAATGATGTAAGCCCATTAATTAAAAATATCAAATACAATAAATAAACAAAATAATATCAATCAAAAAACATGATAGAATCACGATCAACAAAATTTTTTTTTTTAAATTTAAATCATTTCTTCAACAAAGTTCAACGAAAACTGACAACAACAATAACAACAACAAAAAAATCCAACAAACAATTAATAAAGCAAATAAACTCAAAGAGAGCCGGTTTCAAATTAGTTAAATTGAAATTTTTAATTTACAATAACAACAATAATAATAATAATAACAATAATAACAAAACAACAAAAGAAAAAGAACAACCAAAATTTAATCACCCATATTCACTTTCAATTCAACATTCATAACCTAACATATTTATAATGACAGTCACGACAATACACAAAATAACATTTTATCCATTCTTGTGTTGAGTCGAAATGTTCAAATGTCAACAAACGATTTAACTTCGTTTTTTTTTTTTTTTTTTTATTTAACATGATATGAATTTTAATAAAAAAAAAACAAAATAACTTACCGGTCTCTGATTTATTCTTTTTTGGTTTTTTCTATTTGTTGTCTTTTTAAATCAAAATGTCCTTTTATTTTTTATTATACGTATTAAAAGAAATATGTTTTTTATTCAAATACAAAAAAAAACACGCACATATACAAACGCACAAAATGACACTTCCTTTAATCGAAAAGAAAAAAAATATTAATTTACTTATTTTTATTTTTTTTTTTTAACTTCTTTAACACAAGATAAGAATGCAAGATGAAAATACCTTTAAGTATGAATCACCTGCATTTTTTTTTTGTCGTCAAAGGTTATACCCGATTTACTTTTACAAACAAACTACGAAAAAAAAAAAAAAAAAATTAAAAGCAAAACAAGAAAAATAAAGTAAAAAAAAAAAAATATGAAAAATTAAGAATCAAAGTTGACGCACTTGAAGGAGGATTTAAGATTTAAAATTAAATTTAAAATAAAAAAAATCAAGGCTCTAAAATGAAATAATTTTTTCTTGTATTTTTTATTTTTGTTTTAAGCATAAAAAATAAATTTTTAGTAACTAAAAAAAAAAAATACAAATTTATTAATTTGAAATTGCACAAGAATTAAATTATTATATGTATCTGAAATTCACTTTTTTAAATGACAGTTAAATTATTTATTTATTTTTATTTTTTAAATTTTAAAACCGGTTTATATATATTTTTTTTTTCTTTTTAATATTACACAATTTAAAATTTAAAATTAATCACAATTTAAATTTTCTTTATTTTTAATCTAATCACAGGCACTAATTAAAAAAAAATTATAAAATAAAAATTGACCTCTATGAGAAAATTTAAAAATGATTATTTATGACAGTTCTTCAAAAATAAAAAAAAAAAAAACAAAAATTTGCAAATTTTTATTATTTATTTTAATAAAATGTTCATTATTTCATTAAAATTCACTTACATATCACTTTTTATACGTTCTGTTCTTTTTTTTTTTTTTGTTTATTTCGAAAATTTTCGGTAAGAATTTTAAAGTAAAAAAGACCTTGAGTGCAAGAATTTGCAAGAAGTGGAAGGTGAAGCGGCACGAAATATATATATATATTTTTTTTTTATTAATATGACATTTGAATATGAAGTTAAATTTGTTTATTTATTAATTATATTTTGAAAATTATATATATATATATATACATATGATTAATTAGATTACATATATCGATTTATTAAATTCAATTAATTTTAATTTTAAATTCGAATCTTAATCTTAAAAATACAAATAGAAATTGATATTTTTCTATTTTAAAAATTGCAACAATCAAGCAAATTTTTAACGTTTATTTCTATTTATTTTTCTTTTCTTTTTAAATTCAAATATTATCTCTTTCTATAAGAGTAGTGATCTTGAAACGCGATCGCTTTGATCGAGCACCAAATTCTGACTGACTGGTGGTGAGGTGAAACCCTCTACATCAGTTGTTGTGTTGCGTTGTGTTGTATAGAATGAGTCAAAGTTTTTAACTTTTTTATTTTTTTATTTATCTTTTTTTTTTTTGGTTTACTACTTACTTTACGTCTTTTTTTTTTATATATATCATATGTAGATAGATACATATATAAATTGTTGTTTATATTATTTTCTACCCATATTTTTTTATTATAAATAATATAAACTAAAATGAACATTGAATTGAAAACGGTGTAGAAAATGAACGAAACGATAATAAAAATAAAATGTACAAACGAATTAACTTACATATGCGATATAAAAAATACAAACGCATATATATACATAAATACATGAATAATAAAAAAAAATTATAAAAAAATTCACAAAAGGTAGTAAAAAAAAAAAAAAAAAAAAAGTAAGTAAAGCATCAGGCGCAAGTAAGTGAGTAAATAAGTAAAATGAATTTGAAAAAATCAAGTAAACATAACAGACACAACAAAATAATAAAAATCAGTGATAGCCGCATCCATCGCGCCGCCAATAAATGTAACTCATGTCTTGTCTAAGCCAAAAATTATTCTTGTTTTTTATTTATTTTTTTTTTTAATATATTAAAAGAAAAAAAAAGAAAATATGAAAATTTAAATTAAATGATATTAATATAGAGATAAATAAATGAAATCCGATTTATATTTTATGTACACACGAGTTTGTATGAAAAAATAATAATAATAATAATATTATGTTCTTAGTTCAATTCAATTCAGAAACTGTTTTTTATTTTTTTTTGTTCCTTTTTTTTTTATTTTGGGGTATTTTAATCAAACAGCTTAATTGGACATAAAGCACCGCCGCGCGCCAATTTACGACTAATGACAGATTCGATTCAAAATAAGAATTTTGCACAATTAAAACGATACCATGTACTTTAAATAATATTAAAACAATTAATTCGCTTTCACAGTATATATTTTCTATTTTGTGCAAAAAAATCTAGACCGACTCTTTTTTTAATTTTTTTTTTTTTTGTTTTCTGTTGTGCATTTTTCATTCTATTTTGGGAATAAAAAATTAAGTTGACCTGAAAATAGATAATGTTTCGTGTTCTATTCTAAAACTTAAAAAAGAGTTTATTTCATTTTTATTTTTTTGTGCTGAAAATGTTACCCTGAAATCGGGTCGGAATGATTTGTCTTTTTTTTAGAACAAAATAATGAAAAAAAAAAAAACTTTCCATTGGTTTTGTTGGATTTAATAATGAGATCGTAATGTTGCAAATAATTTTTATATTTATTTTTATTAATTATTTATTCTAAATTTATTAATTCATTAACGCACTATACCTATATCTACACTTTTAATAAATTTTCTTATTTTGTAATAAAAGTTTTTTTTTTTTGCAATAAATACAATATAATATGCAGATATGTTACGGGGATTCGATAGATTGGTGATTATTCATTTTCACCAATGACTATGCTAAATCACCCTAAATATTGGTGAATGATGTTAAATTTTTTTATATTAATCAAATTTGTCGATGACTAAATGTGTGTTTGCATGATCTGCACGTTAATCGGATTACCCGTGTACAGTAATGGGGAAAAAAATCAAAATGACTGATAAACAACAAAAAAAAATATTTTCGTTTTTACTTATATACGTACATATGTGTATTTAGAAAACTTTTATCAGTTAAAAAACGAAAAACAGTTTAAATATTTTTCAGTATTATCTTAATTAGATCAATCTTTGTTATTGGCCCAAAATTTTTTTTTAGTAATGAGTGACATACTAATGTTAATCAAATCCAAATTAGTTTTTGACAATAACTTAGGAAGAACTACCTTTTCGTGTTTAACTTAAGTACGGTACTGCAAGTGTCTACCACAATATCTACAATATTTTTTGAGTATTTATTTATTTTACGAGTATTTATAATTATAAAATTACTGGCTTCAACTCACTGTATGTGGAAAACTACTGCTATTGTCACGAACGAAAGTGTTCTTAAATGGAATAGCCCTATTTAATTTAAGTTGTTACCAGATTATAGTATAATTTTTTTTTGGTTTTTATTTTATCCAAATGACAAACAGAACCGGTCGAAAGACCGATAAAGCAATTTTTTTGGTTTTGCTTCATCGGGAATCGAACCTGAGACCTTTCGGTTGAAAGGCTTGAAATCCGTTTTTTTATGACGTCAGAGCGTACAATATGTGCTCGATTTAAATTAACAGAGCACGTAGAGCGCTTAAGTATTAAATGTCAAAAAGTGATTTTTATTAACAAAATGGATGACGCTACTATACGATAGTAAAAAAGTAAACCATTTTAAAATTTAAAATTAATATCAACAGTGATTTTTACAATTTAAGATGGACGAAATTTATAATGGACGAAATTTATAATGGACGACGATATAAGCTGGGATGGTAAATAATTAATATTTAATCAAAAATAAATATGTTTTAGTTTAGACTTTTTTAAAATATATTTTTTGATTATTAAATTTTAGTGTTTAATTGGAATAAGAATTCAACGCTCAGCTTAATAGATTTAATAAAGAAAAAATTTTCTAGAACAATTTTCTAGAAAGGGGTCAAAAACGTAGTCTACAAAAAGGTAGACATTGAAATTGCAAAAGAAATAAGTGGGGCAAGTAAAGACTTAAATATCAAACAATCGATTCAAAATCCTTGTAACCGATGCTTGTTAGCATAATATTGAGATGTCTTTTGGGCAGATTCAGACGTGAGCCATTTGATATACTTATTTTGTCAATTTAATTTAATAAGTATATGACTAACAGATGTTATTATTTTCCACAAAGTGGAAATCAACACCCCAAATATATCAGCAATTGATCTAAATTGGATATGACAACTTGCTTACTTAACACGAATTCAATGTATAAAAAATATACTTCATGCATTCCTGGTGTCCTGTATATCACAACGTAATCATCAATTGCTTTGGAAAATCAATGGCATTTCGGGGGACCACATGATTTTGAGAAATTAAATGTATTTCGTCACAATGAATTTCGAAAACGTCGGTATAAAAAACCTCTGAACAAACCTCTGACCTCTGAACAAATTAAAAACTTTTCTAATTACTGTTACAAAGTGAAACATTTTGTAAATCTTAACTTTTGTAAATTTCCAAATTTGAATTTTGATTATTGACAAATACGAGTCGAATTCGATTATTGATAATCAACAACAACAACAAAATAAAAACGACAGTTTACTCAAGTTGTGTTTTTTATTAAATCTGAGCACTTCGAACTTATCTGTACATGCTCATTTGAGTCAGAGCGCGCTCAGATCTATGCTCTGAACTAAACGTAAACGCATTTAGTTTGAATTTGTTTTTCAAATTGTCGGAATTTTGACAACTGTGTTATTAAACTTGAAAAAAGTAATTGGATTTTCAGTTTAAAGAATTCCGCTCCCTACTTAAAATTAATGAAAATTTAATTTATTTCTTTTGTTAATAGTTATCTTTATATCTAATTTTGTTTACACATCTTTATGATAGTTTTTGTTTATTCTACACCATGTCTTATTTTATTTCGTTATTAAATTTTGTTATCTCATCCTCCTACATATACAAAACATTTGATTAGCTTTATAAAAACTATAACTGTAAGAAGTTAAGTGTATTGAATGATAAATTCTTAAATCGAACATTTTTAAAAAATAAGCCCCCCAACCTGTCATTTCAAATTCGAATATATGTTAAAATTCCGATTAGATTAATGTTCATCTTGAAAGCACATTGAATGATAGTTATATTATATTTAATTAGTAAAAATAAATTTAAAGATTTTTTTTAAGGTGTGGTATACTAAAATTAAAACAAAACAAAATTGGTTTTTTTTTTGTTTTAATCTAAACCTTCAAAATATGACATTTTGTGGTTTCCATGTTGATAAATGCAGTGAGATCACTTTAGTAATTTTTATTATTCTCGTTAACAGTTTTTTTTGTTTTTAATTAATACAAATGTTACCTCAACTCGGCCATGTTAACTTTTTTTAATAATAATATTAGTTAGAAAATCAGTATTGCGCAAATTTTGTTTGTTTTTTATTTCAATGATCTCAGTTCTTTTTTTTTTCTTTTTTTAATCTAATAAAATTCTATATGCATTATAAATTAATTCAAATTGTAATTAAGACATTAAGATATTAATGATTTAATATTTTAATTTTTTTTTTGTTTCTTGTCATAAATAATGAGATAATTTCTACTTGTACAACATTTTATTTTCAACAATTTATTTACGCTCTTAATTGAAATTTAAAAATAATTGATTATAATGTGTATTCATAACACGAATAAGTTTAAATTTACTCTTAGGTAAGTAGGTAGGTAGTAGTGGATGCCGAAAATACGTCGATACACTTAAAACAGTAAGATCCATTTTGATACCACGGAGACTCACCTCGCATAAAAATCTATTCGTTGAGCAATTTTGAGCTTTTTTACAAAGCGGTGGCAGTTTTAGATTTTAGTGCCTTCAAGGTTACCCAAAGAGTCCAGGATGAAGGCTCCTAAATGGTTTTTTCTTTTTTGCGGTAAAGACTAACGCAGGTACAGAGAAGGTGTTGGACAGTTTCATCTTTCTTTCCTCATCTCTATACTTTCTGCAAAATCGTTTGAGGTGAGTTCAAGCTTTCTGGCATGTTTCTGGAAATAAAATAAAAAACCCTACCATAGTTAAACGTTTTCAACAATAGAAGATTTGCTTGATGATGTTGCAGTCGAGTCTACTTGATCATTTGAAATTTGAAGCTTTAATTGCTGCTTTACGAAAAAGTAGATTATAGATAGCTGGAGGTGCACTCAGATTGTAAGTATTTTCAAGATAGTAGCACTCTAGTGAGTTGATCTGCATTGCAGTTACTCGGAATCTCATAGTGTCCTGGCACCCATCGTATACATTGAACCGATCCGCTAAATCATTGAGAGATTTGTGACAGTTCAACACGGTTTTTAAGTTAATGGTTACTGATTCTAGTTCTTTAATTGCAGCTTTACTGTCTGTGAGTATATATAGATAATTCTAACAGTCTGATATTTCCTTTTTGTACAGCACTTTCACCTGAAACATAATGCAATGTTTTGGTTGGTTAAAAGATAAGCTTATATTTAGATTTTCCGAGTATATACTCTTTTGTCAGAACCGTATTATTATTTGAGCTTTCACTGGACGGAATATGGATCTGTTAAAACCGCTCAAAGAAGCATCCTATAAGAATAAGATCTAGGTTTTCTGGAATAAATTTTTTGTATTATGCTTTTATGCCAACTTTTAAAAGCTCATATACACAGTAAAGATCATGGTTCCAAGTTGATTAAACTCAAATACAATTTGTTACAATAAAAATATAAACAAAGCTTTTTACTACCCTGTACTCAACTATACACATCAATGCTAATATTCTAATGACTTTCTAATATTCTGCAAGAACACAGCTCGTCTCACAGATCATTTCCAGAAAATATATGTATAATATACTAGATTGTCTGCCAGAAAGTATTTTACAGTTGATTCCGAAGGTATTTCAGTTGATTAAGCCGGGCTATTCGCCTTTTACAGAATATTTGCGTGTATGCGAGAATCTGAATTAGTTGGGATTGTAAAGTTGGATTAAAAATTAGAGTTATACGCTTTTTGCAGAATATTTATATACATTATGTGTATGCGAGATTCTGAAATAGGAGGGATTTTATAGTTCAATTCAAAATAGGGGCTATACGCTTTTTACAGAATATAATATACAAATCCAGAATATGCCAAATGTCCAAATGTTAAGTGTCTATTTTACTAAATGCCTTTGTGTTGAGTGTCCATTTTGATAAAAGTTGCCCAGTATACCAATATTGATACAATATTGTGAAATTTACAATCAAGACCATTCAATCATGCAATATTGGTTCAATATTGAATAAAAGCATTTACACGCAACCATTGCCACTCAATATTGATTCAATATTGATACAATATTGTACCGTTAAAGCCTGCTTAACACTTTTTGTATTCAACACTTTTTTTTTTTAATATTATGTTTTTCAACATTTTGAATCATTCAAAAGAGGGGTAAATAAATATGGCAAATCCACTTTTGGGTTTGTTATCATTGTCATCTCTCAAACATTTCAGTCAAATTTTCTCGAATGTCAAAGTATACATGATAAAGAATCACAGATTTTCATTTAACCTAATTTTGGATGGAGAGAATTAATTATTAGGAATTGATCGGTTTATTTTAGTTCCTGTTCATTTTAAATATTTCAAATGAATATATTTTCCCAACATTTTTTTTGAACAATTTTGAACTAAAATTGGCAACTCAATTTTTTTTTTACATACATAATTCGCTTAATTAATTTAATGTCTACGAAATCAAAATTTAATTTATTTTTTGAATTTATTAATATCGATTATAGACAGTTTTGAATATTTGAGTAAACGTAGATGTATAAAGTTGTCAAATCACCATCTATATACGTTCGACAATTATACGTTGTTCTGTTGAATATTCGGCTAATTTCTTTTATATATTTACTTCTTGAACATTATATTACCACATCTCATTAATGAATTTTCAATAAATTTAAATCTGAAATTACTCTTGTCAATGAAAGCAAAAACAATCGAATATTTAACAATTAGAGTAACATTTGGAGCAATTCATGTTCAAATATTTAAAACTCTAAACAAAAATTTGTTATTATCAAATTCCAATCTTTTATTATTTATTATTACATAGTATGTATGCGATTAAATAGAAATCTAATTGTTAAACACGACTTGTACATATTTGAAAATTATTAAAAAAAAAAACAAAATTATTAAATAGAAAACAAAATAAAAAAAAATTATGAAAAACAATCAGGTCTAAAACTTTGATCCCCTCAATTCAGTCAAGGCAAATCCAAAAACAGTATCCACAGAACAAAAAACCAAAATTAAATAAAAAGAAGAACAATGAAAATCCATTGTTTTGAGATTCTGATTATTTTGTGGTATCTTGGGAATTTCGTGATATCCAAATCGAAGAGTAAAAAAAAAAAAAAAATAAGAACAAAAAAAAAAAATAGAATCAACATTTGAAATTATATTTTTTATTTTCCTACAATAAATTTGATTATGAGTCCATTACTGTTTAGTGATGATAATGATGACTCAAACCAAAAAAAAAATATAAAAATAAAAAAAAAAATTATCGTTATACGCTTGTGTTAATCGCTATTCGAACATCATTAGTCACAATAATAACGCCTCCACGATCTTTACAAAAATCCTCTTCTTTTATATAAATACCCTAAAAAACGAAAAACAACATCAAAATAAATATTTTTTTTTTGGTTTTTTTTTTATGAAGGCTAGGAGGGGAAAATAATTCCCTCATTTAGGAATTGTATGAAGCTAAATAGGGGAATGATAAAAATAAATATAAAATTAAAGCCATCCTCATGCAATTATCTTCTTATGTGATAACTTATTTACAATTTCAAATCCATTAATTTCTTCAAGTCTATAATTTTCCATTTCTTCAAGTCAACTTCTATTCTTCACAATTTCTTCACAACTTCTAAAACTATTAAAGTAGTGAAAGATAATAATACTAAAAAAATATATTGTGAATAGTTTGGATTTATTTAATGGGGTTTTCCAGTTAAATGATTTTGTATAGTCCCTTTCATAACATTACCAGTGGTGTAAATATTTTCGATATGAACTAGAAAAATTAATTTTCTTTGTTAAGAGTTATTTTTAATTCTATTTAAATAATTTTTCAAATGAAATTTCAAATTGATATTATGACAATGTATGTATACAAAATCAAATCTATATAATTATTATGGTCCGTTGGTGCTCTACATCTTAGGATGAAATTTAACTTCGTTTGCAATCTGTTCACAAAGCTTTCCTTAATGCTTTTAATTCTAATTTTTCAACAACAATTGTCTTTGGCTGCGTTGTCTTCGACAATTTTGATTTTGATGTACCTTTCGGATATACTTTTTTTATATATTCTTTAACCATTTAATTCTCACCGCATCTTCTACTCATCTTATTTTTTTTTCTTTTCTCACCTAAATATATTTTCAGTTTTTATTTGAAAGGAGATAACGGTAAGTTAGGTCCCGGGTTCGATTCCCGATAAAGCGAAAAAAAAAAAAAAATGCTTCATTGGTTTTTCGAGCTGGTCTAGTACCCTTTGTCATTGGGATATAATAAAAAGAAGATAATTGAGAGTTAATCTGGTAACAAATTAAATAAAATGAAACTATTTTATTTAAGAAGGCTTAGTTCCTGACAATAGTAGTAGTTTTCTACATTTAATGAGTAGATAAGCCAGTAACTTGTTAAAATAAATACTCGAATTATTGTAGATATTGAAGTGTAAAATTGCAGTACCGTACTTAATTAAGCACGAAAAGGTGATTCACCTAAGTTACTGTCAAGATCATAAAAAAAAAAAAAAATCTGTTCAGACATGAAAACATTTACAGTTTCAAATCCCAATTTATTATTAAGTATATCTAAATGTAATTTTGTTCTTATTGTCAGTAACCAATGACTATATAACATGTTAACAATGCTTATAACAGTTATAATAATTATAACGATTTTTTTATAAAGTTTTAAAATTTCGTTAAAATATTTTCTATTAATAGATGTCGACTCAGTCCTGAAGAAAACTGTCATATTTTTACAAAAATTTTTACTCTGGATTGGATGTCTTATTTTATATAGTCATTGCAGTAACGTTGGTAAAATAAGCTTTTCGTAAATTAAGTACGGTACTGCAATTTATTATATAAAGTGGGACGAGTAATGAGTTGACGAGTATTTATTAATTTATCTAATTGAATGTGGAAAAATACTATCTATATTATCGGGAAGTAGGGCTTCTTAAATATAGTTCCAAATTTTTTTTTAAATTAATATCAAACGAGAAGAAAAATTCAATTAAAAATCAATGACCTGAGCGTGATTCAAATTCGGAATCTTCTGGTTACTCGTCACATGAAATAACCATCCACAATCACATTGTATTATATATTTATAAGATTATATAATTATCTCAAAATGTGATAAAGTGCACTTTGATTCCGGTTCCCATCTTTGATCAAAAATTTATACCACAATGCATAGGTATTCCAATTATACAGTATTATACTCTGAATGCTATATTATTATGAAATTTATTATAGTAAAGGAAAAAAATTAGATGAACAGAAGATGAGATGACGATGAATGGTTAAAGGATATATAAAAAAGAATATACAAAAGATACACCAATATTAAAATTGTCGACAACTCTATTGTTACCAAATATATGATACATGATACACCCAAATACAAATGTGACATTTAATTAGCAGAAACACGATTTGCAAAACAACAAAAATAAAAAAAATGTTGGGGAAGTGACGTGATCGGTACACATTACATTGGCATTGACAACCGTGTGTAACACACATTGCCTGTATTTTAGCGTCAATGGTAAGCATACGTTTCCTTTAATCAACAACTAATTTTGTGGAGTGGAATTTACTGATTTACGAGTGAGAGAGTTTTGAACATTGTATTTTCTTCTCCAAACCTCTTCGTCAGACACAGGACGACTTTCTTACTACCCCATAGAAAAATACAATAAACTATTTCTTTTGGGTTTGAATTTTTTTTGTGGCATACCTACACATACATGGGTAAATACACATCCATGTAAAAGAAAATTATTCTAGTGAATCAAAATCTAAACGTAAGTGTAGTAAAAACAAAGAACCGAAGCCTAAACACATTCACTGGTTTCTCAACAATGGGTGAAAATGTAAGATAATAATACTCTTTCTCTCTCTGATTATTTCTCTCTTTCTCTCATTCTTCTTTTCTCTCTCTTATTTAATTCTTTCTTTTTCTATACCATTCTCTCTTTCTTTTTCATTCTCAGTCTCTCTCTCTCTCTCTCTCTCTCTCTAGTGCTTACTTTTTATCAATGATATATATCATTAATATAATAGAAATCTGTTTGAAAAGGAAAATACTAAATGGGGTACGAATTATATTAATCTGCTCTCACAATAAATTGAGTCAAGCAAAACTGAAAAGATCTAGTTAATAACGTCAAACTAATTATTTCTTGTTGCAAACAATTCAATTCCAAAAAAAAATTAAAATAAAATAAATTAAATAAAACTACTGATCGTTCATTGAATGGAACCAATCAAATTCATATATGCTGCTTTTCCTAACCACCATCGACATAAATTTAAATCAAATATGTAAGGAATATGGAATGAAAAGCAGATCTGCAGTGTATTTTCTCTAAATAGAATTAGAAGAAAAAGACAAAAAATTAAATGTGACGCAAGAAATCCTAACGTCTTTTCTTTTACTCTTTTCATATATTCTCTTTTTCCTCCTCTTTGCCAACCCCCTCCCCCTCCCACTTTAGTTTTTCAATTAGAATTCTTACTTCAATTTTTTTTTTTCACTTTCATGATTACAGACTGTTTCTTTATTTTTGTTTTTTTGTTTTTCTTCTGCAACGAGGGAATTGAATTTCGTTTGCCAACTTAAGCGTTCAATTGTGCGATTTTGTTTGCACTAAAGTCACAAACAAAAAGAAAAAAAAATAGAAAAAAAGTAATCGCTGGTAAAGAAGGCATGTCATGATACATAATCTTACATTTTGTATGCTCATAACTTAGAATGAACGTGCTGCTGCATGCTTCCCAAACTGGTATGTAATAGTATCTGATGGTTTCACACACTTCGGTAAAAATTGCTGTTGTTTCGTTTTTTTTTTATTTATTTTTCTTGTCTTTAGGGTTCATTGTTAAAACAGGTACTGTAGGTATAATTCTTATTACGTTTGTGTTTTTTTTTTTGTTTTTTGTGAGTTCATGAATTGCAATCAGAGATCATAAATTCTGGTTTAACATGTTGGGGAATATTATCCAAAGAAAAAAGAAAATATAAAATCAACAAAAGGGAATGCACATAAAATATTATAGGGTGAATATGGTGATGCACTTGATAGTTACAATAATAATAATAATAATAATAATAATGATAATAATAGTAATAATAATGGTAAATGAATGCCCCAACGTGAATTGAGTTCTTTTGATAGTTCATTGTGATTGTGTTGCAGTTTGAAATATACTCTATTCTATAATATTCAAGATTAAATACAATTGTGCAAAAAGATTGAACCTAAGTAATTGTCAGAGTTTATTGAATTTTCTGACTATATTTGAAAATTTTGCATTTATGATAATTCAAAGAAAAGAAAAGAAAAATAAAATAAAAAACCCCTTTTAATAGAGAACAAAAACAGTCATCCATGATGATTATGTACAATATCTTAAGATACATTTTAACATTAAAAATAAATAGAATAAACTAGAAACCAGTTTTCTTGAAAAAAAAAAAATAATAATAAAAAAACAATTTTTTTTTTGCCCGAATTAGTGTTTTAGGTAAAAAATGAAATTGAAAGCGATTTATGAGGACACGAGTACGTATACAATATTAAATTTAGCTATTTTGTTGTTTTTATTATTGTTATTGTTCTTTTGAAGAGATTTGTATTTTATGTAAATTATTTTAATGATCTACAAAAATTGTTAAGAATTTTTAAAGTATATTTAAGACTTTTTAATTAACTTAATCAAAATTAAAAAATTTAGAGTGTGAGGAAAAATTTTTACTCTTGCTGTCAAGAACATTATTTTTTAGTTTTAAAAGGGATATTTCCTTTAGGACATCTAATCGTCAATTACTGTAGACTCATTTAAGTTTAGTGACAACTTATATCGTAAATTTATGTAATAACAGATAAACCATTTTTATTATATTGTGAGTTTATTACAAAATGAAATCTATCTTGTCGTATGTTAGCCGTATCTACATGCAGCGCTGCATGCAGAACTCTGCACATGTAATTTTACTTATACCACCGCAAACTCAAAATAGAATAAATATGGTTTATGATTTTGAAAATTTTCGGTTTAAATGATGAGCAACGAAAAGCAGATCGGAAAGCAAACACCCCTAGCATCACCCCTCTTGTTAGATGAGGACAAAATTAGCAATATGAGTGAGCATGACGGTTATAAGGAACATGAGAGATACGGATTTGTGTGAAATGACAACCCAAGACAGGTAGGTTTGGTGGCTAAGCCATTTGAGCAAACGATCAAAGGCGAAGAAACAGAAGAAAATATATTTACGTCTGCTTAGTTCTTAAAGTTGTACAGAAATTTCAAAATCGTATAATTTATTTATTTTAAGCAAATGGTGAAACGATCGAATGAAATAAGTAGATTTAATAATTAAATAAGGTTTAAAAAAACCCCAAATCACTTTCTCCGGTTTATTTAATTTTTTAACTTTTCATTCCTCAAATAAATAAAATAAATACGAAAAAATAAACAAATAAAATAAGTTCGGAATTTTTGTAATCATTTGGGAAAAAGGAGATATCTTCTCTTTATCCTCATTTATCTCAATATTGAATATTTGAAACTTATTCATTTTATAATTTTTTTCTACATATTTCATAACGAAATTTCCGGTTCTAATGATATGAAACGAAAATCAGGTCTTAACGGAAACACTTATCATCCCTATTGCTAGACTACGATCAGGTCAGCGACATAGATGAGGGCAGTTAAAAGGAACGTGATAAACGCGGAAATCGTGCGAAATGAAAACAAAATGGTTTGGTGTATTAGCCCCGACTGATCGAAAATTAAATAAACCTAAAATATTTTTTTTCTCAAACTTTTCTCATTACTTATTTTTTTTTATCTTATTTCATACCGCCAAAAAACAAAAAAAAACATCTTTCAGGGGTTATTTTGTGACTTACGAACTCGTATTATTATTTTCACCATTCTTACATCATTAAAATATTTATTTATAGATAATAATTATTAGTATAAACATATGGTCATATAAAAGTGTAATAAAAACAAAAAATTAATTTAAAATTTTATGTCCATTCGGGGGGCGGGCAGATTAGATTTAAAACAAAAATAATTAATTATAATAAATTTCAATGTTATTCGTCTGGAATTTTACTATTAACCATAAAAACAAATATAAAAAAAAACAAAAAAAAACAATCAAAACTATAAAAACAAAACAAAATCACTTTTATTTTGTTTTGTGAAAACACTTTTATTTTGCAAATATCACAGAGAGAAAAACAAAAACAAATATTCTCAGGCTCAAACCACGAAATCAAAACATAAAACTAGTTTTTATTATAATTTTTTTATTTTTTTATTTTATTTTTATCTAAAAATCTCATAAAAAATTATAATAAAAATTTCCCAATACAATCAAAGTTATTGTACCTACTCATGCACTTGTTAACAAAATAACAAAAATATTTTTTAACACTCATCACATATAATGTGATGTTTTTAAATACACAATGCACCCAATCACCCCATCAAATTGTACAAAATCAAAAAAATCCATTGAAGGCTTTCAATACAAAAAAAAAATTGTTTTTTTAACAAGTCATTTAGAAAAAATAATAAAAGTGACATCTACATGAAAAGTTTGCGTAGTTTCCCCTTCAATTTCTAAAAACAAATTTTTTTCTTTTTAAAACTAAGAACATAGAAATTCAATTAGAGAATAAAAAAAAAAAAATTAACAAAATTTTTGTTGCAATTTAGTTCAATCCCCTTCAATTCCTCTTTTCGATATGCGTGTAGAAAAACTTATATTATGCTTGCATTCTTTATACACACATTCGTATATTTATATACATATATATATATATATATATATACATTTATCGCCTTCAGTGAAATGATCTTGAAAATTCAATAGTAAAAGCATCATATTCAACTGCCCACGAATCGATCAATTTGAAAATGAATTTAAACTGGATGAAAATGTCTTTGCACACATGTACACACTCACACACTGTGGTTCTAAGTCGAGACAAGACATAAAAATAACAAAATCAAAGAAGAAAAATAAAATATAGAATTCAAGCATTGTACAATGATTGTCTCATGTATCATATTTATATTATGTTAAGCTTAATATTTATTCTAATAATCGTCCATGTAATATCCAGTGAATCTAATATATCACTTATATTTATTATATTAAGACACATAATCAGAGAGGGTGTAAAATTTCAATGAATTTAAAATAAAAAAAATGTATATGTAAAGAATTTCAATGTTTGGAAAAATTTCAATATTATTATTAAAATGTCATAAAACTAAAGAAATGATTTTTTTTTTTTTTTTTTTGTTCTATTGATGACATCAACCGTAATAAACAGAAATGTCATTTTAACACCAAACAAAAATAATAATGCATTCGAATTGTGCCACCATCCAGCATCACTTTTAAAATTTATTTTAATTTTTTATTTTTGTTATTGTTAGTTGTATTCTTAGAGTTTCGGTAGCCCCCATTAATTTTTTAAAATGATTAAAATAAAAAAAAAAATAAAAACGAAATGAAAAAAAAAATTGAAAAACAAAACAAGAATTCGTGTGTGGGTCAAAAAATTGAAACGGAAACCACAAATTATTATTAGTGGAATATCTTAATATTCTTTTACTTTAAAGGTCATTTAAATGAATGGACCTTTTAAAGATTTGGTCTTTGTTTGTTTGTTTGTTTTTTTTTTTTTTAAATTTCTAAAAAAAAATGATTTTAATGAAAATCCAAATGAGAAACGATTATTTTAATGTGACCGGCGACAACAACTAATAGTTTTGTTGGCGGCGGCAATTTACGTATGTAATATGTTCATACTCATATACGATAGTTGGATGATCTTAGATTTCAATAATTGATGACACTTTTAAGCTCTTCAAGGAAAATTCAAAATATTTTTGGTACGATTGGTGTGTGATTGTAATAAGTAAATAAATAAAAGTTAAGTAAAGTAAATAAATAATAGTGAAGAAAAATGGTTAAAAGTTTTAGAATAATAAATAACAAGATGTGTAAATAATGTATAAAATAACATTAAACACGATAATATAACATAACATACCATATAGAAAAGATTTCAAATATATGAATCTACTCTTTACATCAACGCTTTCAATTACTATGCTAGTTCTGGAGTTCTACAGGACACGTTTGGGGTCTCTAATCCTTATAATTTCCATTATTGATGTTATTTCGGTCATCAAGAGTAGTAAGGTCATCATTTATGCGGATGATATGAATTTTTTTAAAGAAAAAGAAACATTTAATTAACTCAGACTCAGCCTTACTTCAGTCGGATCTGGATGCATACTTTCATGAGCTGGTCCACAGTTAACAATCGCTCACTGAACATTTGTAAATGTAATGTCATTTATTTCACTCTCAATAACACCTTTGATAACAACATTGTTAAACTTGTAACTCAATTCAAAGATTTGAAGGTAATTTTTGATGATAAACTATCATTTTTTCATCACTTAAATGCTGTTGTAAATAAACCAAATTCAATGTTATTATTCATTAAGAAATGGTCCAAAGAATTTAATGATTCATAAAATCTCTTTACACCTCCCTCATAAAACCCGAGTTTGAATATGATAGTCCAGTCTGCTTTGTTTATTACACTATCCATAGAAATAGAATTGAGGCAGTTTGAAAGAAATGTATATTGTTCGCTCACCGTCACTTTGGTCGAATCTACTAATCTTATACACCCATCGTTCTAAACTCTTGCAATTAAACACCTTAGAAACGAGAAAAGCCATGACTTATATCATTTTCGTTCAAATAGCATTTTTAACCTTACATTCCATAGAACCAATTACTGTAATAATTTAGTCAGAGCCATTAACCAGAATGGTTATCATCAATTAATACAAGCACATTATTGATTTATCCTTGACCGGTTACAAGCTCAGGAATTCATTCTTTTATCCCAATTGCCATAGTTTTTTTCGTTTCTTTTTAACATATTGTTCTAAATATTTATTGGTTTGGTAGCTGTAGTTTTCGTTATTTTCTTTCTTTTTTTAACTATTCTTTTTTGTTTTTTTAAGTATCACATTTTTAATGTTGTGATTTAAAATTATAAAATCAATGTAAAATCCTAAATATAAATTTAAATTTAGAATAAGAACTTATTGCAATGCGTTTGAGTTAAACATAAACATGCGAAGAGAAAGAGACTATATTTTGAGAACTAATAAACTCTATTTGTGGTGACTTGCTCTCTGAGAAAATAGTGATAACTTTTATTCAAGAAATTTACTGTTACCTGTCAAAACGGTATATTGTATTGATCCAGGTTGTTTTTTTTTTATATTGACATCAACATCATTTAATTTATTTATTTATTTATTTCAAAAACAATGTCTAAAGAGAGTTATCTCATTACAGTACTATATAAGTTTACATTTAGGTTTTTAATATAATAATTAAATTTGATATAAAAATATAGTTACGAAGAATATATAGTGAAAAATTAAAATTATAAAACTAAAAAAATACAAAATAAAAATTTAAAAAATGAATGTAACAGACATAATGAAAAATTTGCAAAACATTTAAGGAAATTAAAATTTGTTTAGTGAAAGAATAAAAAAATGAAATTTACATTCGGAGAGATTAATCGATACCTAAATTTCTATAATAATAAAGAGAAAAATAAAAAGAGAGTGATATTAAAAAAAACCAATTCTACTAAGTTTAAAATTAATAATTCAATCACGTGAATTATCAAGTGACAAAAAAATCTTGAATCTTAGGAATATAGGGATAGATGTATATAGTGGTCAAGTATTAATTCGGACTGTAGAAAATAATCACCCATTTTCTCTTAGACCCATCGTCCGTGATTGTATAAAAATATCGTTGAAGCGATAATTTTGTATTCTGTTAGACTCAGGTGCGATGGGAAATGTCAAAACTATCGCATAAGTAATTTCTGTTAGACTTTTCATAAGATGCCACTTTTTATATGCTCAAACATTGTAAACGATAGAGTATCACGCCAAATTTGTGAATAAAAATTTAATAAAAAAAATTTAATTAAATAAATAAACTATATGGATAAAATAGTTAAGTAAGGGTTAATAAATAATTTTTTATTAATTTCTTACGATTTTTATTAAAAATTGTGTTGTAGTTTGGAAAAAAGAGAAAAACAACTCATTTTTACTATTACTGTTTTACTACACTTAATTATGTGTATTATAATTTTTATACCTTATATATATTAATTTTGTTTTTGTCTGAAGCCTTTCGCAATATCAAACAATAAAAATGAAAAAACAGCTCAATATTAATGAAAGAATGAGAATTGAGAGAGTAAATAACTTTTTTTTTAAATGTATTGTCAAAAATCAGCTACTAATCATCTAGGTTACTACTAGTAGATGATATTTGATATTATGGAAGTAGAGGTAGGTTAGAATTAAAATGTTGTGAAATAATAATATTAATGCATTATGATTGATAACTGATTAGTTGTTGGTGTTTTGAGTTGTAATGTGCATACTTTTTTTAACTGCATCCAAACGTTTTTCTATTAGAAACGGCATTATACTAATACCCTTGTAGTGAAATAATTTTATTAATAATTTTTATTTAAAAAATATTTTAAAACTTCAAATTATTATCCAAAAATATTTTAATGTATTTTTTGTTTACATATACCAAATGATATTTTTTAATAGTAAAAAAATGGTACTACCAACATAATAAACATTACGATCACTTCGTTAAATATGCTGACAGTTTTTAACAGAAATGCATATTCAGATAAACCAGGCGTTATGCGACTAATTTTTTCTTCGCGTCAGCGATGAGACTAAGAGAATATAGGCGAATACTCAACAAAATTAATATAAAAATAGGAAAGCTATAAGCAATGTACAAGCAAACAAATCGTTGTCGTCCTGTGAAAACTCCTTTTCTTGCAAAAAAAAAGGTATTATGGATATGAAGGTGTTATGGATATAATTAAAAGGATATAAGAATCACGTTAGTAGTTTTCATTTTTAAAAAATTATGCAGAAATGAACTAAAGAAATACTTAGCATTCAATAAATTCTAAACTAATACAAATGGAACTAAAGGAGTTTTCATGTTATAAACTTTATATAACTACCCATATTTTTATATCATTTTAACATTTTTTTTGCAAAAAAAGGACTTTATTGAGTTTTCACAGGACGAAGACGACGTACAAGTTCAGAATATTTTCATCAAATCTCATGTATACAATAAATAATTACAAATTGAGAAATAGATTGCAAGACAATGTTTAATTAGATACGAGAAATTTAGAAATGATAAATTTTATGACTGCAAGAGAAATTTGAAAGCTACAATTTAAAAATACAAAATAATAGAAAGAATCGAAGTTCACAAAGAGATATAATACTATGTAATGATGATGATCGTACATGTAATATTAATTTCGAAAAATTTATTTAAACTTTTCAAGTTCATACTGACCTAGTTAGTGTATTAGGTAGTTTTAGTAAAATTTCTAATGACGTCATTTGAACTCAAATCAAATTCTCTAATTATGTTACATCCCTGTCAAAGAATAGTAAACTATTTTTTTGTTTTTAACTTTTTTTTATTTTTAATGCGTTTTTTATTTTTTAATTCAATTCAATATGAAATAAAACTTTTATATTCAATATGAAATAAAAATTTGCATTATCACATTGAAAACTATATTACTGTTGTTGTATATATGTGAATGTGACTAAAAATGGTAAAAAAAGAAATATACAAATGTGTATTTTCAATTGAAACCTTGACAGTTATTTGCAGCATGCTGTAGCTGTCATTATACAATTTTGTAAATACTTAATGCTTTTTAGCTGTACTTGAATGAAATTCTGTCAAATTTTCTAAATATGTAATAAAATTTGTAGAATAAAAGCTTGCAAATCTCATAAATTATTATTTAATTTTAATTTAATTTATTTGTTTTTTTTTTTTGTTTCATTCATAAAATCACTAGATATACTTAGTTTTTTGTTTACTTTTTTTAATTTTATTTTAAAATTTGTATTTATTTGTTTTCATTTTCTTATAATTTGTTAAAGTTTTATTTTTTTTATTTTTGTTGTTTTGTAATTGAACAAACATGATATCGATGTCCATTTATGGTAATAGAGTTGCTGTACAAGTTAATTAAAAAAACAATATAATAAAATAAAATAAAAGTTATTGGAGGCTCCATAAACAATTATTTTTCACAGTGCGAAAGTCGAATTGCCAAAAATATCAAATAAAATATAGAATTAAATAAATAAAAATTGAAAAATAAACAAACAAACAAAGAAAACAAAAAAAAATACTTTATATTTCGTGACAATATTTTTAACTCTTTTGTTATTTCAAAATTCCATATGGGGCCTGAATATTATGTAATTTTAAATAACAAAGACAAATCACAATTTAATTTTTATTTTAAACAAAAATTATTATATTTGAATAAAATATTACATAATTTCGAATTATTTATTTCAATATCTATATATTTTTTTTTTGTTATGAATATTGAAAAATGTATATTGTGATATTTATACATAATTATCTCTTAATATCTGTCAACATTGCATTGTGTTAAGTATTTACAGAAGCATATGTCATTTTTAGTTCAAAGAACTTTGAAAAATCCGTAATTGTGAAATATCCACTATCAATTAGTTAACAAATGTTTTGTTTCTCATCGAACTTTTAAATTTTTTACTTGATAGAAAATTATTTGAACGATCAATAATCATTGATGCCAAGAGAAGTTGCCATATAACATTGATCATATCTGGGTCTACAGTACATAAAATAATAATCCCAGAATAAAAATAAATTATAATATTGTTCACAATAGAAAATTTTCAAACTGAAATATTTGTAAATTTTAACCGAGTTCTAACCCGAAGTAAAAATAAATAATAAATCGAATTTGTACTTTTTATTAAAAGTAAAATGACATGGAAATTTTAATGTTTCACACTTAAAAAAAATTTATAATTACATAAATTTATTTTATAAAAATAACATTTTGCAATGAAATTTTGGTCGATTTTTATAACTCACTATTGACATCTTCTAATAAAGTTGTAAAATAAATCAAAATGAAGATAGGAGTTGTATAGGTAGTCTAACACTATAAATACATACTGATCAGTTCTAGTAGTGTTATGATGACTGAAACAACTATAATAAATAAATATATTTGTAAAAAAAAAATAAATTTGTTTAAAAAAAAAAAATTATACCGATGCTTTTTTGTTGAAATCTTGTAAAATCGAATCTTATGATTTGTAACTATCTGTCATCTAGCCACTAACTTATTTTTGGTCTTTTAAATTTTGTTGTGGCATTTGGCAGAAATCAATAAGTCTATACCATATGTCATCACAATAATTGTTATTATCACCATTATCTAGTGTCTTCAATGAGCCACAGAGACGTTTATAACTCTATAAGATTACAGATAATATAATTTAAAACCACGAAATTTGAATTAAAATGTGAATATATAAAACAACAAACAGTAAAATATAAATTAAATCAAAACTTTATTTGCTTATACTTACATATATGTACATATATAATAATTTTTATTTATGGTTTAAACTATAGCCAAAAAAGGCACAATGAGCAGAATATATTCGGCCACTTGTGAATTTATAAAAATTATATAAAATAAATTAGGTATATAAACTGTCTAAAATATTTTACGGAACCTCAAGGGTTTAATTTAAATAATATAACAGTCAATAATTGAATTAATAAAATTGAAAACAAAAAAATGTATAGAAACATGCAAAAATGATATTTTAATCTTAAAAAATGTCACTAATTAAAAACATATAAAATCTTAAATTTATTACTATCATTTTAGTTGTATATTAATAACTAAATTAGACTTTAATATTTTTAAAAACTATCAGGCTGGAATTGAACAAAATACAAGTCGTGGGGTTTGCTTTGATTTGATTTTAAAAAAATGCATTTTTATTGGTATTTTATTTATTGGCTTAATGTATTTGTACAATATGTTTAATTCATATATTTTACTTCTATATTTTAAGAGTTTATATTACTAGAATATTTACACCTTTGAATTGTATTTATTTAGACTAACCTGACTTAATTATTTAAAATAAATTTAATTTGTAAAGGACAAAATGGTAATTAAAAACTTTTAACTAATTATTTTTAATATTATTTTTTGTCAATTTATTAATATTGACAAAAGTATTCTATGAGTGTTCAATCACATATAAAAAAATCAATGTATTACAGTATGTTCTATATCCTCATCTCATCCCATATTGGGGAAGTAATTTTCATAGATATATAAATTCAAAATAAACCTTGAAAAAATCTATTTGGCCAGAAGAGAAGATGTCCTAGCAAGTATATACAAAATATTCACAACATCTTGCTACTTAAGTTGGTGGTCAAGTACATCTGATGGTCAAAGAAAATGTAAATCTCAAACATAGTGAGAACAAATAATGCATCTCATGTGTACGCAACAAAATCAGCTGGAAATATTAAAATAATATTTTCCATCAATGTATACTAGATACTCTTTATAATAGAGTGTACAAGTTATACAGTATAACCCAATTGTATAAAAAAAAATCAAAGGAAAATAAATGTATATTATATATTTCGAAAATTTCGTGCATAATGAATTATTAATTTAACTATGTTATATAGTATCTAGTAAATACATATACTTAATAGTAGGCTTAGTTTATTCACACATCTTATCTTTGTTTTATGAATGTTTAAAATTTATTTTATCTAAAAACCAATTTTTGACCAAATTTTGTAAGTGAATCTTGCTTGAACGGTTATTGTATTGTATTTTTATTATACTAAACTGTTTATATTGAATTATATTATTTTGTATATATATTTTGAATTTTAGTGTATATTATATGCTCTGTACAAGTAATAGGGCTCATTTGAGTATTGTCAAATAAACATATAAATAAACCTGAAACCAAAAGGAAAAAATAGTTTGAGTAAAACAAAAAATGCTAAAATAATAAAGCTTTAATATATGTACATTATGTTATGTGATTAAAAAAAATTAGCAATTATAAACGCATTTTTTAAAAAGTATTGATATAAGAACAGTAACAGGGATTACAAGAGAAATATGCCAAAAAACTAGAAACTTCCTTCAATTAATTTTTGCAGATTCTGAGATCAGGTAAAGTATCCTGAACCTTTTTGCATCAGTTCGAAATATATGCTTCAAAAGCAAAATCCATCTAACAATCAATTCCACCTTTGTTAAAAGTTGGAAATATTTTAAAAATGTAGGCGAACCATTTGAAAAAGTTGATAATTCAGGCAAAACGGACTTTTTTGATGACATGAACTTTAGTGTACCGAATTGATAACCACTGGTGTCAATTAATTATTAATTCAGTTTTTTTTTTTTTATTGGGTGGGATAGTTTTAGTTTAATTTAACTTTTATTATGTGCTTTAATATACAAAACTTAAAACGGTCATAGCTTATAAAAGTTTAAGAAAAACAGCTTTAATAAAACTAGTTAATATTAACATTTTTAAATTTTTAAATTTTATGTTCATTCTATTTGCTTATTAATTTGTGTTTTGTTCATTCATAATGTTTATTGTATGCACATACTATTTTCTTATAATATATTATATTGTAAAAATAAGGTCTAAAAATCAATATTATATCTTGTTATTTTAAATAAAAGCCCCTAACTAACCTAACTTAACCTAATAATTAACTGTATCTAAACTAACTTAAACTAATTGTTAAACCTAGAATGTATACATATTTAATACCTAATACTAATTGAATATGCTTTCTAACCACCAATATACTCTTTTATGTTTTTGTCTCTGTCTGGTATGGACATAATATCAAATTCAAGATTATCTGCGTTACTGTTTCCCAGTTCATATTCCATCGTTTTACATTTGGGATCGTCTACTATAGTGATATAGTATGAACTACGAAGACATGATTTTGTTTTTGGGTAAGACCAACTTCAGGTCCTGTTCCCTTATTAGAATATAGTTTATAATAAAATTTAAATATTTTAATTTTATTTTAACATGTCTATTTCATTATTATTGTTTTTGTGTTCCAAGTTTGATGTCAACTTAAATCATATAACTCATTGTTTATATCCGTATATGGATATTATCATATAATGTGTTCTATTTTGTTGAAAATAATTTATAAAACTCTTATTTTACTTTGTTTTTACCGTTTCGAAAAAGTTTTAAACTATGAGTGTGACATGACATTTAAAAAAAACTGTCAATTAAACAACTGCAACAAAACCGTCAACTGAAACTGAATTTAATTCCTATATTTTAAATTTCTATAATATTACTACTATTTGTTAATCTTTCTAAACTCTTTTTTAAATAACTTTAATTTAAAAATAACTTTTTTCTTTTAACATAAATTATTTTTTATAACTTTATATATCAAATAAATAAATACTAACCAATTTTGATTTCAGCTTAAAGTAATAAAAACAAGTTCCTAAGTAGTTAGAATTAATGCTAAATGTCAAATAAAAATTGCAATAAATTAAATAATTTTATTATAACACATATGTACATGTATATATATATATGTATGATTGTATATATTAAATAAAATTTTGTTATACCACAATTTAATTAAAGTTTAATTTGGTAGAATTATATTAGGCCAATTTAATTAACAATTCAATAAAATCGAATTAAAGTTGATCTTCTGAAAACAAAAAACAAAAAAAAAAAAAAAAAACAAAAAAAAATAACAAAATAGATACAACTTTATTTAGAAACCCACACAAATTAAGATGATTTTCTGAGAACAAATGAAATTTTGTCTATGCGATGACTAAAGTGATGAGATACGATGAAATTTTGTAACATATTCGAAATGGATTATTACCTTTTTTTTTATATAGTTTTTAGGCATCGATTTATTATTTTAAAAGTGGTTTACTAAAATTTTTATGTGTTTATTTTTTTTTTAATATTTTCCCAACTAAATTTAAAAATTGGGAATTTATGAAAATATTTTTTTATTGTTTAGGATTTCGATAATTATTCTTGTCAAATCTTCTAGACAAATTTTAATTTTTCAAACCCAGTATCAAACTATTTTTATTTCACATACACCCTCTAGCTAGATAATTCATTTGAGAATTTCGAAAAATAACCGAGATTGACATCTATGAGTAAGTACTTAAAAAACTGATCGAAGTTTACTCGATAGGGTAAAAGATAGTCAACCATCTCCTTGCTCTCATATCTGATGTGAATATTACATAAACACTCGGTCTACCTGTTCGTTGTTCTATTGTTATAGCATTAACTCTATAGATATTTTCCAGGAATACTAGAGGTTGCAAATGCACATCCCTGGAAATACAGAGACCATACATTTTATAATAGAAATTTCGCGAGAAGGTTCAAGCCGGATTATGAAACTTCGTTCAGTTAAAATGTTTAGAATTTAAAATTGTATTTCATTGCGACAGTTTGGACAGGTAGGACAATTAACAAATAATATATAAAATAGTACTATAAGTTACATTAAGTAAATATAATTATAAGTAGATTTCCCTGTCATAAGTTCGATAAATTAAAAATGACAAGTTCGAAAAAAAAGGAATTTAAAGTAAAAGTGTAAGATTTTTTCTGAGTTTGCAAGTGTTACGTCTCCAATTCTTACATATATATCGGGTGTTCCAGAGTATGAGCATCAGTTTTTTAAAAGGAGGAAAGGATCCGTTATTTTCAAATTAAAAAAAAAAATTCTTAACTAAATTGAGGATGTTATACCGATTGGAGGCACTTTTACCTTCCGGGAAGTTTTTTAAGCTCAAATTTCGCCGAAATCAAGGTTATCAATTTTCAAAATTTATTTTTCATGTTATCATATTTATTATCTCACTTTTAGGGTCCTACAAACTTAAAACAAAAAAAAAAAAACAACAGTACTATCAAGTAACTCTTCCCATTTGAAAATCTCGATTTCGGCGAATTTTGAGCTTAAAAACGCTTTTTCGGTCCTCCTTGGAAGTTGAAAGTATCACCAATCGATACAGCACCCTCGATTTCGTTAATAATTTTTGTTTAAATTTTAAAAAATAACAGCTTCTTCCTCTCTTAAAAAACTGATGCTCATACTCTGGAACACCCGATATATATGTATGAATTGCAGACGTAACACTTGCAAACTCAGAATAAACCTTACACTTTAACTTTAAATTCCTTTTTTTTCGAACTTATGTCATTTTTAATTTATCGAACTTATGACAGGGAGTCACTTATAATTCGAACTTATGTCATTTTTAATTTATCGAACTTATGACAGGGAGCCCTCCTACTTATAATTATTTTTACTTAATATAAATTAAAGTACTGTTAGGGTTATTTGTTAATTGTCCCACCTGTCCAAACTGTCGCAATAAACTAAAATTTTAAATTCTAAACATTTTAACTGAACGAACTTTCATAATCCGGCTTGAACCTTCTCGAAATTTCTATTATGAAATTTATGGTTTTAATTCCTTTATGGTATTTAAATTCCTTTTTTTTCGAACTTATGTCATTTTTAATTTATCGAACTTTATGGAACACCCGGTATATTATATGTATTTATTAATAGTTTTATTAAGATTTATTGGATAAATTTCTGGAAAAAGTGGTGGCCTGTTTTCACGAAGGAAATAAATGACAATTCTATTTTTTTTTTCATTTTGATTTTATTATTTTCTTGGTTGGTAGTTTTATTATCTTTTAACTTGGCGTTATTTCCGATCATCGAAAAAGCTGCTAATTTTCGTTTATCGAAAAATTTTGACTAATAACATAAGTATACATTAACTAACAGTGTACACTTAAAATTACCTTAGAGAAAAATAACTGCATAAATTATCAATTTCGATATCTGCCATAAGATTTTAAAGAAAAATTGAACGAAAAAATATTTAATGTGGAAACATAAACATTTTGTTGTCTTAAAACATAAAAAAAATTATTGATGAAACTGCACTCTAACAAAGTTATAAAATCATTTCTTCATGCCAGTTTTAATATACTATGTGTATTTACGCGTTGCAAATTATACCCCGTAGTTTGATGTTATAAGCTTAAATCGATAGCTACCATAATATTTCAATGATTAATATTTATAAAACCAGTAGCTTCATGTTTAGATAACCCATTAAGAAAAGTTATTAGGTAAAGTGTTCCATTATTTGAAATCAAGATAATACTTGTATATTATCACATCACTAAAATAAATTTGTTAATCATTAAATAATAAGAACTGCAAAGGCTTTAATCAGAAAATGATTTTTTTTTTAAATAAAAAAATATATATGGAAATAGGATAAACAACAACAATAGACAATATGTCATGTTATTTTTTTTTTCATATTGTTTTGTTTTTGCAAAATTTGAATAGATTTTACTTTTTAGGTTATGTAGGTGTTAAATTATTTGTCATATTCTCTTTGATTTTATTTATTTAATAAAATAAAAATAATACTATTGTATTTTCTACTAATGAAAATTAATTTTGAAAATTTGATTTTTTTTTTTTTTTGTTTTATTTTTTGCAAATAACAAATTTGTTTAGAGACTATGGCAAATAAATTGCAAAGTAAACAAAATTAATTTGAAAAATAAAAATATTTTTTTTAAGCATTTTGTTGTTATGCAACATGCTAAAATTTTTGATTATTTGAGATTTTGAAAAAAATTAAATATTAAGTAACTATTAATTTAAAAATAATTTTTTGTCAAGCTTCAATACAAAGCTGATTTGAATGTCATTTAAATAGTATACAAAAGTATTGTATAAAAACTACAAGCATATTCTATAGCAGCACTCGAAACCTAGAGCAGCCTTTTTATTTGAAATTAAAATTTTTTCAATTAAATCTGAATATAATGAATATAACATTTTTTTTGACTCGTTGGAACCAACATTTTTTATATTAATTTTTAATATTATTTTTATATCTTACCCAATAGTCGCGACTTTAAGGTTCTTAAAAATCAAGTAAATAATTTTCTTATTAACTCTTCTTAGCAATCTGAACATAGAAATTCAAAATAACGGTTTTACAATAAGTTTTTACTGATTTTTATAATTTACAGATATTGTTTCTACTTTCTAGCATGTTGATCAATCTTTAATATTTTTCTTTAAAATTAATAAAAATAAAACAAAATAGTTCATATTTTTCCTTTCGTAAACTAAAATTAATAATAATAATAAAATTTGTTTAAACTTTGATTACAAAGTTTAACCTAAAAAAAGAAATATAAAACCTATTTCCGGTCATTCCCGGAAGTTGAAAATATTACCAATTTATTCTTTTAAAACTATACTTTTATGAGGCAGATTTTCTCTGTATTTTTTGTATATAAAACACAACTAATCTGAGGTGAAATTCTAGTTTTTCGATTTTGCTTTGAATTGATGTGCGAAATTTTGCACCATGCACCATGCACCATGCACCATGCACCATGCACCATGCACCATCACCATCACCATGCACCATGCACCATGCAACATGCATCATGAACTACGCACAATTACAGCAAACACTATACGCCACACATCATATATAACACACCATACCTAATACAAGAACAAGAGAGGAATCAAATGCCCACCCCTAGACAGTGCAAATTTCCTAGGTGGCTCAAAACTGGTAATGGAAATTCTGTTATAGTTAACTTTCTCGAATGCGAAAACATATTCCAAAAAAAATGTGTTTCCTAATGCATAAGTATACCTATATACAATCTGCAAAAGTTCAAAAGTATAATATTAACAAATTTATTCAAAATGCCTCTATACTGATTAAAGGACAATGTTCTTTCCCCAATCCTCAATTAGTCCAAGCTGTGCATTCGTGTATAAAAATATCGTTTAAAACCAAACGTTTGGCTTAATTAAAAAAAAAATATCATACACGAAATCACATGAAAATGTTTTTATTAACCACAAATTTTTTCAGAAAAAACCAAAAAATTTAACAAATATACGAGTATAACTCCAAATTTTTAACATAAATATATGACCTTTTATTTATAATTATAATGTATACATTTTTGTGAAGACTGAATTTTTTTTTCTTTATTTTTCAACTATTACTTAAAAACTAACTCAGAACATGTTTTATATTAAATTATTTAAATAAAAAAGATTTTAACAAATTTCTAATATAATAACTAACATATTTAAAAATAAAGACCTAGCAAAAAGCTGTCCGGTCAATAAATTAACGTCTGCAATAAAATAAAAAGTGTGATCTTTTGAGCCCTATCAGAATGTAAAAAAAAATTATATTTGATATACACTCAGTTTGAAACGGTGATTGTACTGTGAATTTGTATGTTAATGCAGATATTTTATTTTAATTACCAAACCAGAAAACCAAACCAAAATTTTGTAATACTATTTTCCTTCTATACAATTACTTATAGGTTAATATCAGACTTTTCATCATTATAGTGGCTGGTTATCAAATCATAAAATTGTATCATCGCAAAGAAATACATAATTTTTATCTACAAATGTACCTTTCAACATAATAACTAAATTGTAACACAATATTGAGTACTTCTAAGACTTTCCAATTATAGTACATTACTTTTATTTAATAGACCCCCGCATTTTTATTTTTATTTATTTGTTTTTCGAAAATTCAAGTAGGTAACAATAAAGAAAACAATTCTTAATTTACAATGTTGGGCCTGTTATAATTTTTCTAAACTTTAATATTCAACACTCGTTGCCCTTTAAAATTAAAATAAATTGCTTGTACGTTAGTTGGTACGCTCCATAAAAGAGTTAAATACAAAATCATAATTTTAAAAAAAAATGTATTATTTTAATTTATTAACAAGAAATTTCAAAAAACATTCTAAAATAAGTAAGTATGTACTTTTAATCTAAAAAATTCAAATTTAAAATTAGATGAGAATAAAACGGCATTTTAACAGTTTCATAAAATATAAGAGTAACCGAATTTTGCGTAGGATTTCAGGTAAGAAAAAAAAAATTTAAATCTCAGACAAGAAGACCAAAGCTATTGTTTTGCACGTATGATTTATTCAGTTTCTTTATTTTTATAATATTTCTAAAATCAGTGTAATCCTCTTTAAAAAAAAGAAAAAATAACCGATTTGATGATGACATAGTGGAGGATGACGAACTCAATACCATATTACGATTTTATGGTCATACGCAAATTTTTTATTAAATTGGAAAAAATAATTAAAGTTTTTTTTTTTTGTTTTGTATTTCAATTTATTTTGGATCCCAAAAAGAACATTCTTATATGGATTAAATTTAACCTACACAGATTTTTTTTTTTGTACCGAGATATAAAATTGATATGAAATTTAAATTTAGGTATTATGAAATTGGATTGGATATTTTTGAAATAATTATATATTTTCAAAACAGTTAATAAGTCTATAAATTATGCTCAATACCATTTGTATGTATAACTAGCGACTCGGTAAGAGCGCAAAAAAATCCAGCTTAGGAGTAAGTAAATGCTGGGAGAGATTAATACGCTTGACAGACTATACTTTATTATGAAGTTCAACTTAATTATGAAGTAAAGTTTAATGAAGTGATGACAGATTAGTTACTTAATTATTACTTTTTTATATTATTTTATAAACAATAAAATTGGAAAATAAAAAAGTTATTTTGAATTTTAGCTTGTTAAATTACTTAAGATTACTTCAACGATATAAAAAAAATACAATTAAACTTAAGAGAAAACAGATTTATCATTTATTAAGAATTATTTTGTCTATACTCTATACTATACGTTTGATTGGTTGGTTTAATATGTGGTCATTGAAATCAACTTTCTAAACACTTAGACCTCTCTGATGAATAATTAGGCCCTGTTAAGATTATTTTCTATCAGAATCATAAAAATAATGTAAAAAGTTTTTTTTATGATAGAACATTATCCTTTTGAAAATTAAATGTTACTCGGATGGTCTTTAGCCATTTTATTATGTATATTATATTATTATGAAAGCTTACTTTCATTTATTTTCACTTATTTTTAAGTATTTTTTTTTTCAAAAATAACACTATCACCTTAACCACTTGACCAAAATAAAATAGGAAAGTGATAATTCGAATTATATGTTGTGTTCAGTAAACTGTTCTAGGACGTTCTAAGACGTTCTAGAGTAAACAAGAACACATTTTTGTGTTTATTAGTTTCCGTTACTTGTTCTTTTTTGTCCGAAAGTGTTCTGTTCTGTGTTCATTAGATTGTGCTAAATTGATCTTTTTTGTTCTGAATTTTTTTGAGAACAGTTTTGGACAACTTTTTTTGTTGTTGTTTTTTCTCTAAATTTTGACAGTTAAACAAAGAAATTTGAGAGTAAACAAAAGTTAGAACAAAAAAGTTCAAAAAAGATTAAAAAAGGTGTTTAGCTGAACACAACTATAATTCAAAACAAAATATTAAAATGTTAATTCGAATTGTTATTTTCAAATATTTAGATTTTCAATAAAAATTTAGTTTTAAAATTCCCAACATATGGCTTTTTTCTTAATTTAATGGTAAATGAAGTAGATTTTATTTCATTAATGAACTTCATTATGAAGTAGATTTTCTTCATAATCAAGTATTTTAGTCTATTGAAGTATAGTCTGTCAAGGGTATAAATTTGTCTCATCTATTATATAATACAGAGTGCGAAAAACACTAAGCAAAATAACACCACTAACTAACTAATTTGTGAAAAAATTCAATGATTGAAGCGCATGACTCAAAATCGAAATAAATTCGACTTCTGGCAAAGTCATTTTATGATGAATGACTAACAACAACAACAAAAAAATGTTAAAATAACAGATTTCAAAAAAAAATATGAACTAAAATTATTTATTATTGTTTTGGACTTAACTATCGATAGTTAACTTAAAATTTAAATTTTAAGTTAAATACGAACTTATTCTTATTATGATTTAAAAATCTCATCTCAATTTTAAAGTTTATTTAGACTTAAGTATAATTGCAACCAAAATCTATGATTAATTCTCAAACGAAATATTACAAAATTTAAAAAAATTTAAGATTAAATCTTAAACAAAATCTGATGACTACCCCTAATAAACATCAATGCTTTCATCAATACTTGTCAATAATATTATCAATATATTGATGATGAATGAGTTGATGGTAGTTCTATTCTCAACAAATTTCCATCAAATGTTCTCATCAACCTAGAGTCAAAATTAGGTGAGTTAAAAAAATTACTTCCTTTTTGGGAATGTACAGATAATGTTATAATTATTATAATCTTAATTTATTCTAAATTAATTCTAAAAAGAACAACTTTTATATTAATTTTAATAATTATGGCAATTATTGTAATAAAACAATTGATACCTTAAAATGTGCACAAAAATGATTTGTTATTACACAACATTTACTTTCAAAATTCAATTTGAAATGAAGTCAAAAACAATTGTCCAGAAATTATATTTTCAATGTCATTGCCCATGTTTATACGAGACAGAAATCTGCCGCAGAAATCTACCTTCATGTGCATACGTAAGAAAAACTAGTAGATTTCTGCCATTGTTGCTGTCAGATTATTGAAATATCAAGATGGCCGGAATTGAAATTATTCGCAAAGAAATAAATAAATAATTTTTTATTATTATTCTAGTGTCAATCCAACATTATTATTATTTGTGAATTTATATTTTTTTATTTCATCAATATTCGATCCGAAAATTACGTCGTAGGCAATAATTTCCTTGTTTTTTTCTGAATAAAAAATAATAAAAATATTTTGACACTGACATATTCCCAGAAAAAGAATTTAAACGTCAAAAATCTACCAGAAATTTAAAATTTTGGTAGATTTGCATACCCCTTACCGAAATAACCCTTCACCTATAAATTTTGGTAGATTTCTACCACTTTTCTACCCGTATAAACATGCATTAAACAAACATGTAAACTACTTCTCAATTTCTCACAGTATTTTATAACGGTCAAAAAATCTAATGAAAATATAACTAATCTCTACTTTTCTCATTAAATTAAAATTGATAACAAATCAATACTATATGATGGGGTACCGTTCCTATCCTAAACATTTTTTGTATAATTGAAAGCTTTATTCTTATGAATTTTATAAAATTCGATTTGCAAATATAATCAATAATAATCAGTATGCCCGCCCGCCCATATGTACAAAATTTTTAATCTTACATATATAGAGTTGTTGTAATTTTTATGAGGTCACACAACTTAAAAAATCTATTAGAGTAAATCAGACCAGACATCTTAATATTATAATTGTAATTTAATGGATGGAACTTACATTATAGTAAAAAAATCAAAAAATCAAAATTTTGCAAAATTTAAATTGAAAATTTATTAAAGCCGTAGCCGACTGTCATTTGTTATTTTTTTTTTTTTTGTTTTACATTTTTACAACATTGTGCAAATGTTTTTCTGTTGGTGATTAAGATCCAGAAATGGCGTTAATAAAAATGTCACTTTTTTTTTGTTCTTTTACAAAAATTACTATTATTAAAAATCACTTTGAGCCATTTATTATGCAAATTATATTAAACAAAATTTAAATTGAATAAAATAAATTAAAAAAAAAAAATTAATTTTGTTAATTTTAAAAACTTGTTTACTTTTTTTTTGTTCTTTTTGCTTTATTTTTTTGTTTGTAATTTTAAGTTAAATTAACGAGTGTTAAATTGAGTTTAATTGAAAGTTTTATGGTTATGAATTTTGTGGTGTGTAAATTTAATTCGAATGTGATATACATATTAGTTAATTAAGTTATACACTCCGTTACATCTGATTAAGTTCAAATTAAATTAAAAAAAAAAAAAAATAAAAATATTTTTTATATACTCATTTTCTCTATGTGTATGTATATCCATTTTTTTTTTATATAAAATTATATTTTCTCGGACAGAACTTTATTTAGAAAATTTAGTTAGAAGAAATGAAAAATAAATTTTTTAATTTAGTTTTAACTGTTAATAAATTTATTCAACAAGTAAATAGGTTTGATGTTTTACAAATTATTTTTTATTTAATTAAATTTACAGAAGAAGCCTGGTCTTATAAATTTGTACAAATTATTGAAAAATTAATTAAATCTATTAATATAAACAATTAATTCAAATACTACAAAAATCTAAAATTTATATAAACATAAATATAGAGAAGAAAAAAAATATTAGTTTGTTAGAATAAAAAAATTTGCTAAACATTGAGATGACATTTAAAATTTCAAAATTAAAAAAAAAAATCTAATTTTGAAATAAAAAGTGTGCAAAAAACGGTTTTCCTATAAACAATTTTCAACATTTATAAAATATCAATAATTTGAATTAAAAACACTAACTAAAAGGTTCTAATGTTGTAAAACAAAAATTTCATAATGGGAGCGAGATTTGTTTAATCTTTGTAACGCAGAAAAAAATTAAACTTTCAGATAATTTCACAGAATTTCTAAAAATTTTATTAAATTTCTTGTACCCGAACAAACCAGATGATTATTTAGGAATAATTTTTTTTTTTTGAGTTAGCGAAACAAACTAAACAGCTGTAATTATATTCTTAAAATCCAAGCAAAGCGGACGGATTACTGACGATTATGAACACAATCGCGTGTTTTATAACTTCACCGAACTTACCGCAGTTCTTTGTTTATAAACACAAAAGCAGCAATTCTAAGCATGTTCTGTTTTAATTAACTAACCTTACCTACCATTGACATTGTCTGAACATTGGTTCAGATTTAACGCAAAACGTTTAGTTCGGATGTCTAAAATGAAAAAACCTCAGTGGTGTTCATATTTGATCAAAGATATCATACAAAACATGCTATCTTCGGAAAAAAACTATTTTCTCTCATCATAGAAGCTTTCAAGCATCATAATGATTTTCAAGCCAGATAAAAACTCAACAAAACTAGACTTATTATGCTTCTACCAACACTATAGATAAACTGTTTGAAATAGTCTTAATACATCAACTAATGCTTAAAATCAAAAATAGCGATGTAATTCCACTACATCAATTTGGATTTCAAACCAAACACAGTGCAATTGAGCAGGTGCACAGAATAACTGCACAAATCAGAATAGTCTTCGAAGAGAATAAATTTTGCTTAGCCGTCTTCTGGCGCGCAGGCTTTTGATAAAGTCTGGCAAGATAGTATACAAACTTTAAGATTCAAACCGTTTGAATTTCATAAAACTATTAAAACGTACTTAACTGGTAGACGATTTAAAATAAAATATAATGATTTTTTAACTGAAGAAAATGTTATTAAAGGTGGTCTACCGCGTGCTTGGTAGTGTGCTTGCACCGCTTTTATTTTTAATCTATTCCGCTGATCTACATGATAGTAGGAAAATCCACATTTGCATATGTGGATCCACACTTTCAGATGCTTCAATACGAAAAAAGTCAATCACATTTGCATATTATTTCAACTATCTTGAGCTCACATATAAATGCTTATGTTGCTTCCAAAAATTTCCAGGACTATATTGAACTTATTGAAAATTGGCTTAATAAATGGAAAATAAATATAACTGAAAATAAAAGTGTTCATTCTCCTTCATTCTAAATAAAAACACATGTCTTCCAGTAAAAATAAATGGAATAACCAAACCATAGGCAAAAGAAGTAAAATATCTCGGAATCCATCTAT
Source organism: Argyra leucocephala (assembly GCA_963942445.1). Classification (NCBI taxonomy): domain Eukaryota; kingdom Metazoa; phylum Arthropoda; class Insecta; order Diptera; family Dolichopodidae; genus Argyra; species Argyra leucocephala. The sequence continues at coordinate 42,916,382 of OZ012678.1, forward strand.
CTGAAAGACTTACTTGGAAGAAGCATATAGAAACAAAACGAGAACAAGTGATGCTAAAAATAAATAGGATGTACTGGATAATTGGCCAAAACTTTGACTATAAAATACTTTTATACAATTCAGTCTTAAAACCAATCTGGTCATATGGCTCCCAAAAGCTGAAAAAGTACCTCTAAAAGTAATATGGATTATACAAATATGGTAATTATGGATGAATTATACAAAGATTACAATAAAAAATAATAGGAATCATTACCAAAGCTGCTTGGTATGTAAAAATCTGCTTACACAATGATTTGAACATACCTATGGTCGGGGATGAACTCCAAAGACTAACCAGGAACTATGCTAGAAGATTATCAAATCATACTAACTATCTAGCGCAGAATTTTTTATGTATACATATAGTGCAAGCCAATGTAGATTAAAAAGGAGCACATCAGCAGTGTAGGTATGATTAAATTGCAAGCAAGCAAAAGATTACTCTGCTGTACTCAAAACACAGGCAGGAGTTCCCCAATGGACTGTCCTGGACTAAGATATCTGAAGAAAAAAGCCCAAATTATATTAATAGTTATTCTTAGAGACTAGTTTTATTTTTAACAAAAGGATGAGAGTTTTTAGAGCGTTAAAGTCGGTCTTCGTTCTTCCACGGCGTACAAAGCAGAAGCTGAATGCCAGGAACTATGCTAGAAGATTATCAAATCATACTAACTATCTAGCGCAGAATTTTTTATTTATACATATAGTGCAAGCCAATGTAGATTAAAAAGGAGCACATCAGCAGTGTAGGTATGATTAAATTGAATTGAAGTTTAATTACTACATTATTCGTCCTTAACTTTAGTATGTTATGGATTTCAATAAACTTGTTCCTGTTGAATAAGTCAAAATGCCAAATTATTGTCAATTTCTAATTGCAAGATTCAACAAATATTTTAACTGTTTCCAACAAAAAACAAAACCAAAACCAAACAATATCAAACAAAACCAAACAATATCAGCTTTTGAATTATGATGACAATTTTAAAAAATCTGATCATATAATAAAAAAATTTAACTTCATACAAGTTATCTCCGACTTAGTGCTATTCCAAAAATCTATGGGTTATATTTAATGATAATCATGGATTGATAAAATAAACAAAAAATCGGATTTCGGGAAGAAGTTGTTTTATTTTCGGTTCTTTAAAAGTTCCCACAGATCTATAAAATCATTATATTTAATCTGTAAATTGAAAAAAGTTTGGTACAACTGAACCATATCAAAACCGATTGTCATTATTATTCTTTTAAATTCGATTCCAACTTTGTATTCGATTATTAAGACTTCTTTGGTGAATAGGTCCTGAACGTTATAAAGTAATATATTGACTCACCATATACGATACAACTTACAATGAAAATCATAGAGAACTAAAGGTTTACATAAAAGAAAAAAAACTGGTAAATTTTTTAAATATATACCGTCTCTTGTTTAACATAAGATGTTTCTAAAATAATATATTTCAATTTATGATGGTTCGATTGTTAGTGATGAAATCACTAAAATAAAATTCTGAATATTACATAAATACCTGATCTCATTTATCATTTTGTTCTAATAAACAATTGAAATAATTCAATTATGATTAATTGAAAAATGGCTTAAGGCCGTATTTTAATAGATACATTTTTATCTATGACTTATTTATAACACCATCAAAACTTTGTGAATATTGCGATGTCATTTAAATAATTAAAAATAAAAATCATATTTTAAAATAATTTTACAAATCATATTGTCATCTCAAAGAAAGTTCTTAAGCATTGCTCTGTCATTTTATACAAAACATTTCACATTAATAGGCCGATTACATGAGAAATTTTTTTAATTCGTAATTAAACACCCACAACTAGATTTTAGTATAATTTAATAATATTATATAGTAATTGTTTTTATTAAATTGTTTTTATGAAACAAATATACCATTTTTAGAAATTACATCTTTTTAAAGTTCAATTAAATAAAAACCTGAAACTATGATGACATGTACTATATTTACGATTCTATAAATTACGATGTATTTTTGATCCAGTTTTATATGAATACATTTTTCTATATATATAATTATTTTTTTCACTGTTTAAAAACAATCAAAGCGAAACAATCAAAAATAATAAACACTAGTTTATAATTGGGTCTAGGATATATATGCATCATAATGAATAAATTATTAATTTTACTTATTTGATCAACGTAGGTTCTTGAGCAGCTTCACTGTAGTTGAAGACATTAAATTTTTTCACCAATGCGAACAATCTCTCGAGCAAAAGTTTGATTTGTATCATATCATTATGTCTTTTACTTTCAACCATAAATTTTTTCTCTGAAACATTTTCTTATGTTCCATGACAAGTGTCCGGCGAGCAACTGAAGTGTCTTAACTTCAATTTTAATAACAATAATTAATTTTAAGATTGTTTCGTTCATCATAATAATAGATGTTAGACTACCTATACAACTCCTGATTTATTTTAGTTGATTTTATAACTTAATACAAGATGTTATTCATACATCTGTGAGTTATAAAAACCGACCAAAATTTTGGCGTAAAATTTAAATAAAAATAAATTTAATTATAAATTTATTTATAAATTATATCATATAAATATTTGGTACGGGTTTTACAATATTATAAATAAAAAGGAAAAGTTCGATTCATTTAAATTTTAATGATTATACGTTTACATTATTACACAGGACACATAATGCGGCATTATATTTTCTTCACCATATTTCATCATTTTTTTCAGAACCATATATTCGACGAAGAATTTCTTTCTCAAAAACATGCAGTTATTATTACGAAATAAATTTGCCATTCAGTGTTTCTTGATGTATACGTAAGCCTTCGACAAAGTATAGTATGAAGGACTTATCTAAAAGCTATGTCACTTGCTCCCCGAGACATATGTCGAACTGATCTCATCATTATTGTTGAATCGAGTATTTCAAATTAAGCAAGCAAAAGATTACTCTGCTGTACTCAAAACACAAGCAGGAGTTCCCCAATGGACTGTCCTGGACTAAGATATCTGAAGAAAAAAGCCCAAATTATATTAATAGTTATTCTTAGAGACTAGTTTTATTTTTAACAAAAGGATGAGAGTTTTTAGAGCGTTAAAGTCGGTCTTCGTTCTTCCACGGCGTACAAAGCAGAAGCTGAATGCTCTTTTGAAGATTTTCTTTCTATCTGGCAAAAGGTATTATTACTGATAGTCTTGTAACTCAGTAGTACGTCATTTTACAATACACAGATTGAGAATGTAAATAACTTACACTTCAGATGGATTTGTAAAGTTGATCTCATGTCAAATTATTATATTTGTAATCGATCGCTTGCATTCAGTACAACACAATTAAATTATTATCCTTGAACAGAAAAAAGGATTGATAGAGGGTTGAAAGAGGAAATCGTAGGTGGAATGCATTTAGTCTATAGCATTAAGTCAATTATTTAAATCCAAAAAAAAAACCCAACAGCAACAACAACAAAATGCAATCATTGACAAATAACAAATCTTGATAAGTTGCTAAATTTAAAGCTTATTTTCACAATATTTTTTTTTTTAAATAAAAGCCTTCAACAAAATCAACAGTATCGATAAGAACAAATTTTACACCACCACCAATTCCACCCAATCGAATTTGGTCACTACTATTACTTAATTTCTGTATATAACCGCGTTGGTTTAATGTTTATTATACACCGATAGACATAATATGTACTTACATAGTTTTAGTTTAAACTACATTTTCCATAAACAATCTACTCCTTATCACCCCAAAGAGTAGATTAGTTTAGTTGATTGATTTTAATATGAAATTCATACCTCGATGTAATTTTATGCGAATATTTTGCGTTAGTCTTTTTTTTATTTTTGCTTACATTAAAATCAAAATTATTTCTACGATTTTCAACTGATTAAAAATAAATAGGAAATCAAAAAAAATATATATATAAAATAATAATACATACATATATATACAAGCATATCAAATGACTTAAATGTCAACAGCACTGACATTAACAATATGTACCATTAAACAAAAACGTCAACCTACATATTGTCATAACTAACTGCAATAGAACGGGTCTAACATTGAAAATTTTTATAAATTTATTCAAATAATACCAAATCGTTTTAATTTAAGATTATATCTTAAAATGTTAATACTAAAAACTTTATTAAGTTAATTTACATCCAAGTATGGAAATTCTAGATAATTTTAATATGATAATTATAAAATGAAACAAAGTTTAGACTACCTAATCTTGATAAATATTTAAATTGAACTGAGTGACCCACGAAGTTATAAAGTTAAAATAATTTAAAGAAAAAGGAAACCCTGAGGTAAAATACATAATGCATATAGCTAACTACTATATTTATAATTTGAATATTATTAGTCATAATAAATAAGTTATTAAATATAAACAATAAATCTGTCATTATTACAAATTAAAATTTAGTTGAAATTAAATAACAACAACAATTAATTTGAATAATTTCAAAAGATAATTTATTTACAAATTGAATGGAGAAAAATAATTGTATATGAATTACCATTTCGTTGTCTGAATAAGCTCCATAATACATTTAGATACTTTTTTTGACTCTGGAACAGATTCTTAGATTTTTTTACATGCTCTTTATTTCGGTCTGTACTGTTTTTCGCTATCATTTACCATTTCGGAGATATGCAATTCCAGATTGACCCATAATCCACTTTTGTAAAAATTTATTATAGTTATAAAATGACCCATATGCAAATTTTTGAGATATGGGTCAATTTTGTATGAAATTTAATGTCAAAATTGGTTTATTTCTGAAATTTCCCAAATGTGGGTCGTGTCGTGGGTCATAACATTTTGATGTATTCTTAATTGACCTTCGTGAATTGAACATTTTCACATATGACAGCAACTGTTTTTATAATTAATAAAGAGAAAATAGTATACTGTGCAATTTGGACTAAGGCACGTAGATGAAAATCTGGGAACGATATTAATAGTGATTTAATTAAAATACTTAAAGCAGTAGTAGTTCATAGTCCCGACATAAATAAATTTACTTCTTATGTGACTATTTCCAGAACCAGGCCACTCTCTTGTCCAAGATACTGTTCACGGAGTTATTTACCGATATTTGAAAAATATGAAGATTTATACTCCGCTTCCTTTGACTAAACAACTGGTGAATATGTCATTATATATCAATATTTTTTTTTTAATTTCTAACTTCTCCACTATATATAGTTTTTCTAATTATTCAATGTTTTATCTAATTATTCAAAGTATTATCTTAGACTTTTTAAATTTTATACTTTTTTGTCCTCAAAAATATTACATTGGATGAAGTTGAAATTGATGTTAAACACATTAAGTCGAATTCTATTGGATCAGATCTGGTTCCTCTGAAATTCATTAAATTGATTTTTTCAATTATTGCTCCCTTTATAATGCATACATTTTCAACTCTATACTCGCTACTGGAATATATCATACCGATTGGAAATGTGCCAAGGTAATTCTAGTAGTCAAAAAGTCTAAGCCCATACAATAGATGATTTGAGACCAATTAGCATCTTGTCAAGCTAAAAGATAAATTATTCAGACCAATTATAATCTTGTCAAGCTGTAGATAAATTATGCAATCTTCGTATAGTCTTTAACAAAACCCTATCACGGAATGACCATGTTAACTTCATTTCCCAACTAGTTATTAGCCCACTACGTAAACTATTCAAACTCTAATTTTTTCTTAAGTGAGCGGGTTAAAGAAAAGACTTGTTCAAGCTCTAATTATGCCACTTTTTCTATACTGTGACATCTTGTTAGGTATGAACGCTGGCGAATTGAACTGATTCCAAATTATCTTTAACACTTGTCTGCGATTTGTTACCAATAGACGAAAGTATGATCGCATTAGTGACGTATCCAAAACTATACTTGGTTCTATGTTTGAAAATTGTATGTGCTTTATGTATAAAATCATTTATATATTGATGCCGTCATATCTATTTAGTGTCCGGAAGCTCTTAATCTTGTAATTCGGCACAATGGTCGATTAAGGTATCTATAATTTTTTTGTCAAAATTGCGATGCTTTTGGAATTCGTCACCGAACAATATCCGTGATGAAAATAATTGGCTCTGTGGCCAATTTTTGATGGATTGATTTTGATTAGTAGTTATAATTTTTCGGGAAATTTTTATGTTCGTGATTGTGATTGTGTTCTTCATGTGTCATTTTGTTATATAAAATGGTAATTTTAGTTTTAGGTTAAACATTTTTTGTTACTTGTCTATCATATTTAATATTTACGTTCTTCTTTTTTGTATATTATACAGTAAAAAGACTTGTCTTACGTGTCATATTTGAAATGACTAAATAAAAAAGAAAACTGTACAATCGCACAGATATCAGAAGATATGGAAACAAAACATATGATGATATTTAAATATTCTGAGATGGTGTGAGCTTTGGATAAAAGTTGATGGCTGACCAATAAAAAGCTGATATTTACTATTGACTGATATGACTATATGACAAACATTCCCGCGTTCGAATCCTGTATTATTAGTATAGGATGTACATCCCATAGTCATCCCATAACATATCGAACAAATCAGAAATTTCAACTATTTTACCTTATTAATTTCATTATTACAAAATTTTCATGACGCCAATTATGACCTATAGAATATACTAGAAAAAATGCTAGTTACCAAGGAAAACAAAACGAGAGCAACTGAACTGAGGTGTTTCAAATACGTAGAAACATAGTAAAAGAATAAGTTAATGGACGATAACGTCAGAGTGAGAGTGTAACAAAAACATGTGATATTCAAAATGTAGTCCGATGGAAGTATAGAAAAATGTTAGAAGGAAGTGTTTAAAAAGAAGAGCATAAAAAAAAGTTTGTCTTTGAATTCATTTCAAGTGATCATCTACCAAAACCATCACTGAAAAGACGAATGCAATGCTGAAGCTTACAACCACAGAAACGACCAGTCTCATGTCGATTCATCATTATCATAATTGTCCTGAAACCCATTCCCCTAGGGCGGAATAGAAATCTAAAGAATCTCAAAGTTATTATTTTTTTATATTTTACAATAATTTGCTATTCTCTACAAACCAATTGTCATCTGTTGGATTTCAATCGGCACTGATAATTCATTTAAACAAGCATTTTGACGGAAAAATTGAAGAGATTTCTTCTGTCAAACCAATACTAATAATTTTCGAACATAACCCCCATCTAAATAAATAAGTATATAAATATTAGTCTAACAAGTTAACAAAATTAAAAATAAATTTAACTTTTTTAACGTATTTTTTTTTTGGTTGATGGTTCATGCCTAAATAATTGTTGTAATCATCAACTTTCAGAACTTTAAATAACAATTTAAATTTTTAAATGTAAAAAAAAATAAAATAAAAAATAATTTAATTTAAGAAAGTTTTTTATTTTTAACTTACCATTTGCCTTAAGAGTTCTTCGTCTTGAATTGAGGCCAAATCTACTTCAACATCCATATTAAGCTAATGTCACTTCACACCTTTTTCGTTGTTTTATTTATGTTAAAACCAAATGAATTAAAAATTATTCTGAAAATATAATTAAAATAAAAAAAAAATATATTTAATTTTATTTTCATTTATTTTTCCTTCTTTGATAAAACTAAAAAAACTAGTCAACCATTTTTTCAGAGGTTCAAAAACAAATTTTATGGAAATAGTAAATCTACATTTTCTATATTATTATATTGTACATATATAAAATATACATATAAACAAAAATATTTTACCACATTATTGATAATCGGAAATTATTACAATATATCAGACAGTGAACATATTTTAAAGATTTTAATGACAGTAGGGTATTTAAAACCATAAAACCTAAAACATCAAAGAATGTAGAAAATGGCAATATCCAATTCCTTTTTAATTTATTATATAAAATATAGCATAAATTGAATGATGTTATGACTTCATTATATGAGAAATAACCAAATAAAAAACTATATCAATGACCAGTTGGGGTCTTGAGAGCCACTACAGCATATAATCCAAATATGAAATACACACAACGGACTTAGAACGATACCTCAAGATTACAATAATTAAATTGAGGCTTCTGTTTGATGACCTATATTGTATCTCATGTTTTAATTACATAACAACCAAATTGTTATGATTATTGTATTCCATGCTGTATGTATTTCCCTATACTTGCATCAAAAACTAAAACATTTATTTATCACTTTTCAACAATGTTTTGATTTATTTATCACAAATTCAACCCATTGACATTTGATTTATTTGTAATCGAATTTGCATCATAGATTCATAGATGATTTTGACAAGACTAAGAAGACTATTTATTTATTTGTTTGCTTGTTAAAACAGTCAAATTATATAAGATATTTAAATTATAACATAATAATATTTATTATGTATAAAATAAACAGAATAATGTTCGTTTTCACTCACAAATATGGAACTGAAGAATTTCAAGGATATTTTTCATAGCAAATTTTTTAAATCGAAAAAATATTTTCCTTCTGTAATTATTTATTTTCATTTACGACAATTCTCAATATTCAAAACTCCTCAATACCGAAAAGGATATTATTAATTGAAAAATAATTTAGACCTAAATTTGCGACCTTTAGGTAAACGATCTGATCCACCTTCTAAATCTCCATCAGGGTGGTTAGTTACTTAGGGGAGTGATAATTGAACCTTAACCAACCAACAACAACGAATAGATCACTCGAGTGGTCGAAGACACAAAAATGCACAATTAACTGCTAATTGGTTTTTTAAAAGTAACTGGAATGGTCACTTCTACCTACATACTTCTATCTTTCTACATTAAAACTACTATAGACAGAATAACTTATCAATTTAAATTTGAACTTCATCGATATTGATATCCAAAATTATGAACTCGATTTATTCAACTAAATCAACTTTAACTGAATTCGATGCAGAAAAGTGTTTTCCAAATTCATCGAAAGATCAGGAAGAACATAGATTAAAGATGTAGAGGGATGTTACAAAAATTTTTACTCTAGAACCAACACTCTAAAGTTGATAGTTTTATTTATTATTTTAACTTAAAGTCGTATCCGAAAAGCACGTACGATATTTAGTAGTTTGCGAAGAAAATGTGGAGATCTCCCATCATCTTCTCTCTGTTATGTTGTATTAATGCGAAAGATGGAAAATAATGTAAAGTATCATCTGACGCATATCAACAAATATCTAAGACATATTCCAGAAATATTCTGGCCAGAAAGAATTTGAAGCAAACAATTGACAAATAGAATAAAGATTAAAGAAATCAGCAAAATAATTAAGCGTAGAAAATGTAACTGAATCGACACACAATCTTCACTGAAAACCTACAGGGCATATCTAAAAAGCAACTCTTGAATAGAAATTGGCTCCAATCAGTGAAAACCGAACTAACGCGTCTGAAAAATGACACAGAACGAATTCAAGTCGTTGACCTAAAAACCAATTTGTTATAAAATGTTAGTTTGATATTCATCCACGAGAAGCAACAAGATCGATGATAATAATGACAATATATTACAGTATTCCAAACATATGGTCAAATTACTATAGATGGCATTTTGTAAATTTCAAAACCAGTTACATTAATTAAGATAAAATTTTGTTCTAATAAGAATTATAATTTTTTATTTAATTTTTTTTTTTAATAATTTATTTATAAAATATGTATTTTTAATCAATATCATCTTGTTAATAATTATTCAACTATTAAGCATCATTATTTAAAAAAATTAAAAGTAACTAGAATTGATGATTAATTTTTTAAAAAAAAATAAATAAAAAAAAAAATTTTGTAATTAAAATTAAATTTTGGCTCTTATACATTCTATATTTAGTTTTAAATGTCATTCAATGACGTATACTGTTTTTATATGGCTTAACTCTATTCCAAAATGCCATTGAATATATTTATTATTTGTCTATAATTTTTATTAATTTTTTTTTTATTATTTTATTTATTTTTATTTTATTACCAGATATTTCCATAATAAATTTTAACTAGCTTGTGATTGATTATATTAAATATATAATGACATCGGATCATTCATATGTAAACCACATACGGATTAAATGTTTAAATATAGTTGCAAAAATATAAAATACAAATAGAAAAAGAATTTGAATCATAGAATATTCAATATTTAATTTTTTTTTTTTGTAATTTTATTAAATTAAAATACTTTTTAAATGCAACTTTAATTGCAAATTTTGTAGTTAAAAAAGTTTTTAATTGCAAAAAAAAAAACGGTTTTTCAATATTTTTAATTTATTTAATTCTAATTTTTAGAAAAAAAAAAGTAATTTTTTTGTTTGTATTGATTTTGACAATACATAATATAGGCAATATATGCAATTGCATATTTCGATATTTAGATATTGCCACTTTTGGTATTAGGAGGTCTTGCGAATTTAGTAAAATAAAATTTACATGACATCGTAATTGAAAAAACAAAAAAAAAAACATTTTTAAAATTAAAAAACATGCATATTTACATTATTGTATTTTAAATATGAGTAAAAAATGTTTTGTATGATAATTAAAACAAATTCTTGAGAATAAAAATATAAATCAATGTCATGATGACATTTTAAATGTTAAGCGTCAAAAAAAGTGCGTGTGGCATACTTTTATGTTAATGACTCTCTCAATTTTTATTTATTTTTATTTGTCTGTATTTGGTTTCAGGCGACATTATTTTTTCTTTATTTTTTTCTTTTGTTTTTAAATTAAAATCGTAAACAAATTCAGAGCATTTATTGATGATTTAAGACTTTCTAATGCTATTATATATATGTTAAATATTTTATGATGTCATAAAAATATGTATACATACATTTGTAATTTATTTAAATAAATAAGTAGTAATAAATAATAAAAATAAAAAGTTTAGTTAAATATTCCACCGAATTTAATTAATATATATTGATCGATATTCATCGATTTCCTTAATTACCCTACCATTAGAAGACTGTTAACTGATCAGTGATGAAATCTGTTTTCTGATGGTAGTGTAATAAACGAAGACGATTAAGATTAAGATTTAAGACTAATTAAATTTTGCGAATGCTCCGTGAAGTAAGTTCAGATGTTGCTCTAAGCATTAATCTGATAGTAATAAATTGAATAGTAAAGACAATTGTAAAGACTTATCGTCTTATGTATATGCATAAATTAATACAATAAATAAATAAATAATAAAGAAGAAAATAGTGAATCTAATTTAAATAAATAAATTATGATTTTCAAAAGACAACGAAATGAAAGACATAGACATAAACAATATCAGATAAGTACACCATTGGTTAGTCCTGAACATTAAAATAACTAAAAGGTTGACTATAAGTAATAAACATAAAAAAAACTCCTGTGTTTGTTTCTTCAAAAATTAAAATAATAAAATATAAATAGAAATACGACTACAAAACGCTATTCCGTAGATATTTCACGATTTGTATTGCATAACTAATATATTTAATTACTATTATTTTAAAAAAATTTTCTAGATCCTTTTATTCTGTGATTGATTCTATTATTGTATGTACATACATACTAAAATAAAACAATTAGTTGTTTTAACTTTTAACATCTTCTTAGACATTTATAAACTGTGATATTATATATAGTTACAATAAGATAGTTTTTGTAATTCTATAATTTTAAGATGAACAATTAAATGGATTTTGAACACTGTTTCAGGGATTTATGAAAAACAAATTTGTATATTTTTTTACAATTTCTATGATTTCGAGGCTAGAAAGTTGTTATAATGGAAAAAGAATAATTATAAAGTTTTAGAGTGATTTGAATTGTCAAAATGGTTAAATGGCAAAATTACATAGGGCAAAATTACTTTATTATTTTTTTAAAATATTTAAATATGTAATTTTGTTTTATTTAATTTTGTTCCGTCACCATCAAAATATCATTAAATTTACATGTTATTTTCTACATCTAATGTTTAACAACACTATTTTATACATTTAAGTAAAAAGAAACTCTTTAACTCCCAAACTATTAATATCATTCTCCTTAAATTCTCGAAAGTAAGAACCGGTTAGCCATTTAAACTATTTTTTTTCTTTAGATATTTAAATTTATCGATCAAAGAAACGTATAGGGCATTAATGTTTATAATAACACACTAAAAGAAGACCTAAGTCGATCTACTCAACCTCCATCTCATTGTATGACGTACGAACTTAAGTGAATTGATTTTATTCGAAATCCGTAATGTTGTTCCTATTACATTAAGTACCGAAAATCTGGAAAAAATAATAAAGTTAGTTTATATAAATAATATGCACATGTATCATGTATGTATTAACTTTGACAAATTTTTCTACATTTAATCAATCTTACGAACTCAATGAAGTAGAGCTCGTACATATATGCAGAATTTATTTTTATAATTTATTAAAAAATAAATTATTTAATTATCAGAATTTATTGTTAAACTCGGTAGTTTTGAAAGCAAATATTATTTTTCGAAAATTTATTGTACCGGGAAATATTACAAAACATTAAAAATCGAAAGTGTGTATATAAATCTGTATATATAATTCTGTCAAATTTTAATTTAATAATTTTAAAAACTAATAATTTATTATTAAAAAATTAATTAATAAACTTACTTTGTTGTTTTTATCTAAATTTAGATATTTAACAACGGCACCCACAATTATTATTCTCTTGTAAATAAATTTTAAAATTTCAATTTTTTTTATTTTTTGGAAATTTTACTAAATAACAAGAAAAGAATTTTCAAGCAAGAATGATCAAGATTCCTACTTAAAAAATACACATTCGAAACTACACAACTCTTAAATTGTTTTTATATTCAATCTAAATGTGGCGATTCAATATGTATAAACAAATTAAAAAAAAATTGTGACTACTCAATATGGGTTTTTCATTTCACATCACACATCGGTAAGTCTAGTCAATTAAACAATATTTCTTTTTTTTTTTTTAAAACTTAAAATCAATTTGGGCAAAACTACTTAGAAGTTTTTAAAAACAGTGAATTTTATTTAAAAATTTCACATTTTCTTTTCTTTTTCTTTATTCCGAAAGTTTTATTCAAAAATTATTTGATTTGGAGTTATGGGTCGAAATTATTATCATTATGAGAAATTTTTTTTTAAATAAATAAAATTTGGTGGTAACAACAGCGGTGTTTGAGTTCTAAAGAAAAAAGAAAAATGAACAGGCTCGATCAAAATATGTGGGTCTTGAATCAAAAGATGTTTGATGTGGAAATAAACGGACTGAAGCCTAATGTAAGAGAAATAAAGATAAGATAAATCATGTGATGGTAATTTACGTGTTTCACGTCGGTTATTACGTGACACAGTCCAATACAGATTTTTATAAGCTTTACAATTTGTTGTACTATTTTTATTCATCTTTATTTCATCTAAATCAACCAGATTCTCATATTTATCTAGAATATGAAATTTCGATTCAATGAACAGTTCTTCAAAATAAAAACGTCATCATATTTTCAATTTAATTTTCAACTAAATTTTGCAAGTATAAGTTAATTGAAAATTTACCACCTATATTCAAGTTGTATCACTTTCAAAATGTAGGCAGCCATAATTTAACAGATTGTGGGTAGTTTCAGAAACTCCATTAAACAATGCAGGATAGGTTTTTAGATATTTTTTATTTGTCGTTATTAAATTGTCATTACTCAAAATAAAAATGAAATTGTAAAATAAAGAAAGTAGTTTTTCCGAAACTTCCGTAGAACCTCGTCAAAGAATAAGAAGAGAGGGGAGAAAAACAAATTCAGTACATGAAATAAACTAAAAAACTCTGAAATTGCAATTAATTCATTAAAACTTATTTATATAGTTTCCATAATAATTATATAAGTCGACCCTAACGCAGATACCATTTTCCCTAAATATATGCAATAAATTGAGTATATTTTTAAGTCTACCAAAGGCATTATAATATAATGTCGACAATTTCTTATTATACCAGCTTTTGCGATTCCTATAAACCAGTTACAGAACAGCGACAAACGTTTGAACACGTTGCAATTTTTTTGAATAAATCATTTTTTTTTTCAATGAACAGCCTTATGTCACACTTTCTCCATCCAGTATTCAACAAGACAAGATTCAAATAGTGATAAAAAATTCCAGCAGTCAAGAGAAATTATTTACGGACTAACATGTTCTTACAGCAACTGTGATTTAAATTGTCTATTTTTTTGTCAGTTTTATGTTTTTATGATTTGTATATACATATAGGTTTATAATATAAGATTAAGGTATAAGTTCTAATACACCTAGATAAAGTAAATAAACTAAACTGTTTCATTATTTATGGAATTATTACTTACGTTTTTTCGTTATTCTCAAGTTCTTATGTTTTTCTCCTAATTTTTACATTTTTTTATAATTTTTTACTCAGATGTTGTTTTAGTGCTCTGAAACAATAGGAGTGTTTGATTGGTAGATTGAAAGATTGACAAAACGGACAAAAGCTGGGTAGGTAGGGACGCAGTAGGCAGGGAGGATCTGCCTTTCAACATGGTTCGATTGTCGGTGAAGCAAAAAAAATGCTTTATGGGTTTTTCCCGTTATCATTGTGATAAAATACATTACAAAAAATAACTGAGAATATAATCTGGTAATAATAAATTAACCCTAGAACAATAATCTACGTCAAAATTACTTGTGTCGAAATGTCGAAATGACGTAAACAAATATTTTGTCTCTTATATAATTAACAGTTTGTATAAAAACTGTCAAATATTTTGTTTTCTCTAATATTCTCAGTTTTTGTTCTGCTCTACCATATGACGGTTTTTGTTTTGCAATAAATTAAATAATAAGCTAAGGAAAATGAACCTACTACGTGTATACGACGTATGTTTACCTTTAATTTTTTTTTTTATTTTATGATTGTTGTTTGTTTTGCGATATCATAAATATTGATCATTATTAGAATAACATAATTTTACCAATTTTATCGTAATGGCTTCATGAATATTTTACATATTTCGGAATAGATGACGGTATATAAGATGATATACTGTCAGATACTGAGAGTGAAACAGAAAACGAACGCTCTGTTTGAAGATGATGTTCAAAGCAACGAAGATTTGACAAGAATTCGATCGGATGTGCCCATCCATGTCATGCAGTAGAAAAATCTATAGATGATCTATGACAGTTTTTGAAAGCATACTCAATATGGCATTTGTAAATTCTTGTATGGTACTGATTATTATATAAGATATTATTGTATGATTCATTGTAATGTACTGGCCAAAAATCAAAAACCTTTGAGCAGCAGGTTCTTTATTATAATATTAAACTTTGATTTCACCTCAATCTGAATTAAAAAGAGGTTAACAATTACATTAAGAAATTCACCGTGAAAATATCAAAAACGTTCTTCAAAATTGGTAATTTACTCATTTGCTACAATATCCTTCACTGAAATTTCACCTACTGGAATATTATCTGGTCTAACATCAGTTGTTGATTTATCATCCATACATGAACCAGAAAAAAAAACAAGTGGCTAGTATTACTACTGCCCTTAAAAAATACGAAAAATATCAAAATCAAAATGTGATAAATGTGCAAAAGAAAAATGTGCGACGAACATATATTTGAAGTTTGCCAATCTTGTATTTAAATTTTATTTTTATTTTTTATTTAAATGTTTTCTAATAATTCATTGTAAATATTTTATGAAATAATATTAAAAAGATCAAAAATGGTTATTTTTAGTTGATTTTTCAGTAATATGCATTTTAAGTTTTTTTTTGTTAATTTTTTAATTAAATCGTGAAATTAATTAAAATACCATAAAATTAATCAATTTCGGTAATTTTTTCGGTTTTTTTTATTCATTAGATTCTAAATATTAAATAAAAAATCACTATTTTCATATGATAGAACAAAACGTACAAAAATGGACAGTCAGAATATTATACTTCGAATCGACGTATGATTATCTTTTACATAATATAAAAAAAAGTATACATAATTATCTCTCTAAGGTTAAATAAAATGGAGCTATTCTATTTAAGAAGGCTTAGTTCCTGACAATAGCAGTAGTTTTCCACATTTAGATATCGTATTATAAACTTGCAGTACCGAACTTAATTAAGCATGAAAAGGTTATTCTACCTAAGTTATACTGTCAAGAACATTAAAAAAAAAGTGAAAATTTCACTACAAGTGCGTAAACGCATTCACATCCTAACTGAAATTCCAGTAAATAAATAAGGAATGATAAATCAGTAAATTAGCATTTGTGTTAATTTGGAATAAAAAGTCTAATAAAAGAACAAAAAAGGGATTTATTTTGTTTCCATCTTTATACTACAGAACTTTTAATATAGTATATAAAACCAAGTAACATCACGTTTTCATTTATTAAATTTATTGCACTACTTTATTATTTTCTTAATTTAACATTTTACATATTAGCTTTTTTATTTTACTACTTGCTCTAATAATATTGTTGAAGGACTGGCTGTGTCTGTATATGTATGTATTCTATCTATATCATCCTGATAAAAAAGTAGCACATTTTCGCTGTCGATTCTGCACTGAAAAATATGCTGAAAGTCGCACATGAGTTCACATGAATTTATACAGAACAAATACTAATCCATTCTCACATAAATTTTCAGCAGTAGACGCATTTTTAAGCGCATTTTTCAGCACACAAATCAGCACGTATTTCTGTGCTCATTCAAAAATATTTTCAGCAAACATTTATGCTTCTTTGGGAGCAGGATTTTTCAGCAAATGTAAAAATATAAAATTTGTTATTTCAGATATGGGATTTTTAAATTTGAAATTCATACTATAAATTGTTAACTAAAATTTCTCTAGATAACATTTATAGAATAATTATAAATATTAACTAAAAAGATCGAATTTTAGTTTAAAATTTGTCATATTAACTGGTTCACCAATGATTTTGGTTTTGGTCTTTTTGAAACAAATTTTTTCAAAACAACTGATAAATGATGATATTCTACAAAACAAATGCTCATATTACTGAAAAATGCAGTGATTTCACAAATTCCACATTTACTAATTTAATCGCAAAATTTTACTGTGTAAAACAATTTTTTTCTTTGATAATGTTTGTAAAAGTAGGAGAAGTGCTAAAATTTTTTTATTTATTTATTTATTTATGTTTAGCTCAAACACATTACAATAAGTTATTTTTCTAAGTTTCAGGGCAGTGTTGCAAATACTCAAATGTTGGTAGTTTGTGGTACCACCACAATCGTGTAATAATTTTGTTCGCATTTTGTTCTACTTAAGGTGCATTTTCATTGACAATATTTAAAATCTTAAAAATTTTATTGGCTCTAAAAAGAGAGATACCTTATTGAATTTTTATTTAAGAAAAAATAGACCGTTGCAAAGAATTCAATTAAGGCAATTTATTTTATACACAAAAAAACAACAATTCAACCGGATAAGCATAGTAATTAGGATAAGCATAATAGGATAAGCATAATAATAATTTTATTATATTAATATTTATTCTATTTTATACTCAATTTCCCCATTAATAAATTGATTTGTTTTTTTATCTAAGGGTTCAATCGTCACTTATCGTTTGGATAACAGATTGAACCTAGCTATTTCATTAAAATACTAGGCTAAGAAATCTGAATTAATTTGTTATATAATTTTGTAAATTTAGTATGTAAGTTAGCTTAAGTTGTTAATGAAATAAAGAATTATTATTATATACATTTACTCAAAAAATTGTTAAAAAAAGTGTTGCCGGTATTCCCGATATTTTAAAAATATACTTTATTAAAGTATAATATCCCAATTTTTTTGAAAATATCCCCAATTTTTATAAAAATATCCTCAATTTTTTTTTCATGTTATCTCCCTTTTTAAAGGCGATAAAATTTTTAAGATTTCAAATATTGGTTAACGAAAATCCAGCTTGAAACGTTTAATTTTAACTTTCATCGAACTAATGTTGGTAAATATGATTCAATTAATAGGATGATGTCTCTCTGTAGTACATATAACCCCACATTGTACTGAATCCATACGACGAAATTGTGGTTTGCGGTGACTTTAACTTTCCAAATATCGAATGGATTCCAGATGATGAAGAACGGTTTTTAATTCCAAGCCACAGTTCAACTAAGCCCGAAGTTGTGTTAATAGACGGCTGTAATGCTAACTCTCTACAACAGGTTTCTACAATTAAAAATTGTCTACCAAAACAATTAGACCTTATTTTCGCATCAGACTGGAATAATCTTATAATCAATGAAACTTCAACAGCAATCCTCGTTAATATTGATAACTATCATCCCCTTATTAGCTTCACCTACCGCTACGACAACACTATTAGTGTTACACCGACTATATCTTATCGTTATAACTTCAGTAACACAAACTTCTAGTTTTTTCTAGAAAAGATTCTAAGAATGATATAAAAAACTATCGCCCAATTGCAAAACTTTCAAGTATTCCGAAACTATTTGAACTCTATTTATGATGAATATCTATTATGAATAGTATTTGACTCTATTTATGATCATTGTTCAAACTTACTGTTCCCTAACCAGCATGGTTGTATCAAAAAAGATCCACAGTAACCAATTTAATAGAATGTTGTTCTAAATTCAAAAACTATATGGAAGCTGGGTTTCAGACAGATGTCATACACACCGTTTTAAGTAAGGCCTTTGATCTTCTTCCTCATTCCATTATTATACTAAAACTAAAAAAAATGGGATTCCCTCCATCTTTTACCAATTGGATTAATTCCTACTTAATTAGTAGGAGCTACAACGTATTATTTAGATCCGCTACTTCTGAACCTTTTCAAGCTAACTCTGGCGTTCCACAAGGCAGCCATTTAGGTCCGCTTCTCTTTATTATTTCCATTAATGATGTAACTTCCGTCATTAAGCATAGTAAAATTACTATTTATGCAGATGACATGAAAATTTACAAAAAAATTACATCAGCAAGGGACACATCCCTTCTTCAACAAGACTTAAACTCTTTTTTAAACTGGTGTAAAATTAACAATCTGACCTTAAATTATAATAAATGTGCTTTAATGACTTTCTCTCGCTCTTCCGAATCATTAATGGTTGATTATACTTTTGAAAATAAATCTATTGAACGAGTCTCACACTTTAAGGACCTTGGTGTACTCTTTGACAATAAATTATGTTTCAAACAACATTTAAACGTCATAATAAATAAATCTAACTCCATGCTAGGCTTCGTCAAAAGGTTTTCTAAAGAATTCAACGGTCCATACGTCCTTAAATCACTTTTTACGTCTCTTGTTCGACCAAATCTTGAATATGCCAGTCAAGTGTGGTCGCCTTATTACCTCAATCATATCCAAAGAATTGAAGCTACACAAAAAAATTTTTTGAGATTCACACTGCGTAATTTACACTGGTCAAATCCAGTTATTCTGCCACCTTATAGGAACCGGTTAAAGTTATTGGATCTTAAATCATTAGAATCCAGAAGGGAGGTTGCTGATATCATATTCATTATTAAAGTTTTAAATAATGAAATTGATTCTCCTTATGTTAGAGATATGATCCACTTATATATTAACAACAGAAACCGCTTTAGAAAATATTTTTCGTCCAATATTTCACCGTACCAATTATGGTAAATTGAGCCTGTTAATGGAATTTTTATGTTAATAAATAAACAAAAACACCACATCGATTTTACATTAAACGCAGCCCAACTAAAAAAAAAACTGCACTTACATATATCCTAGAGTTAGTATAAATTTATAATTTTCTAACATTCTTTGGTTATAAATTACAAAAATGTATAAATATCAATATTTTAATATTAAGATCTAGAATAATATTAAGCTTAAAATTATATTTTGTTTGTTTAATTTTGTACACTTATGTATATTGTTATATGTTTGTACTAAGCATAAATAAATAAATAAATAAATTGACTTTTCCCTAACTAAAACATCATTAAAAAATAATCTGTATTTATGTAATTGAAATTTTTGATAAATCTTTGATCTGTCTTCTTAATTACAGTTATTTTAATTTTTATTGTCAATGATTAAATATAAAAAATTTTAATTTTGTAATATAAATTAGTAATTTTTGTTTTTTTGTGTTATTTTTGGAATATTTTATTTTTGCTTTTTAATTTAATTAAATTTAAATCATTGTAACTTGTAAAGAACCAATTTTTATCACAAACTCAATTTAATTAAAGTATAATTTTCTATAAAAGTGTTCTAAACTACAGATGCGGAAACTAATTTTAAAGTTTTTTTCATAATTTGTAATTTTTTTTAATTATCTCTAATGAATTTTTAATTGTAATTTTTTATTAAATAATTAGAAAGTAAAAAATTAACTACACCTACCCAAATTAAAAAATAACAATTTGACAATTTGTAAAATAAAAAAAAAAAAACAAATTTCCATTAAAAATAAATTATTAACTCCAAAAGTTTACAAAACTTCTAATTATTTATTAACTATAAATGTCAATACTGTCATTGATTAATATAACAATTCTTTAATTCTAAGTCCTAAAAATGGAAAATTTTATTAATATTGAACACAATGGGATATCGTTTTCTAGAAATACATATACAAAAATTCATGTTTTCTAAAATTGTTTTCTTTTGGCAGGATCCTCACCCAAATCCTCATCCAACACAAATTTCTCTCTATCAATTTTTCTTCTTTTTTTGTTTGTCTGTCAATGTCAATGTAATAATTTTAGCAATATCATCTCATAATGTCCATTTGAAAAATGGCATGTTCTTGTGAATAACAAAAAATAAAAACAATTTTTGTATATGGTGAATTTTGACACTTTATGTAATAATTATTACCTAAATTCAAATATGTACAAAAAAAAAAAAAAAATAATTATGCGTGGGTTGGTTTTAATTCTTAAACACCACTTTCCAAATATATAACAAATATATATAAAATATAAATTGGATGGTAAAAGATTGAGCATAATGTATTAATGTGTAGTTAAATTCGAAAATCAAATTTAATTATAACAAAAAAATAAGACAAAAAATGATAATTTCGAGAACTGAATGGGATCAATAACATCATTAAATTGATACTGGTATACACAATTTTTTTTTTATAAAAATGTCAATAAACTTTTGTCAAAAACTTAAATATAAAATGTCAATATAATTAATTTATGGGTCTAGAAATGGAAATTCTATAAATGGAAATACATACAAATTTGCTAAATCTAGAAATGTTTCAGAGAAAAGAGAGAAGTATAGAAAAATTATTTTGAAGCTAATGCAATAAGAAATAGTATAAGTTATTTTAATAAGTTTTTCAGATAAAACGTTTTAACTAAACCTAATAAAAATTGGAAAAATTATGAAAAAAAAAACGAAAAATTATCAAAAATTTCCACTGTTAAATTTTTCTTTGGTGAAAATTTTTTTCTTTAGACAAATACTTTCATTCTTAAAAATATATTCTATCACTCTTTGATTAATTCTACACAATCTTTTTTAAATTTTTATATTTAATATCCCACTTCTCTTGCTATATATAGCCGTATAGATACTTCGTGAATGTGAACACATGCTCAGTAGAAATAAAAACACTACTTCTTCTCTTCTTAAACAATTCCAATATGAAGCAAGAGCAACCGCAAGTGCGAATCCCCAGATGGCATAAAACTGGTTACGGATATTCGTTCATAGTTCGAACTTGAAGAATGTGGAATCATATTTCGTCGGTTGTCTTTCAGTATCCAACATACAATTTACAGAAATTTAAGGAAAATATTAATATTTCATTTATTTTACACCTTTACTTCCTACTAATCTATCTGATACCTTTCTCGTTTTATTGTATACTATCCCATCCAAGTGGTACGTGAGTGCTAAATATAATATCCCTACAAAAGCTTATAGATATTAAAAATTGCATGTCTAGGGTTGTCATGTCAAAAATAACGACAATTATAAAAATTAATCAGAATTTATAATAACTAATAACAAATATATATGTATAATAAATAATTAAGATAATTACAGTATTTCCCGGTTAATTGTATCGACGAAAATGTACATTTCAACTAAAGCGGGGAACGCATTTAAACAAATCGGCCTTAATCGGGTATCTTTACTTTCAAATTTCTTTGTTTAACTACCAAAATTTACAGATAAAACAACAACAAAAAAAGTAGTCCAAAACTGTTCTCAAAAAAATTCAGAACAAAAAAGATCAATTTAGAACAGTTTCGCACTCGCACAATCTAATGAACACAGAACAAAATACTTTCGAACAAAAACGAACAAATAACGGAAACTAATGAACACAAAAACGTGTTCTTTTTTACTCTAGAACGTTTTAGAACGTCCTAGAATAGTTTACTGAACACAACAATTAACGAATGGTGTTTCAATGCTGCCAATAAAATAAACTGACAAAAAGTGTTTAAATGCTGCCAATAATTTTTTGCTAGTGATTTTTTTTTATTTTTATAATGCGCATTTAACCAGGATAATACCTTTTTATATAACGGCATTAAAAGAATCAGCTTATTTAACCGAGGAATGCAATTAAGCGGGACTCATTTATACGAAGAACATATGTCTGTACATTTTAAATAGGAATTAAAATGGTGTTTCATTTGTGGATCAATGAAGGGAAACGCAATTAAGCGGTACGCTCTTAAGCGAGAAATACTGTAAATACTAGTAAGTAGGTCAGTGTATATATTTTTTGTAGACTTTTTACTTTACTTACTACGTTACTGTGTTTTTTTCGTTTTCCTATTACGTTTAGTATTTGGTTTCAGTTCTTAGAATTTTCAGTGTTTTAATATTTTTTTTTATCAAATGTTATTAATATAGATTTTAAATTTGTAAATAGTAATATCAAATATAATAATCAAATTTTTTACTAATATAGACCAGCTATGGTTATGAAACACATTGCCCTCGTCATTTCAAAACCGCAATCTTTTTCATTTATGGTACTCCACTGCTAAATATCCAATTCAATACAAAATTGCATTTGTTAATCCTATTCTCAAAAAAGGTGATGAAAGCGATTCCTCTAACTACAGACCTGCATATTTCAAAAGCCTTTGATCGATTTTGGCATTGCGTTTTCTTATCTAATTAGTCCGACTTGGATTCTGTTTTCATAAAATGGATTGGAAATTTTCTTCTGAATCGTTCGATTCGTGTCTTAATTGACGGATTCATATCCGACAAACATCATATTAACTCTAATGTTCCTCAAGGATAAGTTCTCCCGCCTACTCTCTTCTTGATATTTATCAATGATCTTGTCCAATCATCTTTCAAACCCTATTTATAGTTTTGTAGACGGTTGTAGTAGCATCCTTCGATTTTCTTCGAAAATCATATGCTACAATACCAGTTACTGATACTAAATGATGGTCAATCACGCTCAACCATGACTTAGCCATTATTTTCAACTGGGGGAAAAGTAATAGAGTTGAGTTTAGCCTCCAAAGCTCAAAGCTATCTAGTGTCGCGAAAAACTACCCCATTTAACCCCAGCCTATTATTCGGGGTTGTGCGTATTCATCAAACCGAACATCCTTGAATATCCTGGACATGAAGTTCAACAATAAAATGATATAGAATGACCATATCTTTGACATTTCTAAAAATGCCGCGAGATGTTTGGACTTTTTGAGTCGCTGCGAAACGTATTTTTCTCTCTAAAACATGCTAAATATCTATAAATCTTAGATACGGCCTAAGTTGGAATACAATGGCTGATAGTTGGCCTTTGCATCACGAACCGCACTAAATTTACTAAACAAAGTTCAAAAACGTTCCATTAGTCTTATTCACAACCCCTAATGTGATATCCTCCCTTGTATCACTTGTAAATCATAAGAGTACTTTCCCTATTTGATAGATATTTCGTAGGCTTAGGCACTTGTACAGACAAAATAAAAGCCCTGATGCTACCTCTCAAACATCTCCGCCGAAGAACAAGAAAGGCATCAAGAGTCCACCCCTACTCAGTGCAAATTCCAAGGTGCTCAAAACTGGCTATGGGAATTCGTTTGTAGTCAAATTTTCCCGAATCTGGTACCATATTCCAACAAACGCGTTTGAACCGTGTTTGTAGTCGATCAAACATATGTACAATATACAAAATTTCTTCAAGAGTAATATTAACAAATTTATTCAAATAGCCCAATACTAATGTCCAGTAATAGTCCAATACTGATCAAAGGTATATTTTTCTTTCTACAATCCTCAATTAGTCCAAGCTGTACATTCGTTTATAAAGTTGGCCATAAGGTTTGGCTTAACTTAAAAAAAATCTTTCATCATTTAAGACAGAACGACTAGATCCGCAGAGTTCGAATCTTACATTAAAATATATCATTCAAAACCCAATGTTAATTTTTATACCAGACTTATTAAGACTTATTTATCCTTCAAATATATTTTATGTTTGTTTTTTTTTACACGAAAATATCTTTATGACATTGAAGCGACTTTGTGCACATCAAACAAAATTTGGCATGCTATTACTGAATATCTTCTGTTTAATAATTCATGACAAAATAATTTTTAATATTTTTTTTAAATTAAATTGTGGATATTTTTTAATTAAACAAAAAAAAACAATAATTTATAACTTTAAACAATATCACAGATTTTCTTTGTTCATTTGCAATTAAAAATAACGAAAACATAATTTAAAAATGACAAAAAAAAAAATTTTAATTGTTAAAGAAACCAGAAATGTATTCCTTTTTACTTTGAAGTCACAAGACTTTCAGACTAAGTTAAATTTAATTGTGGAACATAAATTTGATGTGTGGAACATAAGAATAATTTTCTAATTGAAAACTTGACGAACACTTCATCAAGAGAAGCCAAACATTCGTTAATGAGACGAGTGCATATGACAAATCTTTCGATCTTCAATTCATATACCTCTTCAATTCAGAACGTTAAAAGCCTATAGAAGTAAGTATGTAAAGTAAAAAAGACACGAAACAAATAATTACAATGTAAAAAAAATTAACATATTTTTGCTACAACTTAAGTTTATTTCTCTAACAGTTTTAAGAACTCATGAGCTAATACACCAAGTAAAAATTTCAGCTGTCCTTTTCTGGCTACCAGACCATACCAACCTAATTTGCAATGAGCTCGCCAAAAATGCAACTGATATGGATCCTAACTTCCAGCAGTTATTGATGGTCAACGATTATAGAGGGTTGATTAGAAGAAATGTTTCACACGCATATGGAGCTAGATGGAATAACGAATCCACGATTAATAAACTAAAACAAATAAAAAAGTTTTCTAGGTTGGAAAAGCGTTAGTTCTGTAAGGTGAAAGAACACATGTATTTTTACAAGACTGTCTGCAAGAAATGTGCCTAAATGTTCCTGTGATAATCATGTTGCCTCCATAACTGCATAAGTGAAGTTATATGCTTATGTTAGAAAAATTTACAACGGCAGTTGTTAGTTATTCAATTTTGAATTCATAAATTACTTAATATTATTAAATTTTTTTTTTATTTGAAAGAGCTTAAAATTTTATATAAAATGGCATTCATAACTAAAATTCGACAAAATTGCAGCTATCATCTTTCGTTGTAAAACCACAGAATTCTATTCACACAAATAAGGACACAATTCTAAACTCTAATCAAAGCTCAGAATCTCAGCAGAATACCATTTAAGTCATGCTCTATATTCAATATTTTATCCTTCCAATTCAACCCGTACAACAACTACATAATAAACGAATAAACAAAGTTATATACATACTTACATATATATTACATCTCAATCTAGATTTTTTCTTTAATTTGTTTTATTTTCTGTTTCTTACTTTGCAAAGCTTTACTTGCATACGTCATGTAAAACTGTAAATATTTAATAATTTTATGAAATTTTAAATTTAGACTAATCATTGGAACAAATATGGAAAACAAAATACTAGTCCCACAAGAGACTTGAATTATTAAAATTTCATTAGGAAGTGAGTGCTTGAGATTACAATCATCTCTTGGGGATGACTAACCAAAAACAATAGTTCCAACGCAACTAAGTATGTTCATGCAAAAAATTAATTTGATATTATGCAAATGTTACTATTGACATACATTTTTTATCTTTGCATTTTTTTTTTTTTTGTTTTTTTTTTGTGGAAAAAAATATGAGATAATTCTGAATAAATTAAAATAATTGAAAACAAATCTAAATTAAACATATACCATACATACATTTATAATAATGATTATACCTATGAGTGATTTCCGTGAAATAATTGTTGAAGGTCGTTTAATTTTTGTCAGAATTTTATTGGATCACAACAACAACAACAGAAACAAAATATATAAACAAAAAATTATATTGTCACGCAACTCGAATCAGAGGTGATATCCTATTTAATTTTATTCATCTTAATCTTAATTAGTTTGTTCAGTAGACTTTGATTGGAACAAAATCGGACAAAACTATTTTGGACAATGACAACTAAATGTCAAACATTTTAGGATTACTTTCGAACAGAAAAACTTCCTTTTTTGTCAAAATTAAAAAAAAAAACAAAAACATAGAAAATTGTCAAAAAATTGTTCTAAAAAAACAAAACGCTAAATTTAGAACTGTTTTGGGCTATCTACAGTAGTTGGACAAAAGAGTTCAATTAACGGAAACTACTGAACATGAAAAAAGTTGTTTTTTTTTTTACTCTAGATCGTTCTAGAACAGTGTACTGAACAAACCTATTGATTTAAATGTTTAACAAGAGATATTTTAGACTTACCATCCTTTTTTTAATATACAAACCATACATCCAACCACAACTGAAATAATACCGTATTATAACTCTACTCATCAACAACAAAAATCAAAAGTATCTACATTTTGACACTTTAATGAAAAATAATTTTTTAACTTCTTAAAAAGACGGGTTATCCATATTTTGAGAAAACAAACTGGTATCTCGTATTTATATGGTAAAAATTGTGTAACTATAATAAAACATATTTGTCAAAATTATAGATCTACTTTTTATTTTAGAACATTTGACATATTATATTACACACAATGTGATTTATTTGTGTTTTATTTATATATTTAATTTATATAAATTGTACATAAGACGATTAGTCTTTTTACTATACAATTACAATATACAATTCAGTTTGATTTGGTTTAATTTAGTTTACACACACAATGTTAAACTAAAGCAACGGTAAAATATAATTGTCATAAATAGATTTGATTACATTTATATACTTGCAATACCTTCCAGCATTGCGCTTACTACTCATAGACCACTATACTTAAATAAACCAGTGCATATTCTACTTTTCAATTTTCAATACTAAGCGCAACTAAAATTACATGCAAGCATTCCAGCTTCTTTATTTCACAGATCCGAGCTTAACTTATTGTATAAAGTTATTCAGAAGTCTTTAATAAATATTATGATCAAAGCAAGATCAGAATTGGTATATGTAACAAATGATGAATATAAAACGTTATACGGTGGAACAACTACAGTTTCACAGATAAAATTTTATCGTCTCAGATGGCTGGAACATATTGTCAGATAGTCAAGATGTAAAATTTTTATTGGTCAGCCACACGGCGGTAAATGTCAAGGAGGGATATAAAAATAAAGTAAAATAGATCGAATATGTCAGACTGAATATGCGGAAGATAGGAGTAAATATCCGAAGATAATGTGCTGAAAATCTATAGAACAATTTTGAAGAAGGTTTTTCTATGAATTGCAGCGCCATGGAGAAGAGCTTATTAGCAATATGTCATTTAATAAAATTTTTGTCTTTTCTCTTCTTTCTTTTTATGTATCAGGCAATATTTTCTGGTTGTTCCCAACTCGTATCGTTTCAATCTCCATTTGTTTTATTCACATGACTTTTGTAATTTCTTCGTCCGATGTGGGTTCTGTCGAAAATATCCTGTATGTCACATCCTGTATGTCACAAGCTTGTGATATTTTTGCATATTTAACAGACTGTTTATAAGAATTCGTAACCGTTTTGAAAGAATATAATATTTTTTTTTAATATTAAATTTCAGATTTGTTTGGTTTTTATAACTCACATATTGATTATTTGAAATCTATATGAGAGTTTTGATACTACAATATATTTTGGTAGCAATATTTTAATTCCAAGAATGAAACAAAATATTAATCCATTCTAATCTCAGAAAAAATTTGATTTCAAATTGGTTCGAACTACTTTTTATTTTTTTAACATATTTTACATAACACAACATAGTAGACAAAACACATGTCTACTTTCTTTGGCTTAGTTTTTCTCTTTTTATTTATTTATTTTGACATAAATGAGCTCAATCGCTCTTACAGAATATAATGTTTTACAAATTATAATTCAGTACTAATGAAATCAATATGAAAACAACGATAAAATAGTTTTTTAGCTAAGTTTAAAAAGTCGCTCTCTTTTTCTAAAGATGTCCCGCCCCATCCTCTTTTTATTTGGTTTGACAGGAAAAACTTTTTTCTAGCTCCAAAATTTAATCGGCACAGTCTCAATACTCACAATAACGAATTTACCACTTTGTTTCTTAACTATAAAAAATTTATTGCAGTTCTTTTTATTTATGAACACAAAATCTGTAATTCTGTATAAATTCTGCAAACCTGCTATTTTGTCAATGAGTAAAAATCTTTGACAATTATTAAACAAGGAGTGAAATAAATTAATTGTTAAAAATAAAAATCAAAGACCTCGCTGTGTCTCTAAAGCTTGACTGTTCTTGACTTCTCTTTCTAAATTCAAAACTCAGTTCTAAACATACCCCTTTATATTTCCTCTTTTGAAAAAAAAAACACAATCATTTTTTTGTTGTTTTGCTGTTTTAGGCGTACCGATTATTTAATATTTTTAATATCATCTCTGCCTACAATGATGATAGTGGTACTTTATATTATTCAGTTCTTTTGGAATAAAAACTGAAAAAATTACGTGGCTATCATATGATATTGAGATCTAATGTTGAAATATGATACAACACAACAACCTCTACTACCAACTAATTTTATTTTTCTATTTTTTATATACATACAATGTAAATGTGGATATCATGAAATCTTGATAGGATAATCATAGACGCGTGGGTCTAATTGATGACTTTATACAATTATTAATTATTGTGGTTGGTTTATAGTTATTATTTTTTTTGTTTTTTTTTTAAATCACCTTCCCAAGTCGAAATTTGTTTTTAAGTATTTTAATTTAATTCAAATTAAGATTTTTTTTTATATTTCGAAGAAATTTTGTTCATTTGATAATTTTATTTTAACCAGAAGGTTATTTTAAAATTAATAATGATTTTAATTAAATTGAAATTATGTAATTAAAATGAAAACGAATGAAAATGAGAATGAATTAACTGGAATTAGAAAATTTTCTATACCTTCCAGTATAGTAATTATTAAAAACTGTCTCGCATTAACAGCTTACACTAGGATTGATGTTTATTTACACCTGTAATGTACGAGCTTTTTTTGGCTTCCTTTTGTCGCATTAACCATCAGAACATGCATTTACCTACCCATATAAAATTCAATTAACACATAGACACTGAATCACACAGACCATGGATAAGTTAGGTGTGTCTTCACTAGCAGCAAATTAATATTGGCTTTTCAAAGAAAATCTGTGTTTTTGATGAAGTGCATTTGCACCTCTTTCGGTATGCTAACCAGTTAAATTGCGACATGTGGAGTGAAGAAAATTCTTAGTTAATTCAGGGGGTACAATTATTTGCCAAAAAGTGACAATACCTTTATAGCCTGGCTGTAACAATGAATCTTAGTTTGTTGAAAACTATGAAGTTTGGACTGTAACACTCGACGGTGAACGCTAGGCTCGTTAATCTAATCAATCAATTTGACATGAAATAAAAGATTTTGATGTTGATGTGTGGTTACAATAAGATGGCATAATTTTCCTCACATCGACTTCAACGTTGGATGACTAAAAACTTCTACATAAACACTTTATCACTACAGCTAAAAAGACTGAATATAATCATGCTTGCCGCGCACAATATTCTGAAACACAAAATTCATCTGTGATACCAAGATCTTACTGATCTTGCACTGGCTTAATGGTCTAACTATGTATAAGTATCAATGCGCAGAAATTAGATTCTGTTAGAATGAAACTTTTTGGTTTAAGTGCTCGGGATTGGCAGTGCTGCTTACCAGTGCGAATATGAATGCGAATATGATTGAAGTGCGAATATGTGCAGATTTAGACTGTTAGATTTAGATTTATTTTATTAGTATCTAAGAAACTTTATAATTTTTATAATTAATTTTAAAATCTTCTACATATCTCTTAATTAATTTTTTAAATATACTAATTATAATTTCATTTTTTATGTTATGGGGTAATTCATTGAAAAGTTGATTCCGCCTCTGTACATGAGTGAGTTTTGTGTGCTATTTTTTTGTATAACGGTATTCTAAAATATCTCCTGTATCGTAAATAATAATATCCACCTACATACTCAATGTGTTTCTGTATATAATTGGGTAGTAAATTATACTTTAGCTTAAATATAAGAATCAATACGTTGTACTTCAATTAACTTCTAATATCCATCCATTTCAATCTACTTAGCATATCTTTGATACGAAGAATGTAAAAATAATGTGGTAAGCATTTTAAAATTATCGCTCGATTTTGTGCAATTTGAAGTCTATTCAATTGTGTTTCATTGCTTAGGAACAAAATTAAAGAGCAGTAATTTAAATGTGGCAGTATCAGCGTATTATATTAAGTGCATAAATCTTTGGAAATTTTTTTTTATATATATATATTGACATCAGTACATCAAAGTTCAGTTTTTCATCTATAATTACTCCTAATTATTTTATTTCATCAGAATTTTAAATTTTTTTCCACTTATTTTTATTTTTTGTATTGTTTTGTTTGGTTTTTATAAACATTTTATTTCCATTCTATTAACCTTAAGTTTATTCATATTAAGCCAAATACACAGGTTTTTTAAAACTTCATTCATTTTTCTTTCACATTCAGCCATATCATACTCAATCATGTATACCAAAGTAGCATCCGCAAACAGTGAAACTTTACGAAACTTCAATGCTGTACTAATATCATTAATATATACAATGTACAACAATACATCCAGTACAGAGCCCGGTAGAACACCCAAATCTACTGATTTAGGATTTAGGATTTGAGACAGTTAAAGACCTGTTAAAAAGTTTTTGAACCATTCCAATTCCACATTTCTGATTCTAAATTTTTTTAACTTATTTAAGAGTATATTTTGATCTAGCGTTTCAAATGCTCTTGTAAAATCTAGAAATGTTGCTACAATTTTGTCCTCAATGTATCTTTCCATTATAATCTCTCTACCTAAAACCAGATGGCTTTTTATTGATTATATTATTTTTCATTAAATAAATTTCTAATTGCAGGCAAACTACTTTTTCTAATTTCGTAAAGCCTAGAAATGAAAATCCCTACCTAAATGCAATCTGGCTTTAGATAGGGATATTCAGGTACCACGTAAGCAATCTCGCATGTTTTAGTTTAAATGAGTAAAAAAAGGGGTAACTGATATTAATGGGCTTATTATTTATTGGTCTTATTATTTAATTAACTTTCCCCTATCAAAATGCAACTCTTTTGATGAATCATTGACAACAACTGTTATTTTCAATTGCTAAAATAGTGTAATATTTATATTTGTCATACATTTTTTAATTTAAATTATTTTTTTTTCTTTTTCTAAAATAAAAAAATATTCGATGACGTAGTTTTCATTTTTAATAGCAAAACAATGTCAAATAATCACAAAACACCAGCAGGGCACATTTTTAAAAATTCCAAATTTGTTTTAACTTTTTCGTCTTTCATTTGCCCCTGCCTGAATACAGAAGTGTTATAAATTCCTTAACAATAGAACAAAAAGAAAAAAAACATAAAAATAAAAAAATAACTCATCCATCAGGTTGGGATTTCTGGAAATTACAAATTCATTCTTAAACTAAAATAAAGTCGACTGACTGACAAAATAATTATAATATGAAACAATTTTATTATTCAAAGTCTATATTTAAGTTAATTTTGGTTACCACAATCGAAAGTAGTAGAAAAAATTTAAATTTTTGATACCTATGGTAACAAAAGAATTTGATCAGAATTTCTGAAGGAAGTAATTTTAGCACACTCTTTTAATGGTGTTATTGTTATTGCAAATTCGGAATTTTCTTTTTTAATTCGCGAAATATTTAATTACATAATTTGATTTTTTTTTTTTTTTTTAATTATTTTTATAAATTAATTCACTTCCCCTTATGAACACAATAACAACACATATTGTCATATTGTACAAAATAATATTATTTAATTTAAATAAAATGATTTTGTAATGTAGGTGGAATATTTTTTGATTGTTAATGAATAGTTCGAAATGATAATGAAAAAACAAGGTAGTTCACTTCTTTCTTTTGGAATTTAAAGTAGTGATATTGGAAATGTCTTAATAAAACAAAAACACTATTGTCATATGTAAATTTTTATTGATGACATCCTGTTACATGATTATTTCATCTTAATATGGAAATTCAAATTTTCGTCTTTTAATTTGTGATTGTTTTTAAAAGTAAAAAATCACCAAATAGTAATCCAAAATTTTATTATGTAAGAGAATTATTTTTTTTATTATCTAGTTTTTAAGTTATTTTTGAATTTAGTTTTGAATTAAAAATTTGTCTGATTTTGTATAATCTAGATTAAATAATTATTAAGTTGTTCTTAAATAAAAATAGATACATTTTTTACATGTCCATAAATTTTTTTTATCCATCAAATTCTTTCTGCAAGTGGATTAGCTCATGAAATCTTAAGTTATTTGGTTGAAAGAACAATTTCACCCAACCTATACCCTATATAGCCTGGAAAATTTACGATGTAAATTTTAATTCAACCTTTTTTACCATTCAAATATTTTTTCTATAACTGTCAAAATAGCGAATGTATAAGAATCTACAAAAATTACTTTATAAATAGCACTATGTTGTAATATGAATAAATGAGTTATTGATCCACCAAAAATTTTAAATTTCGTACAATAATCTAGCCTGAAGAAAAGTGCTCTAAGCAAAACCTTCATGCACATATGTATGTACATTTATATGAAACCATCTAGAATAGCACAGGAATTATATATTTTATTTTGATATCAGTTTTCGGACACTACGTACAGTATCATTTATTTCGTATTTAGTTTGTATGTTATGATAGAAATATGTGAAATGACATTATTATACTGTCACTTAACAGTATTTATATCTATGATTTTTAATTAACACAATTTTTTTTGTTTGAGTAGTTAAAAATTTATTATGGAATGGGATTAGTTCCCATTCCTGGTTCAATGTTATGACTGAATGTTTTTATTTTCTCAAAAATTTAAAACTCAAAAATACAATTTACCTAAAATGAAATTTTACCTATAAGCAAACATATATCAAAATTCAAGGTGGGGCAATAACTACAATTATTGTGTTTTACGCTAGTTATTTTATAAAAACAAACAATTGCAAAAATTATTGAAAAGGTAAATGTTGAAATTCAAATTTGACAAGTGTTTACACAACAATCTTTCATTTTGCAGAAAATATGTTAAAGAATAAATAGGCGCCGATAATTTCGGATACTTGGGCGTATCAAGTTAGTGAATACATGCATCATACGCCATCGCTCTTGTTTAGATCAAAACCTTGAGTTTGTTTATATTAGTGCTTGCTCCGTATCTATATGTTGCTTCCGAAATATCGATATTTGCAATTCAATTAAATTTTTAAATAAAGAAAAATCGACTTTTGTTTGAGCTATTATGTACCTAATATTGTCAGTTGTTACATCACATAATGAAAATATCCCAACCTAATTAATTAACTTATTTATTTATACATAATCAGTTTACCTTTGTGACCCTTTCTTTCCTCTTGGTGGATGTGGGCCTATGATTTTTTTTTTGTCATTTATTTTATACCAGAGGGTTATTGATTTGTTGCATCAATAAAGCATTTGATAATAAAGCATTAATTTTTTCTTTATGTTCTTGACAGTAACTAAGGTAGAATCACCTTTGCGTGCTTAATTAAGTATGGTACTGCAAGTTTATTTCGAGCATTTATTTATCAAATTACTGGCTTATCAACTCATTAAATGTGGAAAACTACTGCTATAATTGTCAGGAACTAAGCCTTCTAAAATAGAATAATTCCATTTTATTTAATTTTATCAGATTATATATATACTAAGTATAATTTAACCTGAGGTCTTTCTGTTGAAAAACACCAATTAAATTATGTAAATACACTTAAGTACGACACATATTCTGTCAAATTTAATGCTTAGAGCAAGCACATCATAAGTCTATTATAGCGATGAAAGCCTGCTAAATTTTTGTGCAAAATTTATCATTGTTCAGTAAAGTTAAGAGCCAAACCAATTGTAGAAAATTATTTTAATTATGTATGTGTGTATTATATTTTAAGAGTGATTATCAAATTACTATCTCAATTGATAAATGATAAACATAAAACGTATAAGAGTATAAAAAAGTACCATGTTTTCTCCAAATTATATTCTCAATTGGTAAGTATAAAAAAGAAAATATTCAAACCATTTCATTTACAAATTTCTTTTTAAGACCAACAAATAATTTTTTTATACCAATCGTTTGCATAACTTTGTAATATATTATTTCACAAGCTTGTGACTCATCATTTCAATCTTTGTCTGCCTATTGAAAGTTCTTCACCCTATGAGTTTTCTTCTAACTATTTTACTTATACCTTCCTTACCGTTAATTTTCTTCTCACATACACTTCATTCGTTCCCTATTGTTTGTGTCATTAATTCTTCTAATTAAACATCAATAATTAAAATTTGATTCAAAACATCTCAATTTTCTGATTAGTAATCTCAATCACTATATTATTTCCATTTAATATATGAACCGAAGTATAATGAATACAGGGGGGAACATTAAATAGAGATTATCTTAGATTATCATCTTCAACATCGTTCTACCTACATATAAAAACTTTGTTTTTATCTCCTTCTTATTTATTACATTATAAATTTCAAATCGCCCTAAACAAGAAGTTGTCTTCTTAATATAATAACTTATCTCATAATTTATATATAAATTATTAAAAATAATGTAAACAAAGATGTAAATTATGTATGTTGTACATCTTGCAATTCTAGAACTGCCTTTTTTGCTTTTGTTTAATTTTTATTTAAAATTTCAAATTTACTTTTCAAATGCACTTATAACACAGCTGTTAGTAAATAACATTTTTTCTACAGTTTTGTGTTAAATAAATTTCATTTTAGTCTATAAGAATCATGTTAAAAAAATGATAATAATTTCAAATAAAATGTAAATATTTTAATTTACTGTGGAATGCTATCACTCAGTATTCAGGTGAATAAATAAAATAAAATAACTTAAATAAAATTATCATATCAGTATTTATAAAACAAACTAAAACAAAATTGTTTTACTCTGCTCTTTATAATTTCGTATATAGTAAAAAATAAATTAGATTATATTTGCGAAATTTAAAGTAATAGAAGAGATTCAAAAAGAATTACAACACCTTAATACAATAGTGAGAGTTATACTCTATATCAGGGTCGCCCTGTCGATCGACCAGTCGAGCTTTCGATTTTGTTCAGTTAATCGGAGTAGTAAAAATTAAAAAAAAAATTTTTTTTATTTTTTGACTTTTTACCGCCAGTTTACCACCAATTTTATAAAAACTTGAAATCATCAGAGGAAATTCAGAGATGTGGGTATTTTAAATAATTTTAATAGTTCGATACCTAATAATAATTTTGTTATAGAAATGAATTGTCAGTAGGTACAAAAAAAAATAAAAATTCTAACGGAAAATCTAATCAAAATATAAAATAAGAATAGTTCGGTACCTAATGATTCTGTATCATACCGTCATACAAGACTACACTAATGATATTGATTCTTCAAAAATAGAAAATGAAATTATAGCCCTTAATTCTGATATTTTTATAAAAGCAAGAGCTTCTGAAAATAGTTATTGATTGTTGCTACATGAAGATAAATATCCATGTCTAAGAGGTATTGCTTTGCAATTGACCACGTACTTTGGTTCCATCTATCTATGTGAATCGGCATTTTCTCATATGAAAATAATAAAATCGAAATACCGCAGCACACTTACAGTACAGATGAACATTTAAAAATGTGTTTACACACTTACAAAATTACGTGCCATCGTTTGACCAGTTTGCTGACAACATGCAATGTCATGCGTCAACATCTAAGGACAAATATTAAATTCATATTAATTATTTTTTTTTAATATTTATGATTTAGAACTGAATAAATTATAAATATTTACTTTAATTTCTAGTCGATCTTGCATTCTAATTTTCAGATTGGGTCGATCTTCATCAAGAAAAATCTGGCCACATTTGCTCTATATACTATTTACGTTGCAAAACATCGATATGATTGAATCAAAAAAAAATGTAAAGTATAAAATCGGCAATTTCGGGTAGCAAACATTGAAAAAAATTGTTGTGTATTATACACAACATTACAATACATTTACAATACATTTTACAATACATTTTAATATGCTTTACGATCTGTTTTCTGTAACAGGAATAAGTAGTTTTTAATATATTTAATTAGAGTTATAATGATTTTATAAATTTTCAAGAATTACATTTTATTAGCTTTCTTCTATTATACTTATTTACTACACTTTAGAAGCTAAGAATATTAAAAAAGTTACCCTCTTTAAGGACTTTTAGACGACTTTTGATGAAAAAATTTCATTTAAAAACCATTATAACATTATCAGCCCACAAACATAATTCTTTACTAGGTTTCATAAAAAGATGGTACAAATAGTTTGATGATCCACTTATCATTAAAGTCTTATATACCTAATTTATTCGTCCAAATCTGGAATATGCAAGTCCAGCTTTATCGACATTTTATCATAATCATATCGATAGACTTGAAGCAATCCAGAAAAAACTCCTTCAATTTGCTCTCCATACTTTACTGTGGTCTAACCATTTATTCTCCCTCCTTATACAGACCGGTTAAAACTATACTACAATTAAATACATTGGAATCTCGAAGAATTGTTTCTGATAGTGTATTTTTAATGCAAATTCAAAATGGGGAAATTGATTCCTCAGGCTATTAAAATTAAATACAAGTACTCGTTTCCGGAAATCGGAAAATTTCTTTAACTTAGTATTTCACTTAGTATTGGGAATATGAACGAATTGCTGTTAATGAGTATAAAAATTTTATTGATTTTTCCTTAAATAAATTCCATAAATATAATATAAACATACTATAATGTACTTAAGGTGTACTTATGTACGTAACGAAACTGGATAAAGTGCAAAACGAATACATCAGAGGCACTTTCAAGGTTGCCAACATCAAAGACAAATTAGCAGGAAAACGTCTGAGATGGTGCAAGATACAGTTAATGCACCAACATTGTTTTCAATATATTTATCAGAACTATTGTCCTCACTAGACCGGGTTAGATGAAATAATTATGCATTGGCCTTTGCCGATGACATCATATTCTATTCTACCGATATAGTTCAGTAGATTACATCAAAGGCAAAGTACAAAAAATGTTTAATATTACTCGGTGCTACTGCAAAGTTTGGCTGCTGAAAATCAACATCAACAAATACGAGACAATTTTGTTAAATTTTGATAAAACTAGTGTAGATATCAAAAAACACTGGAAAGAGTTTGAAATAAAATCGGCAGAAAATGTTATCTTAACTAATAAAAAAGTAGTTAAATACCTAGGAGTACAATTAAATCGTAACTTAAACTATATTAAGCAAATCAAATATAGTATATTAAAAGGTAAAAAAGCTTTTATGGCTTCAAAAATAACCTTTTTACAACAAAATTATTAGTAACAGAGTTAAAAATATATGTTACCAAACACTAATAAGACCAACACTTGTATATGGTGCACCAATATGGTACAACATCAGTACGAGCTTAATGGAAACTCTCCGAAAATTTGAAAGAAACGACATAAGAGTTTGTACTAATATATCTATATAGAAAACTCAATTCCGAATACAAGCATTACTACTCTAATAAATACAATAAATACTTGTACAAGGTAGCAAACATAATTAGAATCGATAATTATATTATAAAATTAATTCGAAGACATTATGATAAAGCACAAAACACTCCGGAAAATGATTTAATATCGCATATATTTTACCACAATGAGAAGTACATCAAAAAGACTTTGCACACGGGCTTCATAGCTCCTGAGCATTTTATCTATTTAAATAAAACGATTATATTCAAAACCGTAATCATGTCTCTCCATTATACCATTATAATAGACGGGCTACATGTAAAGCTATTGTTTATAACCGGGCAATATTAACGGAGAAAATTTAAAATTTGAAATGTCCACACCAGATAAGGGCAAATTAATTAAAACAAACTATTTGTGGTTGGAAAACTCTAATTATAATTTAGTTAGATTAAGATAGGTTAATTTAGGCTAGGTTTTTAATAAATAACTATTGGTTTTTACTCCCTACTTTTCCAATAACAAAAACAAAAAAACTTTGTAAAGTTTGTACATAATATAAAAAAATCCTAAAATTGTGCGTATAATTAACATAAAAATTGCTTAGATGTTAATAAAATTAGAAATAAATAGCTGTTTTTGTAAATTTTTGTAGGCTAGACTAGTGTAAGAATGTAAAAATAGTGGAAAAAATAAAATTTATATTAAAAAAACGTCTGAGATGGTACGGTCACGTCATGCGAAGAGACGAAGAAAATGCTGTTCAAAAATCTTTTAACGTATCAATACCTAGGAGAAGACCAGGGAGATCATCAGCAACATGGCTTAGAACAATCAACAAAGATATGAAGAAAGCAGAATTGAACGCTACGACAGCCCAAGGCAGATGTTCTTGGCGCCTCAGATCAAGAAGCACTGACCCGAAATAAGAGAAATGGTCATGAATAAGAAGAATAAAAAAACTGTCATGTACTTTTAATAATTTAATATATGTATGTATTTTAACGTTTGTATTTTCAATATTTATTTATTTTTTATTTTTATTTTTTATTAAATTGTTTTATTAGATCAAGATATTGTAATCTGTTTGAATTAAGTATAAATAAATAAATAATCAAAAAAATCAGATCTACCAGGTCGTTCTTCAAATGGAATCGTTTTCCCCAAGAAATATGAAAAGTGGGTTACAGCAGCATATTACTTGATTTTTCAAATATTAGGTAAATCAACTTTAATGCAAAATATAATTAAGCAAAGTGTAAACTTTTATAACAAAAAATTTATATAAAAAAATTTATAAAAGATTATATTTTTGTACCTATATATAGTCATAAAATGAGAGCGATCTCTTTAGACATTTTTTTTATTAAATAAAATTAAATTTAAAAAAAAAATAGTATAATTGTGTTTTTTTTTCACAAATCAAAGTCGTATTTTAATTTGGTTTAAGAATAAAACCATATAAATTAAAAAAGAACTTAAACCCTAAATAATCTTAACAACTTTTTTTTAGATTTATATTTGGATTTAGCTTTGTAGCTATTATATTTGATCATGTAGAAACGCTTATAGTGTCAGTTTATTTTAAAATTTGAGAACAAATTTCATAAATTCTGTTTCCAAATCCAATTTGTGAAAAAAAAACACAAATATGGGTGAATATCTACACTATTTATACGTTAAAAGTTGACTCAGAATTGATTCAGGCCATTATTCTTTAAGCTCAGAACAGACTAAGTTTCGAACCAGCCAGATATTACAAATAAAATGTATGTATTCGTATATTGTACACCAGTATCCAAAGAGATTATTTCGCCACATCTCAATAAAAATTGTTTTTTGTTAAATAACCTGGTTTTTTTTAATGATGCCGGTAACTAGAGACACATGATTTTTTCGCATATTAGATTTAGAAACAACTACTGCAAGCTATACATGTATATAAAAAAATGTCATTTTTAATATTATTCTGATAATATTCCTATAAATGTATTCTATTCAGGGACGTTTCGTCCTAATAAAGAAGTTGAGCATTGCTCACCTGCATACCCAATATTGATCAAACTATAAATTTTTACAAATATTTTAAGAAAACTTCTGCGTTTAGTACAAAAATAAGGGAATGAAATTTTTTATTGATTCTGATGTTCAACATCAAAGAAAAAAAATACAAGAAATAGAATAATAAAAATTTATATTAAGTATTAAAAAAAAAATTACGAAATATAAATGAATACAATAAAATAGATTATTATTGGATGTTTAAAGCCATTTTTTTTTGTTTTTTTTTTTTTATCCTATAGCTCCTGTTTAATTACCTAAATCAAAAACTAATATGACTTTAAAAAGTTGGTTATCAGTTGAACCAAGAAGTCCCTACTATTGTAGGATAAGTTAAAAATTTTGTAACTCACATCTACTTTTGTTTGCCTCATTTATGAAATATTTCATATGCACATATAATTTTTTGTAACGATTCTATGAAAGAATAGTTACCTCATGGACTTCAATTTCATTTAGAATACAGATGTAATTATAATTTTATAC
This sequence comes from Argyra leucocephala, assembly GCA_963942445.1. NCBI lineage: Eukaryota > Metazoa > Arthropoda > Insecta > Diptera > Dolichopodidae > Argyra > Argyra leucocephala. Next base: position 42,957,287 of record OZ012678.1, read on the forward strand.
TAACTATACTTTTTTTTAATAAATAATAAGTTTATCATTTTATATGATATAAAAGCAGTTTTATCCAAGTGCACAGAATAAAAAAGTTTAAGAAATCTATCTACAAAAACCGATGCATTGTTTATCTTGTATCAAGTTTACAAACAGTATCTCATAAATTACAACTATAATCGGACAAATATCTTGTTTCCTAGAGAGATACTACTCTAATAAACTAGCATTTTTTGATCATTTTTATTTCTGTAATCAATTTTTCAACAACAATATTAAGGAAATCGTACAATCTAACAACTTTTGCCCAATCTAACAATATTCTCATCACTTTTATAAAATGTTATGTATGTATATTATGAAACTGAATATCATATTTAATTTTTTATAGCTTTATAATTCTAGAATTTTTTTTTTTTTTCTAAATAATTTCAATTTCTACTTCATATCACTCGTTTCTATTTTCATTGCAATTCACATTTAAAATAACGATTAAAATCAAATCAAATAATGTAAGTACCTAACAGAATTGAACTGATTAATTTGAAAAGCTCAACAAAAACAAAAAGTCATTAGTTAATATGATGATTCTCAAATTTCCTTGAGTCAATAAATTTTTCTCGAACAATTAAATTCTACTAATTCTACAAAAAAATAATAATTACAATGTTACTAAATTTATAATAATATTAATAATAACATAGTAGATTATAGTAATATCAAACTAGATCAAAATAAATTCGAATATATTACAATAATAAATATATGTACATATATAAAGAATAGAAAATAAAAATTTATAAAAAAAAAATAAAAAAATACTAACCACTGAAGAAATAAAAACCACAAATTAAATCCGCAAGTGACAAATGAGAAGTGAGTCCTACACTAAGATATCAATTTTATCTTAATTTTTTTTTTTTTCTTATTATAATTTATAAATTTTATTTACCGAAAAAAAATTATAAAAATTAACAGTTCTTTTTATTTAATAATAATTATTATTAAAAATAACTTTGTTAAAAAATTTAATTTGAATTCTTATTCTAAGTAACTTTGAAATGTCACAAGAACAAAAGAAAAAATCCGTTTTTAAATTCGATTTCGAACACGTACACTTAATTATTTTTCTTAACTAATACCTTTAAATTGAAATTTATGTAAATTTAAATATTTAATATTAATTTTAATAGATGGCACATATATATATGTAAATTAAATTATGTCAAAACATTTACATTGTATTTAATCTAAATTATAACAGTAAATTGTTTAACTGAACTGCTTTTTTTTTTTATTTAATTTTATTTTTAACCAAAAAAATATTTGTTACCAATTACAAAATTTAATGCTTTTTACGGTTAATTTTCAAAAGTCAAAATTAATTTCAAATCTTACAATTACACAAGAAATGTCAAAATGCAAAAATTCAATTTATCACCATTTAATTATCAATTTTTTGATTTAATATTTTTAATATTTCAATTTTTGTAATTTGAATAAAAGGGAATTTATTAGAGGTCACGTATTTGTTTTGTTTTTTTTTTTATAGTTTTCTTAATGCAGTTTAATAATTGCAATTAATGAGGTGCAACCAATCGTCAACGATAGATAAATATCAACTGAAATGAAAATTAAGTTTACATGAAAGATTTAAGCTTTAAATGGTGATATTTTTTTTTTAGTTTTATTAAATTTATCTAAAATTATGATACGACAACGATGAGTTTTATGTAATGTGATTAAGAAAAATAATAAATAAATAAATAAATATATATGTATATATGTACATACATAAACACGTATTATATTCATTCAAGTTTAATTCACTGCAGCAAAGAGGATCACATCGTTATGATATGTCATGTGTATACATAAGTATATGTATGTATGTATGTATATCGGATACGCATCGATCTCAACATAAAAAATATTATAGATAGCTTGATTTACAAATTGAGAACAATTAAAAATAAAAATAAAAAATGAATTTTAACCAAATACTGTATATGAATATGTAAGGTAAAGGTAAAAATACCTAATTAGGAAACTCAAATTGACTGTTGTTTGGAATATACAATGTGTACTTTTAAGATAATATTATTAATTTATTTATATATAATAAAATTATATTATGTAAGTAAAAGAATGAAGCCCTAAATTAGTAATAAAAATATATATTGAACAATACGCACAATACTGTGTAAACTCATTATAACAAACATTGGCTTAAGAAATCCTCTTGGTTACAATCCAACCAACACTGATCATCAACCGAAGTATTTGGCAAATCTGACTAAAAGCAGATAATTATTGTCTAAGCAAATAAACTCTACATGTTTTATAATATACCAACATATATCTACACGATATGCCTTCCACGCTTAGTCGCCAAGAAACATAAAAATTTATTCTCTGAAAAACACATTGAAAAACACGCCACAAACATATTTCATTTCAACACAAAATAGAAAATCAGTATAGATATAAACAAATCGGAATTGACATACATTAGAAAAATAGCAAAGTACAGAACTAAATTTAAAAATTAACAATGAAGCAGTTCCTTACAAATCAGAAATTAAATACTTATAGGAATTAACTTCAATAACTTACTCAAATTCAACAATCATATTAAATTAATACAAAAAAAAACAGAATCAGGAACTTATGCACTTCTTAGATTTTTATTAATTCCCCATTCTCTGAACACACAAACCAAACTTCTCATTTCTCATAAACAAAGAGTTTTTACGACCAATTCTAACATACGGTTTCCCAATATGGTTTACATGCTCACCCACAAAATTTTTGAACGAAAAATTTTAAGAAATTGCCTGAATAGGTATTATGAATCGGACTGTCGAAGATATTCTAAAAAATACCTATATGAAAATTCCAAAATAATACCATTAATACAATATATGCTGAATAATGCAAAAAAAAATGTAGAAAAAATTAAAAATCACACCAACATAACGGTGAAGAGAATTTATAACGAAATTATATTAATCTTAATGATTACCTTTCATCTTTATAGTTGTAGGTAATATAAATAGTCATACATCTTTTTGAAACAAGTCAATCTACTTTACTACAATTTTATGAATATGTAATGTTCCAACAAAAACTCATAATAGAGGCTAATCAACTGTAATAAGTTAGAGCCGTATTTTAAGGTTTAGTTGTAGCTTAAGTCATATAGGTTTAGTGGTAGTACTAGTCATAGGTTTAAAGGTAGTATTAGTCATATTTAGTTGTAGTACTAGTCATAGTTTAAGCTCTAGTTTAGTTGTATTTTTAAGTAGTTTTAGATTAGATTAAGTTCTATAATAATGAAAATAAAAAAGCAGCGGTCGATCGCAAGTGCGAAAATATAAAATGCAAATATTTAGAATAACAATAAAAATAAAAAAATGTCCTCCAAAGGTTGGAATCACAAATTTAAATGCGCATCAAACCAAACTTTTACATAGTTTGATAGATTAAGACACAGTGATAAGTACTCGTAAATATAATTATAAGAAAAATATATGAAATATTAATTTCATACATCAGGCATAATAAATGAAATGAGAAAAAAATAATAGCTATTATGTGTTGTTTTTGATTTTTATTAAAATTTGATATTTTTATCATGTTAAATGGACCAATCCTTGTTTCAATAATATACAGATTCACATCATTTTAAATAAGTCATTAAAAAGATATTATGTTGATGGGTAATAGTAAATTCCAAAATGTATTATCATTGCGTATTTTAAAATTTCATGGATCATCAGTCATGGTGCAAAGAACCAATTTCCTGATATGTTAGCTATACATATTTTAATTTGAATTAGTTTAATAACTAACAATTAAATTTCAATGACTAGTAATTTGAAAAATAATTTGGTTGCACCATGAAATGCTATGATGCTCGATTCTAATGCATTTCCGATTTTACGCTGATTTGTATCAAATTTCTTCACAAACGAAGCCTTTATTAAACAAATTGATCAATTTAATTTATGAAAAACTGGTATAACATAATGAAATTTATTAATTTCTTAGTTCTATTTAATTTTTCAATAAATTATTAATCGAATTAAATAGTATTAAATTAATAAATAAAAAAATTTAGTTTATTATAATGGAATTTTTTTTTTATAATTTGCAGTTTTATCATTAATTATATATATACACTCATATTTAACTAAAAAATTCTATCTTTAAATGTGTAATAAAATAAAAATATTAAATTGCAAGCTCTAAATCGATAATGTCAGTACATATGTTAACTATATTTTGGAATGAATAAAGATTAATTAATAATTATTAAATTACAATATTCTAAATTGCATGAAAAAGAAAAACGAATGTTCCCACTATCACGATCAAATCATCATCATCATTACCTGTTAATTCTATACAGCTCGGGGTTAACCTCATTTAAAACTTCCCTTCATTCTACTCTATCTTATGCAACTGTCCTTCATCCGTTAACTCCAATCTTTCGACAGTGGTCTTCGATTCCTCATCCAACCAAGGATCTAGGCCTACTTCCTGCTCTAGTATTGTACGGTACTGCATCTAATTTTTTTTTTACCATATTATCCTTGCATTACATGGGCATAGCTGCCCATCTTAGTATTTTTGCATTACAAAATTTTTATAATATTATTTCTATTAATCTTTATTAATCAATGCTTTCTAGTTCCTCGTTTGATCTTATTCAGTATCCATCAGCAATATTCAGCATCGTCATTTATTTTATGACCAAATATTTTTCTTAGTATTCTTCTGTCGACTACTTTTAAACTATTTTCGTCAATAATTTTCATTGTCCAGAATTCGTAACAATAGGTTAAGATCGATTGTATTATGGGTCTTATACCACTCTATTGCAAAAACCTTGGCCTACCTTTAAACTTATCATCACAATGTTGTGTAGGTACTATCGGTGACATCTTAAATGTCTTTAAAAAAACCTGTAACCTGATATAATGTAAAAAAAACTAAGTTGTCAATGTTATTCGTAAAATAAGTTGGCAACATTGTGTAATGAGACCAAGCGATTTGCATTTGTGACCAAGCAAAATGAACAGAAGGCTTTTATTAACACTGTACAATATTAAGTTTTTAAAAGTTTTATTGTTAACCGAAATTTGTAGTCAATGTTGGAAACATGGAGTCACTGTCTCCTCAAGCTTTTGTGAGCTTTTATAGACATTTAAGATCATTTGGACGTTGTATTCAACTTTGTGTTCAAACATTTATACGATATTAAGCAAGGTATCTATAAAATATTTGATTTTATATCGCATCTATACTGAGATTTTAAAAGAAAAATAAGAAAAAATTGGATATCATTATACTAGTATTAAAATGAATTTATAAAGTAAAAACAATATTTGGGCCAACCTTTTGCAATAGATGAGTAGTACAACATTTTTAATTTAATTGTCCTCAAACTGAATCAAAAATTATGGAAAAAGTTATTAATGTTCAATTGAAAGATTATTTAAAAAAAATTTAACTAAATTAAAGAAAATCAATCTGGTTTTAGAAAAAATACTAATTGTGAATCTCGGATAAATTTGGTAGTTAGTAATTTGAAAATGGATGTGCACGATAAAAAATTGTATTAGCAGTTTTTATAGATCTTCAGAGAGCTTTTGAGACAGTTGATCGCCATATTTGACTAGAAAAACACTATGGTGTTAGAGACATTGAACATAAATAGTTTCATTCGTATTTAAACAACAGAAGATAGCGAACAAAATTGAAGTAAAGTTGGGTGGCATCGCAAGGCAGTATTCTAAGTGTACTATTGCTCTTAATTTTTGTAAAATAATTCAAAAATCCGAGTTAGTTTTGTTTGCGGGTGACGCTCTATTATATGTATCTGGTAATAATATAAATGAATGTAGGAATATAAAACAATGTGAACTAGAAAAACTTTCTTATTGGTTAAAATAAAACAAACTTAAATTAAATACCAAAAAAAATAAGTTTATGAAAATTAATTGCAATATGACAATGTCGAAATGTAAATGGATATTATATTGAAGAAGTGAATGAAATAAAATACTTAGCAATAATATGATAATAAAATGAATTTCATAGAGCCATTAAAACTATATAAAACTATTCTTTTCTAAAATCAGGTTAAGAATGTCCTTTACTAATGCAATAAAAATTCATAATGTCATTATTAAGTCGCATTTTGAATATTGTTCATTTATTATATTTATGTTATCGCGTAAGAAAATATAAGCAGATTACAGAAACTACAGAATCGTCCAATGAGAATAATTTTAAAGACAAAAAGAAAAACTTCAATTAGTTTTATGCATCAAACCTTGTTTTGGATGTCGGTGTACCAAATATTTTTTTATGAATGTACTAATTATTATTGTTTTTAAAATGAAAAATAACTTGTATCCGGAATACCTGTGTAATAGAGTGATGTGTAATGGGAACATTCATCATCATAATTTAAGAAATATATTTAATTTTAAGCTGAATTACTTTCATACTAACTAAGAATTATTGTTACCTTATAAACGATTGAATTTGTATAATAATTTTCCGAATGAATTAAAATTTGAATATTTTTATATTAAAAATAATTTTTAAAAACAAAATAAAATTTTATAAGTTAGTTGATATAAAAATAGCAAAATTATACTAAATAAAGAATCAATAATAATAATAATAAATACATTCATAGCACCTTGTTATTGTTACGTACACTATCATAATCATTTCACAACTTTAAATAACATTTTCAAATAAATATTTTTTAAATGAATCAGAAAATTTTTTACTTTCTATGATAAAATTACCCTAATTTGAAATAATTCAATGAATAAGAGATCATTAACGAATAAAATTAATTAAATACTTTATATTAACAAATTAAATTTTTTTTTTAATTTCTTAAAGGACTTTTTCAAGTTTCTATTACTAAATTTTCAATAGTTTTAAATACAAAAATACCAGTTACAAAAATCAGTTGTAAACAGCATTATGAACAAATGTAAGTGACTAAGCATAAAACTTAAAATTTAAGATTGTATTGGAATTAGATAAACATGTCAATATTAAATTAGATAGATATAGATACATAGATACAAAAAAAAATATTCTTTTTAATTATAATACAATCATTAACATTAAAATAAAAATAATAAAACTCTACAATTCATTTTGTAATATTTAAACTATTTAAACTATTACTTATTGCTAAAACATTAAATATTTTATGAAATTTGGTTTTGTAACCAGTATAAAATAATTAATATAAAAGTTTGAATATTTTTATGAAATTGCTTAGTTTTCCAGAAAATTAAAGTTAAATTAGTAAAATTTATTAATTATGCTTGAAACAGATATCATTTATATGTATATGTATTGTAAATTTGAAAATATTAATTGCAAAATACAAAAATACAACGCCTTCGATTTATACAAAATAATTATTTTTATAAGTTTTATTGCTTCCTTCTTAAATGACAATGAGTACGTAAAGCTTCCTTGCAAGTAAAAAATTTACAACATAATTTACAAAATAAATCAAAGTAAATCAGATCCCGCCCGACTTTCATAATATAAAAAAATTTAATAAAAACTGGACATAACGGGGTTGAAAAAGAAAGTATTTAAGCGGGTTATTAAAATATGTGAGCTAAAAGTAATTTTTAAATAAGTAAAATTAATATATAAAAAATTGATTAAAAAAATTATATTTAAATGTGTAAATTAATTAATTACCTTTGCATCCTAGATAAATTTGATCAATCTTTTTGTATTTTGTATTTTGAATTCAAGCAATAATGACCTTACTTTGTACAAATTCTATGCACTATTTTTGTTTGTATTTTGTTCATTAACGCATTATTTTAAATTACCGAACATTAATTTTTATTAAAATTATAAAGTTCTAATTTTTTTGTTTGAAAAATATTTCAATTTTATAATTACACTTTTGATATTCTATTAAATTATTTTTCCCCTCAAACTAATATTATCCCGCCCAAATATATTTTATTCAATATAAATTTGTACTTAACACTGCATAATGTATATTATTATTATTATTACAAGTTAATCACTAAATTTTGTCCTTTGAATTTTATTTTTTACATTAATTTTGTTATAATTCAAATACAACTCTTATATTTTAATTAAATTAATACTTCTAAACTCTAAATTTAAACTTAACTAAAGATTATTTTTGAAAATATATTTTTTATAAATTTTTAAAGTTTACTCTTGATTAAACACGACTATAAGGACACACCTTTACACTATAAATGGTTCTTATTTGCATTAACGGAAATAACTAAAATTATGAATTCCGGAACGGAAATGAATATGAAAAGTGGGTTTAGAAGTCGACATGTAGGGGGCTGAATATTTCTATTTTCACTTGTTTAGGATCAGTGATGCCAGAGTGTTTTTTTAAAATTACCTTGATTTGAGTAGACTTTTTTTACCTTCAATTTTAATAAATTATATTCTTATCACTCCTAGTCTTATCCAGCCTCATAATAATGTAATGAATATGCTATTTATTTTTATTTAAAAAAAAACAATATATTATATCTTTCTCCATTTTTTAACAAATTTATTTAAAATATAATTATGTAACTAAAATACATAAAATTAAAAATTGAAAATTATAACTACTATTACTAATAATATTACAATCTCTGTTATTGATGGATTTTAGAATTGAAATCGGAATAAAAACACCTGCTTTTCAGTATAACTATAATCTATAATTAACACAACACTTAAAAAGGGAATACAAGATATATAAAAAGTGTTGCTGAGGGTTGTAACTGTATCTAAATTTCAACAGTTATAATGTATATCAAAATCATAATGACAATTTTTATATAAATATTTTTCTGAATATGCCAAATTTTTTTAGTTTGCTCAAATTTTACGCAACCAATTGTTTTGATTTCTTCAGAAGCCAAAAGTAAATAATTATTGTGCCTCTGTACCTACATTGATATTGTCACTGACGCTCAAGTATACATTGGTATTTTTTTATAACAATTAATTTACCTACAAAGTAGTTTATCTTCCTTCTACTATTTTTTGTTTTAAAAACAAACTATAATACGTCAAAGGTGGATTTTCATTGACCAATATTTAAAATCTTAAAAATTTTATTGGCTCTAAAAAGGGAGATAGCTTTTTGAATTTTTATGTAAGCAAAAAATAGACCGCTACAAAGAATTGTTTAGATTTCTATTTGGGAAATTAACACAAAAGAACAACAATTCAACCATCAAAAAATAAAAAAATTATTTTTTTTTATATAGATTTACTCAAAAAATTGCTAAAAAAAGTACTGCCGATATAAAGAAACTATCGCGATATTTTAAAAATATATTTTATCAAAGTATAATATCCCAAATTTTGTAAAAATATCCTCAATTTTTGTGAAAATATCCCCGGTAAAGGATATTTTCTGTACCTGTTGTACGTATTGAGCTCTCATATAAAATAATGTCATTTTATGTTATCTCCCTTTTTAGAGCCAATAAATTTTATAAGATAAAAAAAAAATTTATCAATGAAAATCCAGCTTAAATCTTTTATTTACGTTCAACCATTCTAAATTATCTAGTATTTCTATCACCCTCGTCCTCCGCTATCTTAGTATTATTCGCATTCCTTTATTCTGTAATAACTGCAGTCTATAAATATTTGCCGATCTACATATACACAGTATTGCAGAACAATGCTCTAATGGAACAAAATATGAGAGTGTAATAAATTGATATTGCTTTTGAATATTTTTGTTCTCATCCAACTTAAACAATCAATCTTCTTTGCTATTTTGGAACATATTTTATCCGCATGCATGTTAAAGTTAAGTTTATTGTTAATAAGAACACCTAAATTCATTCATTCAGCCATTCAATCAATTCATAATTTATGTTTAGACTAATCCAATATTATATTTCTATCCGTTGTTTCGAAGGCCCTTTTTTAGTTCAGGAATACCGCAATTCCTTTTTTTCCTGTGTCGCATTCCATTTTTCACTCGTTCAATATCCAATTAACAGACATTTCTAAAGAGTGATTCTTCCTGAATTCAGATTGTTCTTCCCATAATATCTTTTTTTAACATTAGGCATTCTGCTGTCTGGGTATAAACAACAATTTGAATACGGAAGTGATAAAATACTTAAATTTATAGTCAATTTCACAATTGAACCAAATTCTAACTCATTATTTTCATTACCAATCTGAAGGTGTTTTCTTACTAGGTAATGTTTTATTATTACCTTGTACGGTTTTTTGACTTAAATTATCTTGAAACAAGTGGCGTCGTGCTGCCATTACTGTCGTTTTGCTGTAGTTGTAATATTATTGATGCAATTTCTAGTCATTTTGGCATTGTTTCAATTTATAACACTATATTTTGATTTAATTTTATGTTTGGAAGTATTCAAATTTTTTCCAGCAGATAAAATTTTTTTTTATAAGCTTAGCTTATTAAGTCAAAATTCCAATTCAAAACTCCAAATACATTCTAATTTTCTATATGTCGTTAGCTCATTTCATCAAAAAACAAAATTATTTGCATTAAATTCATTTACAATTTTAAATTATATACAATACCGATCTTAATGATTACTCACTGTGGAAAGCAACAAGAAAACTGAAACGGCCACAAAAAATTATACCTCCACTAAGGAAATCAAATGGTAATTGGGCCAGAAGCGATGGTGAGAAAGCAGAGCTTTTTGCATCACATTTACAAAAAGTTTTTGTACCGTATCCACCAGTAATTTCAACCGACGAAAACAACAAGATTGAAAACTACCTTGACGTGCCTTATCAAATGGATTTACCGATAAAGAAAGTTCGGATAAAGGAAGTACAGGAAATTATAAAAAAAATCTGTGTCAGATAAGAAGGCTCCTGGGTATGATGGTATCACAGGCAAAATGGTAAAGCAACTTCCGTATTGCAGTATAAAATTCTTAACTCACATTTTTAATGCTATATTAAGAACTAGCTACTTCCCAGATATCTGGAAAGCTGCTCATATCATAATGTTAGCTAAACTGGGGAAAGAGCCAAATGAGACTAGTTCATATAGACCAATAAGTCTTCTGCCAGTAATATCAAAATTAATCGAAAAACTAATAGCCAAAAGATTGATTAAAATAAATAATGAAAGAGATATCGTACCAGCTCATCAGTTTGGCTTTCGTCACAATCACGAGACAAGCGAGCAAATACATAGAGTAGTCAACCATATAAATAATTCACTTGACAAGAAAAAATACTGTTCTGCAGCTTTTCTGGACATTTCGCAAGCCTTCGACAAAGTTTGGCACAAAGATCTCTTTTACAAGCTTAAAAACTACTTAACACCACTACCAGCAACTTTTGTCAACTTATTTATTAGATAGGCGGTTCTTCGTTAAATACATACAACGGGGAACAATCGATACTAAAAGAAATTAAATCTGGGGTTCCTCAAGGCAGCGTCTTGGGCCAACTACTTTACTTGATATTTACAGCGATTTTCCCAACATCACCGAGGGAACTCACTGCTACCTTTGCTGCTACCTTTGCTGACGACACAGCGGTCTTAGTGTCTCATACTAATCCGAGATTAGCTTCAGAAGTTCTTCAAAACTACTTATTGGACATATAAAACTGGCTGAAAAAGTGGAGAATAAACTCCAATGAATCGAAATCCTTTCATATCACCTTTACTAATCGCAAGGGAAATTGCCCTGCTGTTTACCTTAAAGACATGGAATTGACTCACCAAGAGTCGGTTAAATACTTAGGTATGTACTTGGATGGACGCCTCACTTGGAAAAGTCAGATCATCAGCAAAAATAAACAACTACGATTAAAATTCAACCAATTAATTTGGCTAATAGGTCGTTTCTCCAATTTATCCCTAGAATGTAAAGTTGCAGTGTACAAAGCTATCATCAGGCCAATCTGGAGCTATGGGTTGCAACTTTATGGGGAACAACTAGTAACTCCAACATCGAAATAATAGAACGCTTCCAGTCCAAAGTATTAAGTTCTATAGTCAATGCGCCTTGGTATGTCCGAAATGACACAATTAGATCAGATTTAAATATCCCATCTGTTAAGCAATTCATTAAAAAGAAAGCTGAAAAATACTATGTTCGACTGGAAAACCATCCAAATTTACTTTCTCCTCAACTCATCAATAATGAACGAACAAGCGAGCGCAAATTAAGACGCTTCAGACCGCTGGATTTATCTACTAGATTCACTTTACCTGAGACTCCATAAATATAAATTTGAATATTAAGTCAAGAATCAATGGATTCTCGACTTAGATTACATTTCAATTACATCACGTCAATTTTAATTCCAATATTATACTCAATATCTTTTATATTTTATGTAGATAGTTGTATAGAATAAAGACAAAAAAAAAAAAAAAAAACATATATAATTGAATTAGGGCAAGCACATTAAAATGATTTGTTTTGTACAAAGTACAAAATATACAATCATCAATTAGTCTGTTTCCAGGAGTAGTCTTTTCATTAACTATTTTGACAATATCTTATTAATCATATAAAATAACTACCATGAGCCAGGAAGGTGGGATTTTTTTTAACTACTTATGTACCTTTTGTTATTTTTATTGAAGTCGTATGAAAATAAAATTGTAATACATAAAAAAAAAATGTTCACTAAAATTTGTGCCAATTTTATTAAATTTGACGCAATTTGGAGACAGTTTAAGTGGCAGCTTCAAAAAAGATTAAACGATAGCAGTGACTGCGTCAGTGTCTAGCAGTGTCTGTGTCAGTCACTGCAGCAGTGTTTAACAATTCTGCTTATATTTAGCATAATATTCTGAATTTGTAAACACTGCTACAGTATTAATATTTTTTTATTTCACCAAATGCATATAAAAATAAAATATATTTTTCCCAATATATAATTTTGACGGTTTAATAATGTTTGTTTGTGTATAAAATAAATTTCCCAAACAAAAATTTAAGAAATTCTTTGCAGCGATCTATTTTTTCTTTATCTAAAAATTCATTAAGCTATTTCCCTCTTTGGAGTCACTAAAATATTACCACACTTGTGTTTACCAAATAAAATCCACCTTCAACTGAAAATAAAAATATTCAGAACCCTACATGTCGACTTCAAAACCTACTTTTCATATTCACTTCCGTTCGGCAATTCATAATTTTAGTTAATTTTAGTTCTTCCGTTAATGCAAATAAGAACCATTTATACTAGTGTCCTTATAGTCACATTCAATCAAGAGTAAACTTTAAAAATTTATAAAAAATATATTTTCATAAATAATAAGTTTTTTGTTTAATTAAGTTTAAGTTTAGAGTTTAAAAGTATTAATTTAATTAAAATAAAAGAGTTGTATTTGAATTATAACGAAATTAATGTAAAAAATAAAATTCAAAGGAGAAAATTTAGGGGCTAAACTTGCAACAATATACATTCCAATTTATACTGAATAAAATATATTTGGGCGGGATAATATGAGTTTGAGGAGGAAAATAATTTATAGAATATCAAAAGTGTAATTATAAAATTGAAATATTTTTCAAACAAAAAAGTTAAAACTTTATAATTTTAATAAAAATTAATGTTCGGTAATTTAAAATAATGTGTTAATGAACAAAATACAAAAACAAAAAAATAGTGTACAGCATTTATATAAAGTGTAATAATTTGAATTCAGTGTAGTTTTTTGAATTTGAAATAAAAAAGTATTGGTCAAATTTAACTTTCTAGGATGCAAAGGTAATTAATTTAAACATTTAAATATATTTTTGTTATCAATTTTTTATATACATATTTATTTTATTTATTTAAAAATTATTTTAATATTAGCTCACATATTTTGATAATCTGCTAAATACTTTCTTTTTCAATCCAATATTACACTAAAATTTTTTTAAAACAGTTGTTGTCGAAACTACTTTTTTTATTTTTACCGCGTTAAAACTCAATTTTGATTAATTTTTCATATGAGAGTCAGGCGGGAACTGATTTACAAAATTTTATTTCTTGTCATTTGGCAGTATATTTTTTTGATTTTGTATAATTTTGCAAATTTTTTATTTTCAAGGAATCTCTCATGAACACTTATATATATGATCATAAAAATTTAGGTTTTTGGAAAACTTTAAGAAGTAACTTATAATAATTATAAAAATAATTATTTTGTATAATTTGAAGGCTTTGCATTTTGCAATTAATATTTTTAAATTTAGAAGTATGTACAATATATATATATATATATCTGTTTCAAGCATACATACATAATGAATAAATAAATTTTAGTAATTTAATTTTAATTTTCTGGAAAACTAAACAATTTCATAAAAACATTTAAATTTTTATATTATGTATTTTATATTGATTACAAAACCAAATTTTATAAAATATTTAGTGCTTATTGGTTTACCAGAAGCAACTGAAGTGGTCACTTCTATCTACCTACCTTCAGCATTAACATTTAAACTTTAATAAGCACAGCATCCAGGCTTTTGAATTTTAACTGTTTGCTATTTGAATTTAAGATCTTGACCTAAAAAAGTCAAATTAATTTTTTTCTGGCTTTGTCGTCAGATCCAATTTTTAATTTTGGACTGTAGAAAATTTCAGGATAAAACAAAGTCAACTTTTTTTAAGTTTTTCACTATATTTTTTTTTTTACATTTTTGACATTTTTAGCACGAACTGACAAATTGAAATGACTATCCGAAATTACTGTCGAGAAGACAGTAAAAAAGACGAACAATTTATGAATCAATTATTATATACATATATCCATGGAATCAATAAATTAATTGGGAATGTCATCAGTGACTACTTTTTGAGCTCATCCATTAAACGTGAGTATATCACAATTATATTGAATCTTTAAATTGAAAATTTGGACTTAAGTAAGTAATTTTGTCCTGAAGTCCCAGATCTGTTTTTAATTCTCTGTACGAGCTACCTAGCTCTTTTTTAGAATTCTTGATTAAATAAATAAAATAAAATTGCAATATTGTATATGATAAATTGCTTTAAAATTGTATTTTCATCACAAAATGAATTAATTTAAGCAAACCTAACTTGCTTTTCGATCTTATTACACAAGATTAAATACTTTTATAAAAGGGTTTATTTTTTTTTTTTAATTTAAATTCATTGAAATTATTACAATGTAAATCGAAATATGTATGTAATAATCATTTCACTTTTGTTCCACTAACATAAAAATTACATTTTTATTTTTATTTTTTTAGAAAAATTCCTGTTGTAATCAGAGCTTCTTAAAACAATATTGTTGTTATATTGCATCAATCGCAATGACATCATCCTTTATTTTAATAGTTTTTTTTTACTTTTATGTTGCAACATTAAAATATCCCTTTTTTGATAGTACACAGTTCGTTGTTTTTCCAAAAGTTTGAAAAAAAAAACAAATCAAACTGATTTTGTACGTTTGGATGTACATACATACATACATACATACATTATGTACATTTGTTAAATCATAATATCTGAGAAGAGAAAAACAACAACAAAAAAACAAAAAAAATTACCTGAACATTATTCAAATCCAAATATGGACCTATAAAATTTAGTTCAAGGCTCTCTAGTCGTCGTTTATCGATGGATGTCTGGTATTATGATCTGAAATTGCAATTTTAGCAATAAAATGCATTTAATTTTTTGTTTTGTTCATTTTTTTTTTTATTCTTTTTCACAGCTTTTCCATTTTTTTAAAATGTTTTCCATTTTACTTTTTTTTCTTGTTTTTTTTTTTGTTTTTTTTTCTATTGAATATTTATAAAATTGAATTGAATTTATGGTGGTCGTGTATTATGTGTGCATTATGTGCCTTTTATTATAAATGATTACCTAATTTTAAGATATTAAATCTTAAAAACAAAAAAAACGGAGACTTTTATTTTCCAGACAAGAAAGACACTTTTAAGAGAAAGACAATTTAGAGGACAAATTTTTATTTTGGTGTTGATGGTGGTGGTTTAATTTTGAATGGAATCATAATTGATAACGAGATATATTGCAATAATAATAATTGTGACTAATTTGAATATTAACATATAAATATTTCTAAGAATGTTTTTAGAAGTTGAATTATAAAATATCGGCATTTGTGTTGGTAAAAATAAAAATTTATGATTGACATATTTAAAATTACCAATTTATTGTTATTCGATCGTATTTGAAGAAATTCATGAGTATTTGTAAATATTACACTACAAATATTCTTGATTATTTATTTTGGTTAGTTGGTTTGTATAAAGGGTGTATACATAAACGCATTCTTATCCTTCGAACTTAGGCCTCACGGTCCCTTGTACGATACCCTTTTTCAGCGAAATTATTTCGGATTCTTACCAGACTTGTTCGCATAGCCAAAATCCTAATAACATCTCTGATGAACTAAAGTATTTCATAGCCAACTAGTTCAACCTAAGTTACTGTCAAGAGTGTAAAAAAAAACTAATATCTCTAAGAAGTTTTTCCAGTAGTAAACATTCAAGAGAGCAAACTGTAGGAAGATGGTGGGCATATACTTACTGCTCATAACTACATGAATAACCACATTCACATGTGTAGACTAGCACTAAGTGACGATCCAATCTGTAGACACTACCTGAAAGAGGAAGAAACTTCCACACATGTTGCAGGAGAGGGTCTAGGTCTTTCAAGGCTCAGGCTGAGGCTGTTGGAAACGCACTACATAACCTCAAACAACTTCAGAAGGATAAACCCTCAAATCCATTGACGCTTATCAAAATGGTCGACTAAGTTGTGGGTGGAGAAGGGCATAAAGGACTACAAGAGCCGTCCTGCTTTTTCAACATCTCAACACTACCACTGATAATTTCGTCATCCATTAGGTCGAGCCAGACGTTCTAATTTCTGTGTTTCTCCTTTTAGAAAAACTTGTGTGTCTCTTTTGTTCAGTTTACACCGGATAACCTTTTGTTTCTGGACTCGATTTTGGCGTTGGCTTGCCCGATATGCACATTGCTTTATTGCCATTACTTCGCACTAGATAACTTTTTTAATTTTTGTCGATTGTTCAACACGTATATATCAGCAGATGTGATAATATCCCTCCCTAAGGAGTACTGAGTAATTATTTACTCAGCCTCGTGAGTCTCTGGTCCACTGAAAAAATATTTTTTATTATTCCCAATTTTGCAAAAAAAAACTATTAGTGTTGGTAGCCATCTTTGGTTCTTTTAGCAAAATAGCTTGAAAATTAAAGACTAACATGAATCAAAATAATTCGATGGATAAGCTAGATATCGGATAATATCCAATGATCTGACAATGACATATATAAATTAGATCTTCTAAACCATAACAATTTTTATTTTTCGGTTCTGTTGTTCATACATTAAATTATTAATTCTTATTAGTTCTACAAATACATATGAAATACTGCTGCTGGACAAAAATATTACATGACAATATGATTCCTCATAATCGTAATGTATGGTAATATCAATGTACACAATATTTCAAGATATCTATACAGAATATATAAAATAGCTTTGCTACTTAAAATAAAATTTAATTCAATATGACAGTTATTAAAAATAAATTTATCCTCCCTCGTACTTAAAAGAAAACCAAATTTCGTTTTGTGGTCAACACTAACTATTCGTGATACGAGGTCTTTCTTCTTTTTTATAATTTTATCCAAACGACACAATAACCAATTCCACGAAAACACCAAATTAGGAAAGTTCAGAACATGTTCAATTTCAAAAATTGTTGTTATGCAGTTATTCATTTTTGGGATTTTTATTTTTATAGTAAAACAAAAAAACAAAAAAAAAAAAACAATAATACCATGTTTTGCAAGAGTTGCAATAAAATATTATTATTACCACTTTGAAATTAAATGTAAAATGTATTTGATGAATTACACAAGAGTTAAGAAGAGAAGATAAAAATAATTCTATAAAAGTAAATTAAAACATTTTTTTTTTTTATTATAATATTTTTGGATCACCCATTAATCAGTAAAGATTTTATTTTGGAAACAAATAAACTGCAAGGAAATATTCTGACGTAATTCCTCTATTTTAGATTAAAAAAAAAATTAAAATAATTCATTGTCATGTTGACCTGAGAAGAATAACTAATAAATAAATGTGTGTGTATAATGTATACACAAGTTACATAATTTGAATAAAATTTTGTTGAAAGAAAAAAAAAATGAACGTTAATTTGGCTTTAATCGCCTCATTCAACGATAATCGACATACATGTGATGATGAATAGAGATTTATCCTTTAGAATAAACTTATGTAGAAGAAAAATCTAAATATCGTATACTATACATATACATATTTATTATGTACAAGCAAAATCACTTTGAATTACTTTCAATTCAAACCAGAGCTGTAAGGTAATGCATTCCATTTACATATGCATGTGCATTTGTAATACTTTACATACTTGATTCTTATATTTTATAAAAATAAAATTTTAGTTGAGTGTTATTAAATAAACCGTTTAAATAATCAAATTTATTAGTTTGCATATTTCCAATGATTTCTTGGAATCTAATAATTTGATTAATTTATTAGTTAATAAGTATGTACTACATTATATAAATGATATTTGAAATAAATGGATTATTTTAATAATAAAATAATAAAAATTTATAATGCATTACTTTGCATTCCCTAAAATTGTTTAAATAATACCCACAAGCATATCAAATTTTTTAAATATTTAAATAAATTAATACAAAATAACTAAAAAAAAAATTAATAGTATAGTACTAGAAATAAAAACAAAAACAATACGTTGAATAAGTTATTTTGTTAATCGAATTTATTTTCAGTGATGTAGGTGTTTAATTTGTACATATTTGTATTATCAGAAAAGTAATAATTGCAGATTTTTTTGCGGTCACGTCATTGAATTCGACCATAATTTGTTGGAAGAATTTCAATATATATAATAGATAAAATTTATTTCTCTTAATATTTCCATTTAAAATGCATACTCATTACACAATCATAATACCGGCATTGGGCCTTATTCCATGAATCAACACGATGATGATTTCAGAATACGTTTCATACTCTCTTATCAACAAACACACACATTTTATGAAGTCTGTATTCACGAAAAATAGACTATTCAACCATAACCTACAATAATTATTGTAGGCTATGGTTTAAATGTATTGTCTCCTCAATACAACCTCAAAAGGAGTGTCAGGGCATTTTATTATTGTAGACTGTGATTCAACAAAACAATTTTTGTTGAACGTCCTCACATCACACAAATCCATAGATAATACCAAATAAAAATAATAGGTGTGACCACATGCACAGCAGAAATCAAAGCGCTGCTTCCTTCTCTTAAGCAATTCCAACGCGAAACAAGAGGAGCTGCAATTGCTCACCCCTACACTGTTGATTTCCCAAGATGACATAAAGTAGGTTATGGAGGTTCGTTCATAGTTCGTACTTCATGAATGTGGAATCATATTCCTATCAATATGTTTCCATAATCAATTTACAATTTGCAAAAGTTTACAGAAAATATTAATACCTTCATTCTTCAACTTCCAATATTACTAATCTACCCCCCTTTTTTTCTTCCTAATTTATTCTATCCTACCCTATCGCAACCAAGCGTCACGTAAAAACAAAAAAAAAATGTATGGAGTGCAGTGTTACCACAGCACAATTTAACATTTAACTTTATTTGATACTTTTCCTCAACTTATTTAATATTCGATAATGAAAGTGGGTACATATGTTAATTTAATAATGGCGATATAACGGTTTTCAATACAACAAACTGAAAACTCACTATATATTATAATAAATCAAATGTCAATACAACCTGGACACTGAAAAAAAGAAGTACATTTTGTTTTAATTTCAAATTCTTCATGGGATACAACTGAAATAATAATATTTTAATTAATAAAACAAAAATTTAAATTAATATAAAATATTTATATTTTATATTTTATAATATCTTTTCTATATTCTTTCTGTACTTTTTGTATTATAACCATACTTTTCATAAAAATAAAATGTCTTTTTTCGCAAAAAATTATTGTATCTATTTGCCTTTTTGTTTTTGTAATTTTTTAATATTTCTTATTTTTAATTGTTTAATTAAAAAAAAAATCTGGCTTTCTTAATTATAATTTTTGTTTAATTTCTAATTAAAATATGTATGTTTAAACAGTCTAAACATCTACAGTCTATAATTCTTTGAAAGCACACTTAATAAGATGTATTAAAAATTCAAAAATAAACGGAAATATTAATTTGTTTCGGAATTTTATTTTACTATTTATAGTAAAATCACAAAATTTCTAAAAAATATACTTACTTTAAACTATAGCAGAAACATAAAAATACAAAATGTAGAAAAAACAATTACATAATATGAAATAAATTACATATACAAAAAATAATGAAAATAAGAACATTGTAGTAGAGTGTATTAGAGAGCTTAAAAATAATACTGAAAAGAAAGTCAATTGAAATAATAAAGCAAAAACAATAAGACAGTAAAATAATAAGGCACATAATTACTTTAAGTATTTTAAAATTTTGTTTTTATATAATTGGCACAATTAAAAAAAAAATTAAAGTAAAAAGAGTTAAAACAAAATTAAGAAATGTTTTAAAAATGTTCCTCAAACAAGGAAAAGAGTTTTTTTCAATACTAAAAATTCCCCTCATTTAAAAAATGGGACACATGAATAATTCTTTTTGTACTACAAATGAATGAACATGTTACAAAGTTTCTTCCAAATAAATGTAAATTAAGTATAAATGAATGTACTTAGTATTAAATTTGAACGATTTTTTTTTTAAATCTGTAAATTTAGCTTTATATTTGATAAAATATATTTATTTTTTTCAATTTACTCAATGACAATGGCCCAAATACTTATTTTAATGTAACCGAAAATTTTGATAACACAAAACTATATTCTGAATTAGTTAAATTTTTTTTTTTTTATTTAAAATACCTATATGAATTGTATGTGTTATAAAATAGATTATTTAATTATCATTTTGAGATTAAATCACTTAGAAAAATTTTTAATTTCAACATTCTAATGGTTATGAAATAAAAACAAGATATATTTTGATTCTTTAAATTGTTAAAAAATATTCAAATATTTTGATCTAAACAAAAAAAAAATTTGCTATCCAAAATGTTTACTAAAAGGTGAATTAATTAATTAATTATAGTGGTGCCAACTTAACAAAAGAAAAATAGAAAAATAATAGTATATAATAAAAATTTATACACATTCCTAAATCTAGAAAACATCAATTTATAAACAAAAAATTAGAATACCCAACAAATAAAAAATCACAAAATACAAAAATAAAAACAACTTAAGATTCTCACATACAAAATTTGACAAAAAAAAAATAATAATAATAATAAAGGACTTACAAAGATTTTTTGTTAAACATAATTATTCTTAACATTTAAAAAATTTACAAGAAAATTTAAAAACTTATTTTAATTAATTTTTTTTTTTTTTTTTTTTTTTTTTTTTATAAAATATTGGAGTTATAAAATGGAAGAACTTATAATAAAGCTTTGTATAATTTCAATATTATATTTTCAATTTAACCATATTATTCACAATTAAAGAATAATAATAAGATAATATTATGAAATATAAAAATGTCTTTTTGAAACAATTAAAAATATTCAAATTTAATAAATTTTCATTTTCTTACAATTTATACTAAATCTAATGGAAATTATTTACATATGTAATCATAATATTAATAGCAATTTATAATTAAAAAAAAAAATACATATTAATATTAGCAGACTCTTAAATGCCCTCTTTCATAGTTGGTTTCAAATTATTATTACTAAAATTATTTATCATAAATGGAAGTAATTACTTTTTTAAAGTAATTTAAGGAATTTTCATTTCATATGGCTATTATATAAGTAAAATATTTATTTTATATATTATAAAAAATGTAAAAAAAATTGCATTTTCTTTTGTTTTAGTTTTTTTTACAAAAAAAAATTATTTTTACTTTTTTTAATGGCAAGAATTTTTTTTTTTTTATAATACCATTTTGTAATTTGATGGTAGATCATATTTTCATATATTGAATGAATTAATCTTATTTGTAATTTGTTATTTTGTTGTTGTTTAAGGAAGTTCATGTAAATTGCACAAAATTATTCTCATTTTTCCAAATCGTCTTTACATTAGCAAACTAATCTAAAAAAAAACAAAAACGAATTTGCAGTAATATCATTTTTTATGCTGAACACAGAAATTCTGTACTCTGAATAAATTTAGTGACTTTAATTTCTACATATCGTTATTATAGCGTATTGTTATTTTACTAAACTGCATAACTGCATATTTAACTTGAGAATTTGTAATTTATGAAAATTTTCAAAATACACATTTTTGTTAGTTTGCCAGTGTATGGTGGACGAACATAAAACTTTTTTATAACTTAAAAAAAAATATATATATATATTTTAAAATTATGAAATTCAATCAATTTAAATAAATTCAATCAACAACTCCTAAATGAACAAGTTGTTGCATACATCGCTGTAAATATGTTGGATCGGGAAACATATTAAATTGTGTTTTATGATCTACACTATTCCATATAACAACATCTTCTCGACCAGTTGTTGCTGAACGTCCAATTGAAAATAGTAAACGTCTATCAAAAGCTATTTTTAAAAAACGTAAAACTTTTCTACCCAACGGACAATCAGGTAAATAACAAATTCTAGGAAAACCAACTGCAAAAAATGCACGTCCTGGATGTGGATGTTCTTCTATTTGAATCCCAGAAGCAATACTAAAATCAAAATTAATTTATAAAATTAAATTAAACATTCTTATTAAGAATACTTACTTATAAACAATTTGTATAGTATTTTGTCCTTCATGACCTGGTAAACTTTTCGGTATAATTACCCAAGACATTGTTCCAGGTGGTTGATTACCAATTTTTTCACCATAAACAATACCACATACAGGACATTCTATATAGAGATTCTACAATACAAAAAACAAAAAAAAAATTCAAATTAAAGATAATTTTGTTTTAACAAATTTTTCTTCAATACCTTATTGACTTCTTTTTGCTGATTAATAATCATTTCATTTAAACATTGTAAATGCATTAAATGTTGGCATCGGCTTAACGATATTGCTGGATTTTGAGATTGATGAACTAATTCTTCCATACACATTGGACATGGTTGAGCATTAGGCCATTTTGGTGGATCAACAACTTTAACAAATCTACTAATCATATCACTTGCCGGATCCACACCAACTATCGAACCAGCGATTTGTTGTTGTGGTAAAGGTGGTGGTGTTGGTGGTAATGATGATATACCACTACTACCACCACCAGTATTCCCATTAAGACCAACAGAAGATTGCCCATGCGATGAAGTTCTTCTACCGCGATTAATACTATGATGTAAGCTACCATTTATTGGTATACCAATTGATTGTTGACTGCTAAATACTTCATCTGAACCAATCGAAACATCTAGTAAATCATTTACGGATGCTGCAAAATTTCGACTTCTTAAACTATCTTTACTTTCATGACTTCCATGACTTAAATATGTTGAAACAGTATCAACACTTGGCCGACGATGTGATTTTATGCTATTGGAATCAGTATCAGATGCTCGAGTTCTAGATCTTGATCGATGAGATGACACACGACTACGATGTGAACCATCTGAGCTTCGACTGTAGTGACTGTTCATAGAAGCTGTGAAAATATTAGAATGTGAAAAACTGTTAAACGAATGTGGTGGTACAGGTGGTGGAGTTTTTGATTTACGATTCATAGAATGTGCTGAATTTATTGAATTAATTGATTGCTGATTTGATATTGAATTATTTTGATGATGATGATGATGATGATTATGATGATTGTGATGCTGACTAGTTGAAGCACCTGATGATCCATGTTTATGACCAAATATATTTAATATTTGTCTAGCTAAGTTTGTAGTTGTTGAAGTTGAAAAATCACCATGTTTTTTAGTTGCTTTTATTGGCCGATTTTTACTACCACTTTGTGTTTGAGGATGTGAACTAATTTGTAAATTTGATAAATTGGCAGTTGGTGGCAATGGAAGTGGAGCTGATTGAAGATGTTTTGGTTTTGGAAAAGGCTTTGGAGGTATTCTAGGAGTTGTTTGTAATTGTAAATGTTTATTTTCAGAAGAGACTAAAAATAAAGAAAAAAAATATTTTATTTAAAATCATTTGTACTTAATTATTTTTTAAATGAAATTTAACAAAACAAAATAATTATATTTTCTTACTATTTAGTTGTAAAGCTTGTGCAGGAGTTATTTTAACTAAAGGATATGGTGCCTGTAATATTCTTCTTATACATCTAGCTGGGCCATTAGGTTGTCTTATTTGAGTCATATTACAAAAATTAATGAGATACGGCATTCCTATATTTGTACTCGATAAATCTAATGTTTGTTCACCTTTAGCCCATGCATCTTCAATTATACTTTGAATATTCATATTATATGGATACCAATCTGTACCATTAGCACCACACCATTCCCATTTAGTACCTTTACCGGCTGGTGAACTTGGTTTATATAGAACACGATTAACATTTAATGTTGGTAAATCTGCATCTTCTGTACTCTGTGTCATTGTGCGTACATTGACATAAATTTGTTCAAAATCTGGATCAGCATCACTTAATAGTACTCGTGTAAGTTTTTTTACATGAGCTCTTTCCAAATGTTGACTTACCGCTGGTGAATAAGGTAACCATTTTCCTCCACGAGTTTCATATTCCCATACAACAACTGCATGATTACTTAAATTTGATACACTTGCCATTATTATATGCAAGCAATTTATTTTTCTAATATGTGCAAAATAGGAAACTTGAAAACACTTGTTTCACCTTAATTACTACATACAATATTAAGTTGAATTGCTTTTATGGCTAAACTTTCTTTGTACTCTCTGTAGTTATAATGCAATGTAATTTTGTTGTTGCGATTCAATTGGAATCAAATGGAATTTTTAATTGAAAAATTAAGCCTTCATAAATCCATTTTGATTTTTTGTTTTTATGTATTTAGAAATAAGTTAAATTAAATTATCGTGCATAAATTTGATTCTTATAATGATCATTGATATGTATTTACGAAATTGCAATAACAGCAACTTTTTTACTTACTTGTTACACCTGAGTGTAGCAAGTAGCTGAACGCTTCATAATTTAATTTAAGTGACCCATTTTATATCACTAATTAACACTTTGTTTACAATTAAAACAAATAAAAATAACTTTTACTTTTAAACTATTATATTTTTTGTTCTTATATCAATTAGAATTATTAAAAAAAATTAAATTTAAATTATTGAATTAAAAATGAACGAAGGTGTAATCTTACAAGTGCACTAAAATGACATTTCACTCAAAATCCAAAATGGTTGTGAGAAAAACAAATTTAAGTGCTGCCGATCTTTATTCAATTGATCAAGACGGTCGAGTTTGCGCTGACAAATTGCTGAATATTTTAATCATTATTTGACATTTTAACTCTTGGACTATCTGAAAAATAATAAATATGTTTATATTTTATAAAATAAAATTAGTCTTGAAATAAATTAAATATTAAGTATTTTAAAATAAAATATAAATTTAATTTATGAGAAATAATTAAAGTATTTTCTTTCAAATACGAGCTTTGAGTGGGAAGTGCAAAATGATGCTAATTCTCTGAAAATTAAAATCGATCAAGTAGGTATATATAGGCAAAACCACTTATAAGCATTTACAATAATTATCAACAGTTTTGTAAAAATAAAATATTGAATTAAAATTAAATTTTTCCTCAAATTCATGAACAAAATCTTTTGAATCTATTTAAAATTTTAATAATAACTTATATTTTTTAGAAAGATGACCCTATGTTTTATGGTTGTGCCAAATTTTAAATTAAGTAAAATTGGCTTAAAATAATTTTTTTAAAGTTCCCGGATACTCAAATAAATAAAAAAAAAACTATGTCAACACGTTCCAAATTTAAGCCACAGACTGATTTATGCGGAGATTGTGAAGCAACTGATCCATCATGGGCTTCAATAAATCGTGGTATTTTACTTTGCTCAGATTGTTGTTCAGTTCACCGTAGTTTGGGTCGTCATATTAGTATTGTTAAAAGTCTTCGACAAGGTCAATGGTCACCATCCGTTTTAAACTTTGTGCGAACATTATCACAGAATGCTAATAGTATATGGGAACATTCATTACTTGAAACGACTAATAATAAAAATGTACGACGCAAACCAACTCCAAAAGATGCGCTCCATCCAAATAAATCAGATTTTATTAAAGCTAAACATTGCAGTCTACAGTTTGTCTTGAAACCCAATATTCATTATGATGGCAGTCCTAATGGAGAAATTGAATTGAGTAAACAGCTTCATGCAAGTGTACGATCAGGTATTTTAGAGACATCCTTAAGGCTTTTAGTTCAGGGAGCAGATTCAAATTATTTTCATGAAGAGAAACGATCAACTCCGTTGCATGTTGCTGCCAAGTTTGGACAAGCCTCTCAAATTGAACTGCTAATAGTTTACGGTGCCAGTATTAACATTGTTGATGGCAATGGACAAACTCCAATTGAAATTGCTAAAAACAACGATCATAATGCTATTGCTGAAAGACTGATTGAGGCTATGTATGAAGTAACGGATCGGATTATAGTATTTTTAGGTGGTAAAAAACCAAATCACTCTTCTGGAAAGCATTTGAGCATACCAGAAAGGAAAAATATCGAAATAAGTGAGCATTTAAAAATAGCTAGAGGAAAATTACAATTAGTGCCTAATAAAATGTTTGAAGAGCTTGTGATGGACTTATATGATGAAGTTGATCGTCGAGAAAATGAAGCGATTTGGGCCACAAGCTCTTTAAATCCTGATACTGGAGCTGTACCTTTTCTACCGGCTAATCCTTTTTTAAGTGCAACACGTAATCAAGGTCGTCAAAAACTAGCTCGTTTTAGTCCAATACAATTTGGTGGTTTTTTGACTGATGTTTTGTTAGATGCAAGACGTCGTCAGAATATGGCTAATTTAAGACCAGTTGATGCATCACCAACAAGAAAAATAAAACAAGAATCTGCTTCAAATTTATCTGATGACGAACCATTGTATGATGATGTAGCAGATGATGATTATGCAGCTTTAACACCTCTAATTCAACAAGGAAATATTCATCTAAATCAAATATCACCTTCACATTCGACATCGAATGCCATAGTTGACGATTTGAGAAAACAACTTATTTATTACATGTCTGAAGTTCATGAATTAAAATCTGTTGTGCATCAGTTATCCGCTGAAAATACTCATTTAAAATTAAAATTTTCTGAAAGTCCACAAAATGATAGTTTCTCGAATATATATGATGTTCCTCTAAGAGTTGATGTAAATGAAAAAGATACAAATGAACAATCAGAAGATGGATCTGCAAGTCAAGGAAATCAACAATCAAATATAAAACGACCAGCAAGCATGTATGAAACAAGACCAAATAATAATTCAAAAACTCCAATTGAATCATGTCGAACGGCAACAAGTATGTATCAAATTGGTGGTGGTGAAAAGAAATCGGGTGAATTTCCATTGAATTTTGCCGAAGATGTTCGAAGTCGGATAGATGTTATTACAAAACGTTTGAAAGAATTGTGTGTTGCAATGCAAGATATACAAAATCAAAATAATACATTTGTTTCATGCGCAGAACGTATAAAAATTGCTGTTGGAGAATTAATTTCATTATTTCCATCAGAAAATTGTAATGAAACTATTTCAGTTGCCATAAAACAATTGAATGTTTACACAAGTTTAATGCAAAAAGAATGTGAAAATTTGGCTAAATCTATTCAGACAAGTGACAATCCAGCTATTGAAGCATTTATTCAAGAAGTTCGTGATTGTGCTTTACATTTAGCCAGTGCTACTAAGACACTTGTAATACAATTTCAATAATTATTACTGTTTTTTTTTTCTTAGAGTTTAAAGTTAGTAATTTAAGGTTTTTGTTTGTATATTAACCTATGTGTATTTGATTTAAATTTTTTTTTAATAAGATCAAAACATTTTTTACTCAAGTAATACCTTATTTGAAGTCTCATATATTCTAATAAACTAAAATAAATATATAACTCATACATCTATTAATTTACCACTTTAATTTTTCAGTAAAATTTTTAATAAAAATTGTGCCAATTTATAAAAAGTAAATAAGCTTCTTGTCTTGATAACAAAATAAAAAATGTAAATAAGATAAAATAAATGTCAGATAAGCTTTAAAATCGATAAAGAAATCAAATTGAATTGACATGCAATGTCCGGCGGCAGATAACTGGAATTTGTAAAAAGAAAATATTTCAATGGCATCACGTTTAAACTTTAAAAATACACAAGAAGAAATTTGTGGCGATTGTGAATCATTAGATCCATCATGGGCTTCTCTGAATCGTGGAATTTTACTTTGTTCAGATTGTTGTTCAATTCATCGTAGTTTAGGTCGTCATATTAGTATTGTTAAAAGTCTTCGACATGGTAATTGGTCATTATCACAATTAAACTTTATAAGAATTTTGTCGCAAAATGCTAATAACATATGGGAATATTTGTTACTTGAAACATCCGCTAATAAAAATTTAAAGCGTAAACCAACTGCAAAAGATTCACTTCATCCAAACAAATCTGATTTTATTAGAGCTAAACATTGTAACTTACAATTTGTTTTAAAACCTAAAGTTCATTACGATAACACTCCACCTAATGGTGAAATTGAGCTGAGTAAACAACTTCATGCAAGTGTAAGATCAGGTAATTTAGAGACTTCATTACGACTTTTAGTTCAAGGAGCAGATACAAATTATTTACACGAAGAAAAACGTTCTACTCCACTGCATGTGGCTGCTAAATTTGGGCAAGCGTCACAAATTGAACTCCTAATAGTTTACGGTGCTAACATTAATGTTGTCGATGGCAATGGACAAACTCCAATTGAAGTTGCTAAAAACAACGATCATAACGCTATTGCTGAAAGATTAATCGAAGCTATGTATGAAGTAACCGATCGCATTATAGTATTTTTGGGTGATCAAAAACCAAATCATTCTACAGGCAAACATTTAACAATACCAGAAAAGAAAAATATGGAAATAAGTGAACATTTAAAAATAGCTAGAGGAAAATTACAATTAGTGCCTAATAAAATGTTTGAAGAGCTTGTAATGGATTTATACGATGAGGTTGATCGTCGAGAAAATGAAGCAATTTGGACAACAAGTTCATTAAATCCTGATACCGGAGCTGTACCTTTCTTGCCTGTTAACCCTTTTTTAAGTGCTACACGCAATCAAGGTCGTCAAAAATTAGCGCGTTTTAGCCCTAATCAATTTTTTGCTCTTTTAACTGATATTTTAATTGATGCTAGACGTCGTCAAAACATGGCGAATTTAAGACCAGTCGATGTATCCCCAACAAGAAAACTAAAATATGATGGCACAGGTACGTTTAATTTATCTGATGATGAACCATTATATGACGATGTGGCAGACGATGATAGTACGCCTCCGTTCTTATAAATAATTTAATTTCAAAATAAATCTCTTAGTAAACGAAATAATAAAATAATTTTGTAATTTTATAATAAATTCGGAAAATAATAATTATATTTTTTTTATTTGAATTCATTAATATGAAAAATTAGAATCTATGGAACCCTTCTCTTAAAACTAATAAAATTAAAATTAAGTAGACAATTTGATTTAACTAGTCACCTCTTTATTTTTCACTTTAACTTTTGACTTCTTTTTCAGAACAACTTTCTTTAATACAATTATTTTATTTTGTGAGTCCACAATTTCCAATGTAGCATTATTTTTACTTTTTTTAACAATTTTATTTTCCGTTGCTTTCTGCATGCTATTATTATGTTTTGCAAAATTTAATGTTGTATTCATTGATGTTGATTGTTGATTCAAACTATCAACTTTTGAAATTATAGGTCCATTACATAAATCAATTGTTTCACATTGCTTTTGCTTCTCAAGAGATATTTTTTTTAAAGGTGGTTCATTTTTTTCCTCAACGGTTTCAAGATCTATGGTTATAAATTCATTTTTTTGAGTTTTTTTCTGAATGTCTATTCCTTTTACAATTAATTCTTTCTGCACATTTTGGCATACAATATCATTATTTCTTTCAGTTTTATTTTCAATTTTAACAATTGGTTCAAATATTTTTTTGTCTATTTCCATTGGGTTTGTTAACGTATCATTTTCTTTGGGAATTTCGATTTTTATTAATTGCTTTAACGGCTGAAATTGATTATTTGCTTGATTTATAGTTTTAGTTGTAATTCGATTAGCTTGTGCATTTTGTCCTGATGGACCTGCATGTGATAACATGTTATTTTCAGCCATTTGTTTTAACATACTGTTTAATTCTTTCATTAAGGGTACCCGACCAATATCAAAATCTGTAATAGTTGCATAGATATTAATTATATTTCTTTGCATTATATTATATCTCAAATTTTAATTTTATTCACCTTGATCCACACGACTAACCACTTTCATTCTCTCTTCCTGATTTGCTGCATACAAATCTCCAAGTTTATGAAACGTAAGATGTTTTTGATAGGCGAATTTAGTAAAAAATATTGCTTCACATGTCTTACATTTAATACAGTCACCAGGAGTTGTATTTCGTTCTTCGGGACTATGCATTTCATAAAGATGTTTTTTAAGTCCATTTTTAATCATGTATTCGACTCCACAAAGATGACAATAATAAGCTGAAAATAGCTCTGATGAATTTGATCGAATAATTTTTGTGGATGATGGTGGAATGTATAAATCGCTTGCAAGTAAATAATTAATTTGCTTATGCATGGATTTGACATGCTAAAATTTTTTAATTATTTTTATTAATTGTACATATATTTATTATTTTGTTTTGTCATTGAAAGTTACTTACATATTCTAAAGCATTGGTATTTAAAAATGTTGCCGAGCAGTGATCACATTTTATTGAACTTGAAGATTCAGATAATTGGTTTGGATGATCTTTAGCAAGATGTTCATTCAAAGAATTCTACAAAAAAACATTCAAATTAAAATTAATTTTTAATGCAGCATTGAAAAACCTTTATTTACCTTAAGAACAAATAATTTGCCACAAAATTGACAAAAACTATTTGGAATATTTGGGTGAGCTCTATGTTTATGTTGAATAGCGTTTGTTGGTGTGGGAAATATCATTGAACATGTATCACACTGTGTTGGTTTATCATATTTTTTTCTAATTTTTCCATGTTCAACAAAATGTTGTATTAATTTTTTATGAGATGAAAATGTATTTAGACATATTTGGCATGGAAATTTTTTATCAGAAGATAATTTACTATTTGGTTTTTCCTTAACAGATGTAGCTGCTTCTTGGATTTCGCTAGCTACACTGTTTTCATTACTAATATTATCCTCAATTTCATCTTTTTTTATAAAGTTTTTCACTTTTACAATGTTTTTTTTAATGGGTCCAACATCTTCGCAGCCTTTAGAAGATTTACTATTCGAAATTTTACCCATCATAATTAATACAATTAAACAGTTTCAATTTTGAATTATCTCTTCATTGAAAATCCTTTTGATTTTATTTATTTAAAAATTCACATTACTTTTTCAAGAAAAGTTACTTTTATATTTATTAAGTATTTAAATTTAATTTTCCATTTAATTTGTAATGTCAAACTTTGACAACATAAAATTTTAATACAACACAATTATTTCAATAAATTTTCTTTATCAACATAAGCGCGCATCACGAGATTATTTAGAAACTACAAATAATAAAAACATGTATATGGTTATGGTATAGGGCAGTTTAGGGTATTTTAAATTAATATACAAATTGAAATATGTTGATAATTGGCTAATTATCGGTATACTAAGTATAAATAGTTTTAATATATATTTTCTATTAAATTCATTTTTAGAATTATTATTTAAAAAACTAGTAACTAAAATTAGTTAATTATTTTGACATAAAAGCGCTGTAGAAGGTTGATAGAATATACAACCGGTCTAGGACAACATCCGCCTTTTAATTTTCCTTTCCTTTTTTTGACAGCTCTCGAAAGCTGAAGCTCTTTTTATTTAAGAGTAGCAAATATCTATAATATTTTTCGTAATCTTTGAATAAAATAACCATACAAAATGGTTGTAAAAAAGGTAAATAATATTCATCTTAAATTACATGAATAGTTTTAAAATGCAGTTGATAAATTTAATTAAATATTGTTTTGAAATTTGTGCGTAGTGACAACAAAACAAATTTATATTATAATATGGTGTACTAATGTTTCAAAATATTTAACATTTTAGCCCATCAAGAAGAAGAAGCCAGTAACTAAAAAAGTTGCTCCAGCACCATTAGCTGAGAAAAAACCTGTTGTTACTAAAATTGTGAATCCACTTTTTGAAAAACGGCCCAAGAATTTTGGTATTGGTAAGTTTGTAAAATCACATTACAAGTCAATTGAGAAAAATATACATGAGCGTACTTTAATTGATGAACTATTGGGAGTGTTATACATATTTGTTTTTTTAAAGGTCAAAACATTCAACCAAAACGTGATTTATCTCGTTTCGTAAAATGGCCAAAATACATTCGTATTCAACGTCAAAAAGCTGTCCTTCAAAAGCGTTTGAAAGTACCACCGCCAATAAATCAATTCAGTCAAACATTAGACAAAGCTACAGCTGTGAAAATGTTTAAATTATTGGAAAAATATCGTCCTGAATCAGTTTTGGCCAAGAAACAACGTTTGAAGAAAATTGCTGAAGCAAAAGCTAAGGGTAAAGAAGTAACCCCAAAGAAGAAACCAATTTTCATCCGATCAGGTACTAATACAGTTACCAAATTGGTTGAACAAAAAAAAGCACAATTGGTTGTTATTTCTCATGATGTCGATCCAATTGAGGTAAAAATGTTTTTGAGTTATAAATTAGAAACTTTAAAAAATTCCTTTTACAATGATGATAGAATTTCTTCACCTGAAAAGTAATTCGTTTCAAGAAATATATTTTCTTGTTTAACTTTTTACCGAAGAGGTTGAAAATGACATTCTGAGTTATTTTTGTTTCTTAATATTATAATATTACTAAAAGATCTTCGAATATTATTTTAATTTATATTTTTATTGTTCATTTTAGCTTGTACTTTTCCTCCCAGCTCTTTGTCGTAAAATGGGTGTACCATACTGTATAGTTAAAGGAAAAGCACGTCTTGGACTTTTAGTACGCCGTAAAACATGTACATGCGTTGCATTAACTAATGTTGAATCCAACGATAGATCTAATTTGTCAAAGATCGTTGAATCAGTAAAAACTAATTACAATGATCGTCATGATGAAATTCGTAAACACTGGGGCGGTGGTCTTTTGGGTTCAAAGAGTTTGGCACGTATTGCCAAATTAGAAAAAGCTAAAGCAAGAGAATTAGCGCAAAAGCAAGGATAAATTGTTAACAATTGGGTATAAAGATAATTTTTATTCCTTGAACATAATTTTTAGGTTTGGACATTGTCAAATAAAAATGTAAACAGAAAAAAGATGTTTCTTTTTTAAATTGATATATTTGTTTCTGTTTTATTTTCTTAATTTTCAGTTCAAATTACGATTACAGAAAGCCTAGAATTCGTGTTGAACATGAAAAACTGAAGGGGTAAATAAAAACATTCATTAATTTTTCCCATAGCGAATCGTGCATGTGAATCTAACCTATTGACGAGGTACATCCCAAAAAAAAAAAAAAATGAATTTTTAATTCATGAGAATTGGGAAATTTATAAAAACCATTTGTAATTAAAATTATTTCTTTATATTCAAATTAAATATATTTAAATTTATATAAGTATCGAATATAACTAATATTTTGTAATGAGAAAATTTTGAATTAGAAATTGAATATTTTACGATTTCGCATTCCTTTTGTTTATTTGATTTCATTTGCCAATCGTTTCATGTTTCAATTTTGCTACTCCATACTTGACACTTTATAAACTCAACTGTGTGTCGTGGGATGTGAAGTGAAGTGACACGCCTAGCGCTAGCAAAGCAAACGAAAATTGGAAAAATAGAAAATTGACATTTTGTTGTATATTTATTTGACAGTTGAGTTTGATACGTCGTGGTGAAAGTACGTAGTTGCCTTAAATTTAGTTCGCAGCGGCAGTAAAATTCAATAAAAAAAAAACAAAGGAAATCAATTAAAATTTTTTTATTAAAATATTAAATGAAAATTTCATTATTATTTAAAAATTTTAATTACAAAATAATTTTACAAATTAAAATTTATAAATATATAAATATTTTGTAAAAGAAATAATTAAGAATGTTAAAAATGTGAAAAATGAAGTAGAAAAAAAAAATATTTATCCAGTCTCCACCCAATTTTGGATCTGGAGCATTTGACGTGTCTGTCAAAAAAAGGAATAAAAAAAATGAAATTGGAGAATGTTTGATGACTGATAATAAGTAGTGTTGCAATTTTTTATTATGCAAATAATGCAGATATTATTTAGAAAAAATTTCAAGTAAATTTATATATTAATTTAAAAAATAAAAATAAAATTATTAAATTAAATATTATGAAAATTTAAATTTGTATCAAAAAGCTATCATTAAAAATAAGAAATTAATTTACAGAAAAAATTAGAAGTGTTATGCCAACAGATCAAGTGCGAAGGTGTTAAATTTCTATTTTGATTCTTGTGGTTACATATTTTGTTTTTTAAGTATTCCAATATAAAATTTATATTTTATGATAATTCGAATAAGAGTTTTTGTAGAAGATATCTTAATATAAATCGATAAATTTGTTTTTTGCATAATGTTGTGCTTTGAATATCTATAAAATATATATTATATGTATAGAAAAAACATTTAAAAATTTATTTCCATATTAAGTGAATATATCCAATAAGCTTTTACATATAGTTTATTGTAATTGCAAAAAAAAATAAAAAAAAAAAAAACATGAGTGTTTTTAGTGATTTTCAACGTTTGTGGACCCAACGTTTTCCACAGAGTTCTCTATCAGATCAATGGGAACAGGATGTACGAAAAAGTCTTGAAAATCATAAACAAAAAATCAATGAATTAAGAAAGGAAATTGAACAGGAAACATTATATGTAGAATATTTAGAAAGATTATTATCTGATGTTGAAAAATATAAAGAATCTGGTGGTGATCCTACAACATTATTTGAGGCACCAACAACATCATTACAACATCAAGGTTCTGGTAATGGTGCTGAAAATCAAGATGGACCACCAACTGCCGGCAGTGATAATAAACATTCAGAAGAGGTAAATAATTTATTATTTTTTTTATATCATATTAAATAAATAGTTATTACAAGTATAGTGTTATATTATTATAACTAGTTAAGTATTTAATAGTTATAAAAATTATTCAATACTTGATTGTTATTTGTTTTATCGTTATCTAAATTTTGTGAACATTTATATTTAAGTTTTTCTGTTTTTTTAAATTTTAAATGAAATAAGAAAATGATAGTACTTGTTACTTAATTTTATATTTTATTGTTATATTGAGCTTCACAATGTATATATGTATATTTACATTTTGGTCTACATACTAGATAAGATTTACTTACATTAAAATAAAAACAAAAATCTCAAAAATAAATAATAATTAAGTAAGCAATTAATATTATTCAATAATATGACAGTTATTAATATAAATAGGTAACATATATAAAATTAATAAATATAAATAAAAATTATTATATAATTAATCACTTAATATCATATATTATATGATTTTAAGTGTTATATATACTTATATTATAAAATAATGATTTTTAACTGAATAAATTTTGTTTAAGAATTGAATTTCTTAAATTTTTATATTTTGTTAGGGTACGGTACGGTTACGTAAGTACCTACTTACTTATATATATTATTAAAATATAAGGTAAAAAATGCCTTGAATATTATCTAATACAACAGTCCCAAATAAATTATTTAAAAACCACTTACATACTTATACTTATGAAAAACGCAAAAATGCAAAAACATTTGAATATTACCCTAAATGTCACATCTTATAACTTATAATACGATGTAATTTTCTAAACAGTTGTAACTACTTATGTAGGTAGGTAAAACCATTCTATAAATTTAAAACACTTAAAAAAATATAATAGCTAAAATTAAATTATATATATATCTATATAACTATACAATATTCATATTTATGAGTTATCATTAAAATCACCCATTTTATCTCACATAACTAGCAAATTTTATATATTTCAGAATTTAAGTTACAAAATCTTATTAACTAATAGCAAAATTTATTTAGACCTTGAATACAAAATTTTAATGGTTTAAATACTTATTTATAAAATATTTTTATTTGTATACCTACATTCTTTTTTCCGATTGAAACAAAAACAAAAATAATTTTTTTTTAATTTAAGTACCTAACTAGTTACTTATCAAAAAAATTACACTTATTATCGGTCAAATTGTTTCGTTCGAAATTATTACTGAAGAGGAATTAATAACTAGAATCTCCCTAAATAGGATTAGGGAGATTCTAACAAACAAAAATTGTTCAGGAAATTGTCATTTATTTTTAATGCAACATTATATAAAGCTTTGCCTTTAATATTGATCTCTTCCATAACTATATACGGGACAGTGGCTCTTCACTTTGTAATATGTTAAGTCAATGTTATGTTATCAAACCATCTTAATTTGAGTCATCCAGATAGCTTATTAACATAAGCTTTTCATAAAAAATCTTTCGTTGAAACTCGGTTTGGATGCGCTCCAAATGTGCTTAAACATAGTTTAACTTTGGTTAAAAAGTTACAAGTAGTTAGGTTAACTACTATCTTATTTTTGAAAATTTCGAAATATATTTTTAGTTGTTAATCACCTAATGTAATTTTTTTACTATTAGGTGCCATTTGAACAAAATCTAATATTTAATATACTTAATATATAAAAGTTGATAACGATTTAAATCCAATATCATATTTTGTTTACACATCTTATTTTCATCAGATTTTCATTATTATTTCGATTTAAGTATTCCTAGACTTTGTTTGATGTGTATAAATGGTACTTAAAATAACTATTAACCTATATATATATATATATATATATATTGTAATATAGTAATAGTATAATAATATTTTTATTCAACATTTTATTTCTTCATTAATGCTTGACTGTTTGTTAAAACAACAAAAACTTAACTTCACCTACTTAAATATATAGGTCAAATGGTCAGCCTTTTTTTGGTTAATTCATTAATGCATTATTTCAACATTATTTAATCTTATATTGCATTAATTAAAATCAATTAATAATTTACTAACTAACTATGTATTTATAATAACTTAATAAATAAAAGATTGGTCATTGGTCAATTTAAAAAATCAAAAAAATTATAAAATTTTAAAATTGACAATTTGTTAAGTTTTTCCGACAATTTTACATATATGTATACGTATAGTTTATATATATATATATATATACCTAGTTATCTAACTTCTAATTAATTTATAGAATATTACATAATTAGTTAATAGAATATTGATCAATTACTTATTGAAAAAAAAACCAAAATTAAAAATGTAATTAAGTAGTCAAGTATTAAAATTTTAACAATTAAATTCGCATGTTAATTTTTTTTTTTAAAAAAAATAGCTAGTTACAATGTTTATAAAATTATTTTTACTGTAATTTTAACAGTTTTAGAATCATTATATTTTCTAATATTTTAAATAATTAATTTAAAAAAAAAATTAAATAAAAATTTGTAAGTAATTAAATATACAATAAATATTCGAACCATAAAAATTCCATTACTGGAGATCTCCAATTTTAATAATTATATTTGAATAGCAGCATGCAAGCCAAGTCTGTTATAAAGAAGTCAACATTTTTTCGCTCTAATTCATTCATTAACAATTTATGATCCAATTTTTGCTTTTAGATTTTTTAATTTAACAAATTAAAACACAGAAATCTGGAATTGAGATTGAATTATGATTAAATGATATTAAGTATGTATTTGGTTTTCTGTGTGCTATGTAGATGATACGTAGTTATTATATAAGTATTTATATAAATTTTTTATTTTGTTATTTACATAAGATATTTATTTGTTATAAAAATAAATTGCTAAAAATTTAGTAAGTTGTTGACTAATTTCCGTTTATTTATAAGTAAGTAACAGTTGATTTATTAAAAGTAAGTAATTAAAAATATTGCTAAATTATATATATATATATGTGTATATATGTATAATTATGATATTATTATATATATAAATGAACTTTTAATAAAAATGTCCTAAGAGGAGAACCCCAAATAATTTATCCTATAATAAAGATTTAACTAACTAACTATATACTCATAATTTTATTTCTATTATTTCATTATTCGACATATAAATAATATATGAGCAATATTCAAAAGGTTTAATCATTACGTTATATATAAGTAAGTACTTAATTTTATAGCATTTAGGAAAGATAAGTATTAGTCTATCGATTCTGGATCAAAAATATTTTTTAACTTTTTTATCTTTTTTTAAAAAAAAAACTGATATAATTTATACAAAGTTTAGGTACTTTATTTATTTGTTTATTTGTTTATTTTATTAATAAAATAACTCAAATGAGTCCAATGGCTCATGCCAGAGAATATATTTTACAAATCAGTTAATTGTTAGTGTAATTAACAATAAGATAGGAATAAATTTACGAGCGGAAATACGTGCAATTCAATTTATTTAGTTAGTTTTAATATTTTATTATTTATTTAGGAAAAATTCAATTATAATCGAAATAAAATAATTTAATTGTTTTTTAAAATATAATTGTTGTAATTTATAAAAAAATGAAACTTGAACCTTGTGTCATTTTTCGAATCTAAAGTGTATAATTTTGTAAATGATGATAAAGAATGTCTTACGACCCTTTTTACGTATAGTTCTGATAGAAATTTGGCTCCATTAATCCATTGATTATAAAAAAAAATCCGTTCAATCTACTTCGGAAAATGCCTCTAGATTGGGGTATTGAACGGTTAGACTCTGAGTAGATTATGGGAAAAGCAAATTTTTTCTGAATTTGTGACGAATGTTTTCTATCCTCGGCTGAAAAAATCGAATGTTAAATTTCTAGTAGCGTTATTTCTCACTTTACATTTTAGCCAATTTCGAATGATGCTTCGGTTTGTTTTTGTTTTGGATGCTTAGTATATTATAAATTATTAAACGATAAAAAAAAGCATTAAAAATTTTAAAAAAATAATGCTTAAGTAACTGTACGTATTTTTATTTTAATTATTCAATTTGAATAGCCATTTTTATATCGATATTAGGTACATCAATGTATCGATATTAGGAACAAACATTTTTCATTATATCGATATTGGAGACATATGACCCTGATACTTTAAACTGCTATAATTTTCAGAATATTATCCAAAATATTATTTTAAAGTTGTATTTTATTGAAAAAGGTTTACACTTTCTGAAAATATACTTAAATATATATAGTTACTTTTTAAGCTTTATTTGATTACTATTTGAATTTAAAAACTGTGAGAAGACCATTAAAAATATATCGATAATACGTACTTTTACCTTAATTATTGTAATTGTAAAAAAGCTTATCTTATTTTTCGAACTTAATCGTAACTTCTCCTTAAGGGGCGGAAATAAGTACTTTTACGTTAAATATGTATTTGTATATATATATATATATATATATATTGTTTGTGTGTAAAAATCATTAAAAGTAAAAATCATCGACCGAACGACGTGCCGCTGGACTTTTTTATGATTAGTAGCTACTGCAAAAGCAGTTTTGAGATTAAAAAAGTTTTTATAGTTAATAAAATTTTTTCATTCTTACTTAAAGGAAAAATAGCAGCTTTTTCGATGACATGAAATAAAGCCAAATTGCTAGTTAATAAAATCACCATGAAGGTAATTAAATCAAAATGAGAAAAAAAAATAGAATTTGATTTTATTTTTTTTTTTTTTTTGAAAAAGAAATGAAACCAATTTGGTATTATTTCATTTGGCTTTATTTCAGAGCACCACTTTTTTTCAGAAATTTGTCAAATTAAACAATAAGTAATAAGTATAACTTGTATATTATTTTATGTATCTAACTTATGTCGTTCGAACTTAAGTATGGCAGAGACTATAATTTTCTAGAAACTGGATGGTGTCCAAATTAGATTTTTATAGTTTTGTAACTAATGCAGAATTTTGAGTTTACTTGATTCTTTATCGAAAGTACTTATTTCTTCGAATTTGAATAGCATAAGTATATCATTATAGTTAAACTGTACTGTTTGTTTGAAAATTTCTTTAAGTATAACTATTAAATTTCTTTTTATTTATTTTCATTTCGACGGGAAGTAAATAAATGGTCCTGGTCTAATCTTATTTTATTCATTTTCTCTTTAACATTCAATTTTAAATGTGAGCTTATTATGATTACAATTCTCGATTATTTTATAACTATATACTGTCCATAAATAATTTTAAGTACTCATTTAAAATAACTACTTAATTACAATCATAATCATAAATAAAATTTAAAATATTTCTTAAAGCATTCACCTAATTTTTTTGTTTTTTTTTTTTTAGAACTTTTACCAATTGAATCATTAATTGAACAAAAAATTATTTTTAGTTGTTAAAGTTTATTGTTAAGCCCCCCAAAAGTGATTCATAAAAAAATATTAATTTTTCTTGGTATAAAAACATAACTATATAAGAGTATTTATTTGAATAAAAACAAATATGAGTTATAACAAGTAAATGAGGGCGAAAGGTA
Organism: Argyra leucocephala; assembly: GCA_963942445.1. Classification (NCBI taxonomy): domain Eukaryota; kingdom Metazoa; phylum Arthropoda; class Insecta; order Diptera; family Dolichopodidae; genus Argyra; species Argyra leucocephala. The sequence continues at coordinate 42,998,329 of OZ012678.1, forward strand.
AAAAAATCACCTTAAAAAATTACCAGAAATTTGCTTTTATTGTTTTTAAGGTGTTTTTTTATTTTGCAATTTGTAAATAAAAACTGAAATGTATAACAGTACTTATTATACATAACTATACTTACATATTTTTGTCTGTATTCAACCTGTTTTAATGACAATTGATCCAGACTATTATTATATTCGACATAATTCAAAAAATATGTATAGATTTAAATATTAAGAAAAAAATATACTTAACTACTCTCTATTATTTGTACAGGAGGCAGGTGTATAAGTACAATATAGGATATTGAGGTTTCCGTTTAAAAAAATAAAGAATGAAAATACTTAGGTATACGGTTGATTGTTCACAATTTAAATGCAATTTTTGTATTTTAAAATTTAAATTCAGTAATATCACAGCTACTTACCGTATATCTAAAGTATAAAAATTTTATTTTATTTTAAAATACAAATAACTATGTATTATTTAGTTTAGTTATAACAAAAAATGTATAAGTAAATAGATTAATAGATAAGAAAAAGGGACATCAGTAAGAAAATCCATTTTTTGAACATTCAATCAAATGGAAAAAAAAGCCACGTCTAGTAACTTAACTTTTTTTTAAATTATTCAATTGATTGTTAGTAAATAGAACCTTTATAAGTAAGAATTAGTCAAAGTCCAGACCATAAGTTGTTTTAATCTAAATTGTAACTGATTTTATTGCTTTACTTATTTTAATTGTTAAATAGTTAAGTAGTACTTACTTAAGTTAAATCTCTTGCTTGACCTAATGGGTTGGAGCACAGAAATATGTTTCCATCATGATGTGCTAGTCTCGGGTTTGTTTCCCGTGGGGTGTAGTTACATATAAAATATAACAAAACAAAAAATATCGAGAACATACCGGGTGGTCCAAAGCATGCGTATCATAGTGAAAATAGTCGAATATTTTTCTTTTAATTTTACTTATATATATACATCTTGATATACATCTTAAGTAGCTTATACGCATGCTCTGGAACACTTGGTATACTTATAGTTACTTAAATTCTAATTTATAATCAAATATACTTACTTTATAACTAAAATAAGAAAAAAAAATATATATTTTAAATAAAATTACATACTTATATCAATATTCATATATGTATATATATATATATATATATATATATATCTGATACAATACTTACTTAATACAATAACTTTATACTGACATAACCTCTAATAATAATTACACAATTGTCAACAATATCTGACTAGAAAAGTGACATGATGAATAAAATTTTTGAATTATGGCGTCGTCTTACTAAGTACGTAGGTAGGCGCAGATAGAGTTATCAAAGTGGTCTTCTACCGTAGGTCAATCCCCTATTTAAACAGTATAAAACAGATTAAAAATTAAATTAGACATTGCCTCGGAAAAAAACAGCTAGCAATCGAGTACGATGAAAACGTCAAGTAGAAGGTCTACAATCAGCATAGGGCTCCCAAAAGGAGAGTAAGGGTAAAAAGTCAATATAAATGTGTATATTAATATACATATATGTATGTATGTATAACTATATACATTTAAGTAAGTAGAAATACAATTTTTTTGTATTTTAAGTATTCAATTTTAATTATAGTTGAAGGGGCCGACCCCAAACTTCCGTTATTTATTTATTAAAGTTCTGTTTTTGTAGACGATGCAGGTAAATACAAAGAACAATGTTTTGAAAAAAAAAAAAAAAAATTTGTGAGCCTATATTTTTTCTGTCAAGGATTAAAGGTGCCGGCCCCAAAATTCCAAAATTAAAACGGAAATATTTTAAGTAAAACAAATAATTTTGTAAGTCTATATTTTTTCTGTCAAAGGCTCTCAAACACCCGCTAACTTTTTGTTGAAATTTTAGTTTTGTAGACGACAGGTAAACACAGGTGGCAGGTGGCATTTTAAGAAAAACAATAAATTTTAAGCTAATTTTATTTTTAGCAGATAAATACGTACGGCAAAGATATAAGGAAAACAAAAACAAGTTTTAGTTAAGTAAGCCAATTTTTTTCCATGCTGATAGTGCTATTTTTTTTGTGAATATTTAGTCGAAATTTTGTTTTTCGACTACAATTTACTATTTTAACTAAAATTTTCGAAATTCGGACTTCGGAAATACCCAATATTTTTGTGACATTTGATCGAATTTTCTTTATATATAACTAACTATTTCTTCCGACTCGATGTCCTTCAATTGAATGTTCCACACCCAATACATAGCTATATTCAATTCATACTTATATATTCTATTTCAAACAATTCAATAAATGAAAATTATATTTCCGGAATATTTTTAAATTGTTAATTAAAGATATCTTTTTAAGTAATGTTGCACCTAAAAAAGTAGATGAAAAGATTAATTTCAAATTGTGAATTTTTTTTCCATCAGGTTAACACTTGTAATTATACTTAGTTAAGTTAGTTTCAATTTTTCTCTTTTATTGCAAGTTTTAAACTAAGCAATTTGTTGAAACTAATTGTAATTAGTAATTTATTTAACGTTTTTACTTTTTTTTTTGTATTTTTTTTTTTCATAATCATAAAAATTCATACGCCCTGAAAATTATGCTCAAATGTGCATCACAAATAGATTTTCTGTATTTGATTTTTCCATTTTGTTTTGTTGTAACAAATTAAAAATACTACTTAAATAACTAATTTTGATTAATGATTATATTATGATGATTTTAAAATCCTACGCTCGATTAATAACCTTAATTGAATTGAATTTTAAATAAAATGTTAAAAATATGTAACTATTATAGTTACTTAAGTTAGGAATGAAAAGGAAGTAAAATATGACATGTTTTATATGTTGCTTGTGACCATATAAAGCTAGGATGGATGATGGTTAATACATTAGTTATAATTGTTCAAAACTGGTAATATTTCATTTCTTTAAATATTATTTTTTTTTCTATTTTCAATTAACTATAAATACAGTTACATGTAACTGATGTTTTATAGTTACTTAATAGTTAATTGTTGAAAAAAAAAAATCGTTTTTCTATTTAATCGATCGATATTGTACCATTACTATGTCATTTAACTTATTAATCAAAAAATATTTGGTTCGATTTCTGGGATTATTTGATGAAATTGGACAAGTCAGCAAGTTACAAGTTAACAAAATTGACCATCGAATTTTCGCTACAAATCTTGACAAGTAAAATTCTGTGTATCAAAATTTGTTAAAAATATCAACAATTTATTTCAAAAGTATGCAAACTTTCCACGTGTTGCTTTGCTATTCTTGATGTTTATTATCTTTTATTAAATTTAACCATTTAACATACTTAAGTAGCAGTTGTTTTTTTAAATAACATTTTAACTATGCTATTATGAATGTGTAGATATTCTATAAGCACAGTCGATCTAGGTTTTCTATACTTTTAAATTTGTTGATACAAAAGAAAAAAAGTATTGTAGTTATTGTATGTGATTGTGAATGTCAAGTTTCGACATAAAAGAAATATCATTGTTCTCTCATAGTCTTGGAGTTATAGAAAAAAAACAGTTATTTATTTGTTATACTTAGTAAACATCTCTTTATTGATTTTAATATTTGTAAAGAATTTCGATTTTAATATTTGTAAAGAATTTCTATGTTCAATAATTTTATTTTAATACAATAATTTACAATCATACATTCACGATGTAATTTGATTAAAAAGAAATTAAATTCTCTTAGGCAAAAATTAATTTTAGGTTCGAAAAATAAAACAAGTATTTACAAGCTTTTTTTGATTTTTTTTTGTTAAATTACAATAATTAGTATTTTTTTTAATTACAATTATATGGGCCAATAACATTTTCTGTGACCAAAGGTAAAAATTTGAGTTTGCTTGGATATTTAAATTGCTAATGCAATAAATTCATAGATTATGCATCTGAGATGGTAAATAAGTTGTCAGCAGTGAGCAACACAACCAAACCTCAATTTTATAGCGCTAATATCTTGAGAAGATGGACAAAAAAGTCCACTAAGTAACATTTATGCACCTCGGTTTATTACTTCATACGTACTTATTAACTATTACTAAGTATTAAATTATAAAAATTATTGCAACTTGTAGCCCCAAGAAAATTTGTCATTATGTCTTGATTTGTATTAAAAAAATTTCTTTTGATTTGAGTCAATTTTTAGAATAACTGCTTAGGGACACGTCAAAAACTGTGACGCTATGGACTCAAATAGTGACCTAAAAGACATCAAACATATAAAAAGTTTAATTCATAGATAATTTTTTTTTTTTTTTTTGTAATTTTCTATAAACAAACATTTTGTATTTTTCATGTTTACTATCATTTTTTTGCGCTTTTCTCTGCATCGACGTTGCCGTTCTGCATCTGTAAGTGTCATTTTGATTTGTTCAAACAAACATGCAAAAAACTACTTTTACACAGGTATCTTTATAAATTTTTATATAGAAAATCAAAAATATGTAGTTATTTGAATGTATTGCTATAATAAAACAAAGTAAGAATAACTAAAAAGTAGCAAATAAGTAATTTATAATTACTGAATTCCGCTACTTCACAATTGGGTTCACTACGTCACTTTTTTAACTGTAACGAATTGGACGTGTGACTTAGTGGAAAAATGTCGTAAAAATGTTATTATCTGCATATTGTAAAATGTATTTTAATTCCAAAAATTAGTACGTAAAGCTTAAATTATAAAAGTTAATATTATAATAAAAAAAATGGCAAAAATTTAATTACTTATCGAAAAATTGTTGTGACACAGCAGATGCACAATTAATACACGCGTTGACTTCGGTGGGTTAACAAGTCCTAATTTCACAAATACTCACAAAAACTTAGAATTCCTATTTACTGTAATGTAGTTCTAATATTACGTCATCCTTTTTAAATTGCGTTGGAAATTTAAATTGTATTTTTTGAACATATATTATTGTAACGATTTTTTAGTGACTTAGCGGACAAATTACATGAACAACGTTTGATTGAAAAAAAAATAATATTTTTTATTATTTTAAAAAAAGTTTATGTACAGTAAATCAAAAAACTAAAATTTAAGAAGAAAGTAATGTGATTTATTGTTTTACAATAACTTTAAATATTTTTTTGATAAGCATTTTTGCTAATCAACTTCAGTTGGGGACAAGCGATTTTTGTCATGTGAAAAATTTTGTGTCTAAATTTTTCATCGTTCTAATTTGATTAGTTTTTTTTACCTTGACTGCAAATTCGTAGCAATGTTTTCTTAATTTAAAATTAACAATAAAAGTAAAACTAAAAATTTCAACATCAAATATGGTTCAATATTTTCTAAATAAATAAAAAAAAATTAAGACCAACAAGAAAAACTGAATAGTACGTATTTCCGCTCGAAAATTTCAATCTGAGCTAATTCCGCCCACAGATGTACCCAATTTCGTTTTTTGAATCTATTTGCGATTTACGTGTCCCAATTTACGATTTTAAAAAAATAAAAATCCTTTAAAATAATTAATAAAAGTAAACTTAACAATTAATTTTTTAAATTTAAAAAAAAAAAATAAGAAATGCAATGTTTTTTGTAATAAAAATTCAATGTTAAAGTACTTACATAACTACATACTATAATATTAATAATATTTCAGTATAATTATTTATTATTATCTATAAACCAGATAAATTTATTATAACTAACTACTTAATATAGATATTTGAAAAATTTGACAATTCAGTATTCGAAACAAAAAAAATGGTAATTTAAAAAATTAGATAAATAATCAAATTAAATAGTTATTATGACAATGCACATTAGTTAGCAGTTTTTTCTTCATTTGAGCTACTTTGATTTTGAATGTCGTTTTTGTTTTTAAATTCCGTTTAATTTTCTTCGTCATTTCATTTTCTCCATAGGTCAAAATAAAATCATTTTAAATGGTGTTGGCAAATTTTTTTTTAACGTCTTTCCTTGGAAGTTCTAGATTAAGTATACTTAGTTAATACGATTTTCTTCAAGTTTTTTTTTATAATATGTTAGTGATGTACTAATGGGTTGATCTCGGGATTGATCAATTTCTTTACCTAATAATTCAACTTGATATTTAGACCGATAACATTATTGTTTTCTATCCGAAGATTATTTATTTATTTTTTTTATATTTATTATAATTCAATTTCTCAAAAAGAGCTGATGAAACTCGTATAGATTGTTTACAATTCATTTTTAAGTGCTTACGCTTAGTCAAGTTTATATAAATCAAATAATATAAATATTACTTATACTTAGTTGATGTAAAAAAGATCAAAAAATTAAGAACAAAAATTTTACATGTACTTATTGGAAAAGAAGTGATGGTTATGTGAATAATTTAATGTGAGTTAGTAAAAATATGATTGAATGAAAAACAAATTTTGCAATAACAAAGAATATACTTAAGTAAAGTTAGTTTAATGTTGTGGAATTAGCATTTTTTTACATTTGCTTTTAAAAATAAATTCTTTTTTAACAATAGTAGCGTTCCATTATGCTGTGTAAACTAACAATTTTTACACATTTTTGAACACAGCTACACTATTTCTTATTATTGTGTAGAAAATGGTTAGTAACGATCTACTTTCGGCTAGGTGCTGAATAAAATTTTTTTGTGCTGAATAATTATTTATAGTATCATATTTATAATTTGAAGTTTGATATGGACATTTAAATAAACTAAAAATTCAATTGAAATATTTTTCAACAAAAAAGTGATTTAAATATGATATTAACCATTTTATTTTAAAAATAATTACATATAAAACTAAATTTATTGAATAAAACTAGACAACACCAAGAAAAGAAGAGATTTTTTTATAAATAAATTTCAACTACTTATTTTTGATAAATAAATTTCCAAAACAAAACAAGCTAACATCAATGTTTTTGGGTTATGTTTTGCTCATGAGCCTAAAATGAGCGTTTTTTTACAATCTACTCATGAGTTTAATGGAACTAATTATTAGGAAACATTCTGATAGACGAATTTATTACTTTCTCTAATCCAAATAATAATTAGTTATTTCAGTATTTGTTTTAATATGATTATTTTAAATGTTGTGTATGTGGATCATTTGCGCCAATGTTATGAACTCATTGAGTTTTAATATTTGCAGGTTCTTATGGATTTCATTTCTTGTCGATCTTTTGTCAAGCCCGAAGAGATTTTTAAAGGCTTTGTTTTGTATTCTTTAAAAGTTACCAAGATTTGTTACTCCATATTCCAATTCCGTATGTTAAGGTACTATGAAAAACGCTATTTTATTGAATATTCCTGCTATTGTATTGATTTTTGACTTAACTTCCAAGGTATGCAAATTCCAATTCATTGTCACTCTTTAATATTTATGACTTTTTCTATGTTACAGTTTCGTAGTAGTACACAGTTTTCTATGTTCTATATTATATACTTTTTTAAAGTTTTGATTTTTAGACATAATAAGCATTGACTTAGTTCATGTTTACAGTTAGTTTATGCACATTCATTCAGTTGTGTATTATTTTCGTGTTCGAATTTATTATGTTTTGCAGTTCTGTAGTATTTTTATCTGCATAAACAACAACCAAATCATCTGCATAAAGATAAGCTTTTTCTTTTATAAGTACATAAGTATACATATATATATATATATATATATATATATATATATATATATATTGAACAGGTCTGGTATATTTTATAGAATCCATTAAATCTATTTTATCATTTTAGGGTAACAGTAAAATTTTAAGGAAGTAATTAAGTAACTGAATAACTACTTATTTATATAACTCATTTTTGGGAACAGTCAATATCATATTACCTTTTTTTTACATTCAAAAAAAAATTCGGACTATAAAAAAAGGATTTCCGTAGTCCGCTTTTTTGATTTGAAAATTATACCGACTTCAAAACTTTTTGATAAGTTATAGATCACTTTTATTATCTAATTATATATATACATTTACATATATATATATATAATTATATTATATTATATTAAATGTAAGATGTTCAAAATATTTATTTAACAAAGTCTTGAATATTTTAACTACGAGTATATTAAACTTCCTGGGTCAAATCTTAAATTTTATTTTGTTTACTTATTGTAACGGAAGTAAAAAAAAATTGGCTTGTTTCAATTTCTTCTTTGTTCCACAATAAGTTGGAGAAATAATTAAGAAAACTAGAAATTTAAATCTAGGCTGAAATGATTAGATTAAATCAAAACTAGAATAATAAAATGAATACATGATATCACTATACATACATACTTTATATATATAAATACCTAATCCATGATAAAACTTAATGATAGAAATTCCGGTGTATTTTTATATTGTATGGGTTTCTATAGTTACAATAAATCTTTTTTTTTTTTAACATAAATTTTATTTATTTTGTATACCTGAGAAAAGAAGTTGATGATAACCAAAAGTCAAATTCGTAACTATAATTTAACATTAAGATGTGAATATAAAATGTAAATAGAAAAGTAGTTAAGTAAAACGGAAATTTATTTTTAGAACCAACTTAATTGTCTACAATTTTTATGTATGTGGTTAGTTAAATATACAAGTATAGTTATTTAAATAAACAAAATTTAAAAATGTTTGTTTCTTTATTTTGAAGAATTGTGTATTTAAAAACAGCATTAATTTATAAAAAATCAGAACTCACATTGTTGTTCACATATAAAAAAGTCTGATATTAGTTTTTAACAAATTTCAGTATAAAAAATTCGTTATTCAAAATAAAAATATTGTAAATACTTACTTAGTTATTAAAGTTAGGTAGAAATTGAGTTATGTAAAGTGAAGTATATGTATCGTTTATGAATTATTGTTACAGTTAAAAATATATATTTATCAAGCACCTGTACTACTTGGAAAGTATTGCTCAATAGGCTGGATGATCATAGTTTTAACCCTTCGTCGTGCGTGTGTCTTTTTAAAACAAAATCGTTTTATCAAATTAATACATTATTTCTTGCTCTTTATTTAGGTTTTTTTTTAATGATGAATACTTTTTTATTTATTTCAATTTTACCATGTTAAATAAAAAAAAGCCCTAATTTGTGAATATTTCATTATATTTTATTCAAAAACCAACAAAACCGAAAAACCGAAAAACAAACATACTTAATTATATTTTAATTCACAAAAAAAAACTTAACAAAACATAAAAAAGATTATATTAAGAGAATAAAATACTATAATAAGGTATATTAGGTAGAATCTATATACCATATTGACATTGTAATAATCTTTGCAAACAGATTGGTTTTTTTACAATTCTGTTTATACAGATCTGACACCTTTACCTTTTATTTGAAGCAGTGTTTTCATTAGTTTGATCCTTTAGTTAATTGATAGGTTTATATGTATCGAGTCGACGTTGAAGATCCATGTGCAAATCAGTCATACAGCTTATTCTAACTGAATGAGGTAAAACAACTTCATGCGATAATTGTCTCAAACTTCACAACTTTTAAAAAAGTAATGGAGAAAAAAAAATTTACACGATATATCATGTCGATAAGTACTAACTTTTTTAGATATCGTAGAAAAAAATAAATTGGGCTAATCATAAGTATATATATATATACATATATGTATGTATAAATTTGATACATATACGCGCCGACGAAGGGTTAATTCAGTGACTAATTTCATACGATAATGAAAATATTTTGAAAAATGAAATGATTTGTGATGTACTCGTACATGTTGTGAAAATAAATTCAATACTAATGTGTAAAGAAAATCTTAAATAGTTATTTACAGATATTCGACCGTGATACGCAAACAAATTGTTCTAAACTTTAAAATAACTAAGTAACTTTTAATTTTTTATTCAAATCGATACGACTGCAACTACGTCCGTTTAGAAAAAAAAATCGCATACCTAATTGCATCTACCTTGTCTTGGAAAAATATTACCGTACATATAACTGAAACAATCAGAGGGAAAAAAAAATTGAAATTTTAAATTGAGTTCAAGATCATGAGCAATTTTTAAATAAATTTTCAGTTAAATTTAACCCTGTTGTACGTATTAAAAAGTGTTCAAGTAATTTTTACAGAAGTTACTTAAATATTATCTCAATTCACATTATTTTTTTTTTGTTTTGTCAAATTAAATAAATATAATTCACAGGTGCTGTTCAATATAATTAAATAAGCCTACACAACATAATGTCCAACAATGAACATACAACACAATATATAAAAACCATATTTTCCCACAAAACAATGCTACTTATTACAAAATTCAATTTATTCAAATGTTTCAGAATTTAAGTACCTACTCACTTTTTTATTTTTTTGTTTTCCTTAAATATATATTCCTATATCTTAAATGAATAAAAATAAAACAGAATTATTGTAATGTCAATGAACTTTTCGTTTTTTTTTTATTATAGCTTTCAACTATTAGCATACGAACAATGCCTATTTCCTACTTTAGGTATACATATGTACTTATTTGTATATATATATATATATGGATATTAAAATATATAAAAATAAACCAATTTATTGAAAGATCCCTATTATTTAGAATTGAAATGAAAATTGAACAGAGAATAAAATATGAACATGAATTGTAACCAAGGTGACTGATAACATAACACAACACAAATGTTTCCTATTTAAAAAGAGGGTTGGGGTTTTCTTTATCATTTTTTTTTTAACATAAGTATAGAAGAGAAAATTCAATAATATATTGGTAATGAATTATTCAAATAATTTTAGATCAACATCTTTTTAGGGATTTCAGTATTAATTTTAAGTAAGAATTTTTTTTATTATAATATATTTATTTATAAAGAGATTATCAATTTGAAAATCACTTAAATTTAAATAAATAAAAAAATAAAAAAATTAAAGAAAAAAGTATTATTGGGAATTGAACTTTGAGAAAGAAAATTTGAATGAGTTGATTACAATGAAAGTAATCATGGCGTAGTCAATATAACTGAAGATACTTTCCCTTTCATGATCGAACGTTCAAAACACCTATCAAAGTACATATTCAAATACAATTATAGTTTTACACTATAAAAGTACACCAAACCATACACAAATATATTTAAGTAAGCATAAAATATGAATATGTAAGCATATAATACAACGTCGATATATACATATTTATTTAGAAATTGGTTCAAATAGTTTTTGAAATATTTCTGACGGGATGACTAAGTGGTGTAACATAACAACATCCCAAACCTGTCATTTGATAGCATTGTAAAGTACAGCGTTAATTCTCTTTTTCGATTTTAAGTAACTGTTCAAAATTGCAGAATTCTATTTTCACATTTATGCACGTGTATATAGTGAATAAACAAACAAATTTTCCCTTTTATACTTAAGATAAAAAGTTATAGAGGTTAATGAAATTTTATTTAAAACAAATTCAAAAGTAAGAAAAACAAATTTTTTTTCTAAATATAATTTTTTTATGATGAGCGTTAAAATTCTAAATTTAATTGGAAAACTCAAACTGGGATCAAATGCAAAAAAAATCTGTCATACATGATCCCGCAGTCTGACGATATTTGCAAAAATGTTTTTGAATTCAAAATCAAATTGTCAACTTTTTTGACGTTTTATTTGTATATTATAACTATAATGACATAGAACTACATATGTAAATGTCAAATTTCCTAACAAAGTTTGTCAAAACATATATCGATTCATAATGATATAGTAACATACTTAAGAAAACAACACCAAAAAGTTATTACATAATTATGTCGAATTCGGTTTGGATGTAATTTAACATAAGAATTATAATGTTTAAGGAAAATTTAGCGAACTATCAGATTTTAAGTAGCATGCAGACTATCATTTCATTTATCATTTCAGTTTTTTCATAACTTGCGCGACTGTCATTTAAACTGATAAAATCCCACACACTATAAAAAAAAATGTAATTTTTCAAAAAATTTTGTTGTTTTTCT